>NW_021026548.1:1700854-1795952 GCF_004153795.1 Camellia sinensis | reverse complement strand
ATATGCGTGATCCTAGTTCATGTTAAGATGGCTAATGCAACACATGCAGGATGCAGCTAAGATGGGCTCAGCTAATCTATGGATGGCATATGATGATGCTACAACTAACACGTATTCAACTTGGAATTGAAATACAATGCAGTTAGTATGATGCGCCGAGCCCGGTGCATGCAAGACAAATGTATGGATGCACGCATGCATAGCATAAGGTATGCTAAATCAAATATGACCTAATACTAACCATCAAAAGCAGATAAGTAAAAGGGAGAAAGAAGGTGGGGGTTGGAAGACATACACACACGCACCCACACTTATTAGAAGTTAGCCCTCATTTGGAGGGACCGAAAGAATAATACAATTTAACTAACTAACAAGCTAATTAAATATTACAGACCCTTAATTAATTAACAAATTAATTACAAAATAAACTAAATGTGAAGTGTAAAGAGACTGCCGCAGCTCTGCCTCGGAATGCGCGAATGATGCATGCTTGACTTGCCCCGCTCGAAAACTCGCTGCCATAGCACTGTTGCCTCTGTTTACACTGCCTTGCCCCTCTAAGGATCACATAAATTTTCAGAATTGTTTTGAATCACTCCCTGAGTGCTCTGGAGTGTCACCGGCCAGAACAAAATGCCACCGGCCATGGGAATGGGATTATCGGCCAAATCTTATGCTCTCGGCCAAACATGTTTTGCTGGTCGGCACCAAAAACTACCGGCCGGCCAATTCTTCCTACTGAAACCTGCAGTTGACAGCAGCAGAGGGCAAGCAGTGTATGGCATGGAATTTTTAAACAAATGTAAGCATGGCCACACTCCCTATCATGCAATGGACTCAAGGGAGCATGGCCCTCGACCCTTGGGCCATCAATCATGCATTTCAATGCATTATGGCCCAAAAGCCAAGTGTGCAAATTCGATATCAAATGAAATGCAAGCACAAAACACATCAAAGGGCCCCAACCCCTATCATGGTTGATCAAGAGGCGAGGCAATGCACAACGATGCACATGCAACCTAAGCATGCAAACAAACATACGAACATGCAATGCAACTACATGGCACTCACAATGCTAACAACATAACATGCACAACGCATTGAAACATGGCATACACAATGTAGGATGAACTTATACCAATGTGAGTGGGCCTCAGCCACACTCACATCAGTGGCCAATAAGATGGAAATGAGGCAACCGAAATGCACACAAATACGTCCAATGCATGGACCGATCCTAAGATACAACATGCAACTCTAACTAAGCATGGAAAATGATGAAACATGGCATGTGAACATGCAAATTCCATCACTGAAGTATGATGCTAAACAGCCCCCAAAACATGGAAAAATGGCACCCGATGCATGAGATGAAACCCGCAACTCGAAACTAGGCACACGGAATGACTTATAGCTATACAAAGCATGCATTATTTGATCATGAAGCATGAAGACAGATGCAAGACAGTCCCAAAACATACATATTTCCAGTTTATAACAAGTCTCAAAAATGAACACAAATAGGGCTAATCTATCATGCAAGAAAAGGCCTAAAAGAGAGATTAAACATAAGGGGACAGCAGCTGGACCCAAATGGAATAGAGCCCTTCAACAAAGTTTAAGAGGGGCTCAAAAAAAGACACTTTACAGTTTACATCAAGCCACGAAAATAATCACAAATAAGGCCAAACTATCATGCAAGAAAAGGCCTAAAAGAGGGCTAAAGAGACAAGTGGTAGCTGCTGTTCTCGAACAGAGGAGAGCCCTTCAACAATGTTGAAGAGAGGCTCAAAAAAATATATTTCACAGTTTATGGAAAAGTCCAAAACAACTCACAAGTAAGCCTAAAATACTATGCAAAAATTGGCCTAAAAGAGAGATAAAGAGGCAAGTGGTAGTAGGAGACCTCAAACAGTAGGAGCTCCTTGGTCAAACATGAAAAGGGGCTCAAAATATGACTATTTACAGTTCAGGTTGGAGCCCAAAAATGTAAGCAACAAGAGCTAAGATAGCATGCAAGATAGGGCTTCAAAGCGGGAAAAGAGGACTTACCCTTGTAGCACAGCAATGCAGCAGCTTTTGGTCCCAAAAATTAGTCCCTTAGCCTCTGAAAATGATCTCCAAGAACCTCCAAGCAATGGTGGAAGTGTGTGGTTGTGAGATGGTGTGTAAAGGGCCAAGAGTAATGGACTTTTGAGCTTTGGAGAAGAGAGCTATGGAGGAAGAAGGGTGTATCTATCAGATATATATGTATCTCTCTGGTTTTTGTTCAACCCTTGACAATGGAGGAGGAGAGGTTCTTATATAGACAAGCCAAGTGGCTTGAAGCTTATAAGACAAGCTTAAGAGAAATGGTCAAAGGGGGGCAAGGGGGAGGTCAAGGCTGGTCAAGGAAGCTAAGGCAAGGGTGCAAGCTTCTTGAGGAAGCCAAGACAAGGGGTCAAAGCTTCCTCAAGAAGCCTTGAGCAAAGGGTGCAAAAAGAGGGGTCAAAGGTGGTCAAAGGTGCAAAATAGCCACACCCGTGCATGGGGGGACGGGTCTGTGCACTCCAGCTGGCACAGCTGGCATGCACCATGCTTGAGGGGTGAAAAAGGGTCATATCGGCCATAAAAGGAGGTCATCGGCAAAATAAATGGCCGTCCTGCTATTTGTTCTGGCCGGTCGGCTAAATGGATGGCCGATAGGTGGCTTCCAAGGTCAAAAAGTGGCCGGTGGATGTCCAGATTGAAGCCCCAGAAGTTAGCTTTCCAATGGCGCAAACCTTGCATTAAAATTCCTTCTGTGGAAAAAGTTATGCCCATTTTGGTGAAGCCGCGCAGATTCGATCCAACCGGGATGATACCCAACTTCAACCAATCATATCTCCCCCACCCGGACTTGGCTCTAGGAGATTCTTGAGTGCAAAATGAAGCCCTAGAAATAAGATTTCCAACGGTGGTGGCCTCATAGCTAAAATCCAAGTATGTAGATGAATAGGCCCGATTCAGCGAGGGCTGCTCAACTCTCTCTTACCCGGATTCATGCCGAACTTCTCCCAAACTAGTTTTCTCCTCTCCTTTCCTCTTTTCTTCAACTCCAAACCTCTAAACAAAGTGTCTTGAAAGATTTTTCAAAGATTTCATCTCTCTTTCATTCATCTCCAACTTGTCCTTGCTCGGTTTACCGAAAAGCGCAACATTTACCGAAATGTGAGCGTCGGAACATCGTAGGAATTTTATTTTCAAAATATTTTGAAAGAGAGGATTTTAAGATCTAAAATCTTTTGATCAAGATTGTTTTGGTCCAAAAGGGGTATGAAGTTGGGATTTGACTCTCTCATTGCTGACAAATTTGAACCTTTGCCTTGCACACCTTTTGCCACCAAGTAAACCATCAGTAACGCCCAAGTCTTAAGGGCGGTCAAAAATGGGGTGTCTATAACATGCCTCACATCTTTAAGTAACAACTTGTAGCCCAAATTTGTTTCCAAGCAAACATCACCCATGCCAATAATCTTGAACAAACCTTCATTACCCATTCGAATAGAACCATAATCTCCTTTGGTGGAGGTAGTGAAGAAATCAACTCGAGAAGTCACATGAAAAGAAACACCGGAATTAATCACCCAATTGCTCTCTTAGGCCACAAAATTGATACGATCATCTTCACAAACGACCATGAGATCACCATTGGTAGTAACTGTCATTACGTCTTCTTGCTTCTTATCTACACTTTTGTCACGCTTTTTCTCCTTGTTCTTGAGTTTTCGGCATTCTTGCTCCATGTGCCCTTTCTCATGGCAATAATAGCACTCATTGTCTTTCTTTGAAAAAGAACCATCTCTTGATTTGTCATGGCTTTGATCATAATCATAAGGAGTCTTACTCCTCCCCCTTGTTTTGCTTTGACCTCTCACAACAAATGCTTCCGAATGAGAGGAATCCGCTGATTTTCTTCTAGTTTTTTCATTCAACAAGCTACTAGTGACTTGGCTTATTGTGACAACTCTATCGGGCGCCAAATTACTAACTGTCACAACCAAAGTCTCCTAACTTTCGGGTAAAGAACTAAGTAGCATCAAAGCCTGCAACTCACCATCAAAAACAATTTTCATAGAAGCAAGTTGGTTAACAATGCTCTTTATTTCATTCAAATGTTCCGGAATAGGGCTGCCTTCTTTATATTTTAAATTAACCAACTTACAAAACAGAAAAATTTTATTTGTGGCTGATTTCCTGTCATAAAGGCCCTCTAATTTTTTCCATAAATCATGTGTTGAAGTTTCAGTAGCAACATGATGAAACACACTGTCATCAATTCATTGACAGATAATACCAACAACTTTTCGATTAAGCCTCTTCTATTTATCATCTTGCATACCCTCGGGCTTGTCATTGTCACCCTCAATAGGCCCATACAAATCTTTACAAAATAATAAGTCCTCCATTTTAGTTTTTCAAGTTACCTAATTGCTTCCATTGAAGCTAGACATACGACCTACATTCCCCTCCATTGATTTACATAAATAAATAAATCCAAATAAACTGTAAGCTCTGATACCAGTTGTTAGGGAAAATAGATGATTTTTCACAAGTAAATCAATTAATAGGAATAAAAACTAATGCAGAAAAATTAAATCAACAGCAACACAAGAATTTTTACGTGGTTCCCTCAATGTGAGGTACGTCCACGAGATCGAAATCCGATTCCACTATCAACCAAAAAGTTTTCAAACGATTACAAATGAGACACGAATGGTCTCACAAGCCACTCTTAGGTAAATTATAAATAATCACAAATAAACAAAAAGAAAGAGCTCACCAAATAGATGAACGAAAATCTTCGAAACAAATTGTAAAAGACCCAAAATAATGGACCCAAATTAACTTTACCAAACCAACCGAAGATGCTCCCAAACAAAGCTTCAAAACAACCACGAACGAAACAAAGAACTTTCACTTAAATGCACACCGCAGCACTACCGAGAAGATAAAATAATTTTCAAAAATATTGTTGTTTCTTGGGCTCATTATCAAAACCCTAGTTATACTAAACTAATTATAAAAAACCCATTGGGCCTCCAAAACTTAGGTATAATATATTAAAAATATATTATAACCAATACCAAACTAAACTAAATATTTTAATAAACCAATTAGGTCTCATACTCTAATAAGGAGGTATACCCAACAACTAACTAATTTAATAAATTCCAAAATTTGTTTAAATTAAATAAAGCTTTTAAATTACATTACATGCATGGGTTAATAATCAAAATCAAAACCCATATTTTCATGAACTCATGGTTTCCAAACTTTTCTTCAAAATCAAATGTATAATAAATTTGCATCGCTCAAATCCTTTCAAAACTCATGGTGAATGCAAATATACATCTCATTTATATATCAAGGTTCACAAACCAAGTTCAATTTGAAGAATTCCTACAATTATTTCCATATTTATTATTTAATTCTTCCAAATTACATGAATGTAAAAATAAAGCCCAAATTCATGCAAGATATTCAATATCAAACCAAAATAATCAATTTCCATGTTTATTTCCATAATCTTACATTTAACTCAATTTTTCTTCATCTTCTCACTAATTCTTTTTAATTACATGATATTGATTCTAAAACTTTCTGAGTTCATGAACATAACTTCAAAACTGTCTTAATTTCAAGGTATAGGGAGATTAATCTTTTAAATTAAACTTAGAATCCTTACCTATAATTTTGAGTTTGCAGAATTTCTTGAGCTCCACTTACAATTGCTCTTCTTTCTTCCAATCTTTCACCTAAATTTGGGTTTCTCTCTTTACACCGTTTGAGCTATCTCTCTCTTCCTAAGCTCTCCAGCACCTTTCACAAGCCAAACCCTTTTTTTTTACAAAAAAAGCTCAGCACAAGTGTAGCTCAACTTTTTTGCACTCCCCTTTTCGAAGAGCTCGAATTGGTCCTACAATTCGGACTCCTGTCACGGTTCTGAATCTAATCTCACAAAGTGCAATGTGAAACTAATAAACACCAAAGAGTCCAATCCGGAAAATCATTTCGGAAAATCGATTTTGAATCAAATAATGCCAAAACTAGATTGCTTTGCCAGATTATAGAGTCGCCACCTAAATATTTTGTTTTTGGAAAATTTAGGAAACCCTGACTCGTGCCAAAGGCCACGTGTCCGTCATCACCAAAGTTGTCTCGGCTCGAGAACTTGGGTACGAAAGGGAAAAGTCCTGAAATGAGCATCCCCGCTTGCCCGATCAAAGATCGGCCTCTACTAAGCATGATATGTTGTTTTATAAACCTCATGTGTTCTTATTCCGGTTATTTAGCTAACTTTACTATGTGACGCACACAAGCAAGTATAGACTATGTCACAAGAATTGGAACAAATTCAATTCATGTTTGTTTTCGAGAATGGTTTGAAGTTGCCACCCTCAAGTGGGTTAAAACACGGATTTGCCACCTCAAGTGAGCTTAAAACATGACTTGCCACTTTGCAAAGTGGGCTTAAAACATTCATTCGTTGAACTGTTCCAATTCAAACAACAAGCCTCCATCCATATGCATTCATGCAGTTTAGCAAATAAGCACATAGCCTCATGGCAAGCATGCGAAACATGGCAATATGACAATCACACTTATGCAAGTATGCTAAAGTGCAAAACCTTACTGGGTACTCCAAGCCAAAACAAAAAAAAAAACTAGTTAGAAAACGATGCATGATCCTAACTATACAAGATGCCTAATGCAACACATGCAACATGAAATTAATAGGCTCGGCTACTAATATGGCATTTGCAACACTATGATAGCATGCTTTGAAACACGTATTCAAAAAAGTATTGAAATAACATTGCAGTTTGAATGATGCGCTAAGCCTCGATGCATGCAAAACAAATGAATGGATGCAAACATGCGAGCATAAGGTATGCTAATTGAAGATCTCCTTAATCTAACCATCGAAAGAGGTTAAATAAAAAGGAGAAAGACGTGGGGTTGGAAGACATGCACACATGCACGCACACTTATTACAACATCATGTCCTCGTGAAGAAGGGTCCGAATGAATAAGCATTAACTAGCTACGCTAATTATTACAAACCAAAACTAATTAATTATTCTAGTTAACTAATTATTACAACAATTGAAGCAAATTAACTAACTTATTCTAAGCTAATTAAATATTACAAACCGGAATTGATTAACTAGTTACACTAACTAATTAAAGCAATTAAATGGCTTCGAGGGCGAGGGAGGCATGCATGCTCGGTTCACTTCCTCCTGAAAATCCACCGCCTTGCCATTAGACGCCTATGTTTGCACTTGCTTTGACCACTGAAAAATACACCAACTTCCAGCACACCTCTGCTCCACCTCAAGAACATACTGAATCGACTTTTCATTGATGGCCTGTCGGCTACAATTGGTGGTTATCGGCCACTTTTGGTGGCCAGTCGGCCACTATTGGTGGCTGTCGGCCATTACTTGTGGCCAGTCGGCCACCCCTTCCTTGGACTTCTCTTTTTTGCTGCAACAGAGAGCAAATAGAAGCAAAACAGTGTATTCTCAAGGACTATGTGTACTATTACCCTCCTTATCATGACACGAGGTCAAAGGAGTGTAATTATTGGCTCCAAAACCACCAACCAAGCATTTTCAATGCATGATGGCCAAAGAACCAAGAAGTACAACTTCATTGTATACAAAAACAAGAGTCAAGACTGTCAACTTATCATGTATGATCAAAGGCAATAGAGACCAAGGAGATTGGCTCATTTCATCACTTTGAGTATGAAATGCCCCAATTTTCCTTGTGTTCAATATAACGTCCGATTGAACACATGCAACGCAACACAAGATGCTTATCTTGCCTCTTTTACTTTATCGTTTTTGTTTACCAATTTTAGATTACCAATCCATTCTTTAATTGGTTAGTCCAAAAGATGAGTGTCCTCTAATGAAAGAGGGCTTAAACCACAAGTACCTTGAGCATGAAAGAGGTCTCATGTTGTTGGTAATGAACTCCCGAAGGAAGAATGCAGAGATTTCAAAACAAATGAAAGAGTGAAGAATAGAGGAAGAATGCAGAGATTTCAGTACTGATATGGAGTGCAAAATAACACTAAAACATGCAAGCAACTCATGCAATTCATGTTAAAAAGCCTAAAACATTAAGCTAGTGAAGGAGATTGCACTATAACTACACAATACAAGCCTCAAAGGACCAAACTAGCTCAAAACAGAGCTAAAATTAGTAAAAATAGTGACTAAAATATGCTGAGATTAAGGTACAAAATGCCAGTATAAGAGGCCAAAGCATAGCATAAGCTAAACATAACAAGCACAATTGCACTACAAGCATATAAAGCAAGCCTCAAGTGCTCCAACCAACCCAAAACAGAGTAACATAACAAGCACAATTGCACTACAAGCATATAAAGCAAGCCTCAAGTGCTCCAACCAACCCAAAACAGAGTTGAAATCAGTCAAAATAGAGCCTAAAACATGCTTGAATTAAGCTAAATTAAGCTAGAAAATCAAGCTAACATGTGAAGCAACTTAGGCATGGAAGCAAGACACAAGGAGGGGAGGCTAACCCCTCTTATTTTGGACTTCAAAATTTGATTTTTACCACTGAAATAACTCTGTTTTTAAGTGGTTAAAAGGGCCAAAAAGTTTGGTCTAAGGGTGGTAAGAAATGACGTAAAAGGCTTCACAAGCCAAAAAAACAAAAAGATGAGACAATCCCCTAACTCACCAAGACTTAAACTACCATTTCAAGCCTCAAAAACAGAGTTTTTTTGTAGTTGAAAAACCGGGTCAGAATAGTACAAAAGAATAGTAACTCAAGTTATGCAAGACAAGTTTAAAGATGAGTCTTATACCTCTTGAAGCACAAGACAACTTTAGGCACAAATTCAAGCTCAAAACCCTTTCTAAGGCACCAAGAAGACCTCCTAGAACCTCAGCTCCAAGATAGTCAAGATTGATCAAGAGTCTATGTGCAATGGTGTAGAGAAAGCTAACTACAAAGCTCAAAATAAAAAGAGAGAGAGAGAGAGAAAGAGAGAGAGAGAGAATTCTAGAGAGAGAAAATTTTGTTCCAAATTGTCTAACCCTCCAAAATGGGGGAGAGACCCCCCTATATATAGAAAAAAACAAGTTTAGAGCTTTTATTCATCCCTCTATACACGTGTAAGGAGATGTACTTCAATAAATAACAGCTGGCACAACTGGAAAACAAATATCTGAAAAAGGAGAAAAATGGTCGTCGGCCATCACCAGTGGCCGACTAGCCACCACTGATGGCTAGCAAGCATAAGCCATGGCCGATAGACTATGGGGATGGCCGACAAGCCACCCTCTCCTCCAGATTTGAAACAACAAGCTCTTGGTCATCAACCAAGGACAAAACAGACAAGTTGAGATTCTCAAAGGCAAGGCACTCCGCCAAGAACTTCAGGTGCTCAAAACGAACACGAGCATACAAAATCATCGAGTGTTCAAACGATGACGTCTAAGTCTCGAGGACGGTCAAAAATGGAGTGTCTACAACAAGACACATATACACACATACACTCACTTCTTGTAACATGTGCACATACTTGCACATTTCTTTGAGCTCCAACACAACACTCACATGTACACACATAGATTTCTCAGCACACACACATATTTCTCAGCACACACACCCATATATCCTCAAATTCTAAATCATTCTATAATTTAATTTATGGTTAAGATTAATTTAATTAAATAACACTTATTCATAATAAATCTTGATTAACCCATAATTAAATTAATCATGCCTATTCACAAATCCCACATAATTTAATTAGTCTAATTTGACTTCCATTAGAGCCCAATTAATTATATTTAAATTTATCAATCTGAATCAGATTTTTAATCGAACTCCCAAAAGGCTCCAAATATAAATTCTCAATAAAATCATATACGAATCAGTCTCCATAATTTTCATAAATTCTATATTAAATTAGAATACTTGGCAATTCAAATTCAAATCTCCTTAATTAATTAAGTGCTAATCATTATATGTGGTAAGGTCGTCACGGTAATATTATGTTACCATATTTTTTATATCAGATTTTAGTACCATGAATTGTAACACCTCATATCATCTGATGGGCGTTGACACAATTAATTATTGTCTTTATGACATTACATCAGATACTACGAAATACGATCACATAGCATTACTAAGTTTCATATTTTAAATTTTAAATATTTTAAATTTCAAATGTCATATGGCTTAATTATGAATAAAATTTTGTTTTGGACTTTCCACTTGAAAGATTTAATATTAGATATATAACTTGATGTGCTAATAGTTTTATGCCAAATATATTTCTAGCATTTAAAAATTTAAAAAAAAAATTCTTTGTAAGAATTTTTTTTAAAAAAAATTATATGTAAAATTTGAACCAAAAAAGTAAAACTCTAGACAATAAAATTAAAAAATTAATATTGATAAAAGAAGCACTTTTTGCTACTGCTATAAACCATCGCAAATAATAAAAAACAGTCGCAAAAGACTTTTTGTGACGGCCCATGAGACGGCAAATGGGGGTCGCAAATGTGAGGGTGGCAAATACTTTTTGCGACGGCAAAACAACGGCCACAAATTATTCACGACTGCCTGAACTTCTTATGGCAACCGCTATTTGTCGTCGCAAAAAACAAAGAAAACACTAATGTGATTTTTGGCGACCATCTTGTTACCATCACAAAAAAAAATACAAAAACAAGACGCATAAAAAGTGTAACGTTAAGTACTCTAGGAATAGCAATGACAAGAATTCAGATAGTATAGCTTTATAGTTTAATCAAGCATTCCATTTGAGTCTAAAAATTAGAGCCATATGTGAAAGTTATTACAACTAACAACTTGAAAAAAGTGCTTTTATGAAAAAAATACAATCCAAATAGAATGCTGGTAAAGTCAAAATCTACAATGCTGGTGTTCACCACTATACAAGGTACCAGTTGAGTTCCAATTTGTTACCATGGAGATATATGTTCCTCAAATCCAAGCTTGCACCTGATCAATACACATTATGAGAGGGAATAGATTAGAACACAGAGTACCTAATTTATAAATCTTTCTTTAGATATAAAGCCTCAAACAGAGCAAAGAAAAGGTAGAGATTGCAAAGAAATAATGAAAACTTAATAAACATTGCAAAGAAATTATGAAAATCAAAATAGACAGCCAGAACACAACCTAGGTGCCATTTACAATTTCAAATACTAGATATGCACCTACAAAATAACTGCAAATTTTTATCCTGAATGCAGGATTCTTGCGTATGTCATTTTGCAGCAATAATATCAACATCAGTATATTTTTTAATCACTAAATGCTAAGCATATTATAATGAACATCTTAAACTGCAAAATTGATAAAACTCAACCCAATACTCCCAAAACATACCAGCCAACGTATACCTAAATCAACCCACAATAACAGCATTAGCAACTAGAATGAGAAAACCACACAAACAAGCAGAACACAAAGGCAACAGAATTAAAAAAAAAAATTAAAAATTCAAATCCAATGGAAGTTGGCATGGTGTACTTTATTAGCTGAACCAGTAACAACCAAGTCACCCCCAGCTACAAATTTAACACTTGTAACCTACAAAAAGAGCATAGGAAAAAGAAGAGACAAGTGTGCATAGCCGAAAGATTTTCGTAAGTAGATAAAACTCAAACAATAAACAAAAGAAAGGAAAGCGCTAGACCTTCCTTGAATGACCATTAAGCGTAGATAAAATCTCTCTTGATGGCTGATTAAAGATTATAGCACTTGTATCAGCCCCACTCATTGCTATAATATCCTACACACCACCAAAGAAAATGCTTAATTCTAATACAACAGTATCCTATCCAGCAGCCTTGTACCTCTGAAAAAGTGGATTGACCACAAAAATTTAGTAATGATGAGTAAATTGTGATAGGGGATATTGTTACTATCTTTCAAGAATAGATAAATTATACAAAATGACTAGAAATAAGATTTTTCTTTGTTTATTTGTGGCATATGAAGGTTCATTTCTCAACAATGTTGTTCAAAGTAACAGAATTTTGTTTAACAAAGCTGAATTCCAGACCCAAGTCATTAAAAAAATATGACAGATCTCTTAATGATGACAACCCTAATAGTATTTATAAGCAACAAACAATTTCACAATAAATTTGATTAGATCCTTTATCATTGTGGAAATTAAAAGCATTAGTATCATAGAGGTTGGCAGTTTTTTTGTTCGGCACAAAACTAACAAAGACATGAATAGGCAAGATGAAAGCACATGCAGAAAATTAACATTTAATGAACTGACCGCTGTTGCATCAAACACATAAAGTTTCTCCCCTGCAGGAACATGAAGTTCCAACTTCTCCATTTAATAGCTTGTTGACAATACGGATATTTGCAAAAGTTCCTCTTGCCAAAATGATTTTGACCTTAGAACATTGCTAATTCTATCAAAAATCTACACCTTTTCCCTAAAACATAAGTTGACAATTCTATGTTATTTCGTCTAGGACCTATCAAGTAAACAAACAAACTACTACCAAATTAGGCAGTGAGAGAAATAACATATATACATGGCTTTGATGACTCTGTTAATATACTCAGAGAGACTGACATTATGCGTTCCATCCTAAAAACTTCTTTTCATCCCAAATTTATCTTATAAGGAATTTAAATATATCTGGCATATTTAAGTTACTAAATATATTTGGCATATTTAAATACATCCATCAGTTTCAAAGATGAACCAAGATTTAAAACACAAAACAGAAATAATGTCATGTACACCTACACTATGAGCTCCAAGAACCTTTGTCAGATAAGATAGCAATGAACTAAGAATCCATAAAGTTAGTCCCTTAGAACTGAAAATATCTACACCAGGACACCTGTCATTTGACCCTCACTTCCAAAAGACAAAGAATTGTAATATCAGTATGAATTTGTCAGAGGCTCACATACAGACTAACTGAAGGTGTAAATCCCAATAACAATTAGAATGTGTTAAGTTCACACTACCCACTAAGAGGAGGCTTAATAAGGATTCTCCTCACAAGTTATACGTCTAGGGCATGTACCAGTCTTCAGACAAGTAGAAAATAAACAGGTCAGAATTGACTATGAAGTAGTATTAGAAAAATTGACCACTGAATTTTTACAAGTTCAGCAAAGTGGATAAAAGAGGGGTTAAGGTCTAGAAAGATTAATGTTATCAAGGACACGACCAGATTTAAATATATCATACGAGAATTAAGCATGTTCAGTTTATTAAAGATAAATTAAAAAGAACAATACTAAGCTAAGAGTATTAAAGGGCTTGTGCATCCCAGCACATGAGAAAGAAATAAAAGATGACTACCATGATTTGGTCACGCCCACATGAAATTTATGAAATATGAAAATTCAATTTTGCTACTGAACGTAATCATGCCCTGAAACAAATGAGGCTTGGACTATGGAGTCACAATTGAAATAAAGAAAAACATTGATAAATTTTAAAAAATTTGTTCAAAATAAGAAGAGATGACAAATACCAAAAAATAATTGATAATGTAATACCTCTATACCAGTTCTTCCTTTTAGTCCTCGTTCTTTATCATTGCCCCAAGATAGGCATTCAGTATTTCTCCTTCATTCATGGTCTGTAAGAAATATATCTGGATTCTTTTTCCCAATCTCCATTAAGGATTGTCCTTTCCATAGATTAGTTGAGATCAAGTATTCTTCAAGAAAGTATCTAAAAAGTAAAAAGGTTAATGAGTCCACATCTAAAAGAGAGATTTTTTAGGGGATTATCATGGATTGCAGTGAAAATCATGAAAAATTATGATGTAAAGCATCTTCAAGCTCGATGTAGTCCAAATACGAGAAATTGCAGTAAAGTTACACAGTGGCAGGCTTTAGTCATAATAGTAGATTATTAAATCCAAATTTGCAAGAATGGAATTCCTCGTACAATAATGAATTCAAACAATGAAAACAAAATCTTGAATGACCTGCAATTTCAGTTGGAACTCTCGGATCATGGTAAATAGTGACCAAATCGAACTGTACCAGTAAATTTTACCTAGCCTAAGTAGCACGGACACGAACACGGGACACGATACGGACACGACACGGACACGCAGACACGCAATTTTTCAAAAAATGAGGGACACGACACGTTGGGGACACGTTTAATTTATATAATTTTATTTATATATTATATGTAAAATTAAAAAATATATACTATTTGTATTTATTTTTATTTTTATTTTTTTTTATTATATGCAAAATTAAAAAATATATACTAATTTTATTTATTATACGTAAAATTAAAAAATAAATATAATATTTGTATTTATTTATATTATTTAAGACCAAAAGAAAGGTTAGGGGTTATATTATTTATTTATTTATATTATTTATTATTAGTATATAATTTATTATTAGTATATAAATATATATATATATATATATCTATGTATATATATTGTTAGTATATAACGTATATAACTATCGATGGTTGCGTCGAAAATTTTAGCGAGAGAGAGAGCAGAGAGGGTCAAACGATGCGCAGAGAGGGAGATGAGGTCGATGGTCGATCGATGGTCAAACGAGGGTCAAACGAGGGCGATCGATGGTTGATCGAGGCGCAGAGAGGGAGACGAGGAAGACGAACAGGTTAGGGTTTCTTCTCTCTGTCCTCAATCTGTCTCTCTCTTCCCTCGACCTATCTCCCTCTCTCTTTCTTCCCTCGATCTGTCTCTATCTCTGGCTCTCTCTCTTTCTCCTCTCCAACAGTTCTAGGGCTTCTTCGATCCACCTACCTGCGTGTCTGAATCGTGTCCTCGTGTGTCCAACCTCATGTCCGACTCTGAAAAATTCTGAAAAAAGGGGGACACGCAGGGGAGAGTGTCGGACATGTGTCAACAGCGTGTCGTACGCGTGTCCGTGTCCGACACGTGTCCGACACTAATACGCAAGCCTTAGGGACGTGTCCGTGCTTCATAGTACCTAGCAGAAGAAATTGAACCAAATAAAAAGTTACTCTGCTGAGTGCGGAGGGAAGGACAGCGAAGAGTGCGCAAAACCCTCAAAAATGTATCAACTGAGGTAAGAATATACAAGCCAATATCGATCCAATTAAAAAACTAATGAACAAATTAAATTTTTTGTGTATTTCTTATGCATACTAATATTCAATATTTTGTGCATTTAGCTATATGAATCGAATTCAAATTCAAAAGCGAGAAAGATATCAGTAGCAAGTAATCTAAGAAGCACGGGTGCGGGTACGAGTACGGTACGGGTGCGGGTACGAGTACGGTACAGGTACGAGTACGGGTACGCCAATACGGCAAAATCCCAAAAAAGTAGGGTATGGGTACGGCTGCGGTACGCCGATATTTTTTTTTTTATTTTTATTTTTTATAATTATGGTTAAAAGATCCAATCTACAAATTAAAATTAAATATCAAAACTAAAAAGAAAACTATAAAACTAAAAGATAAATATTAATATATTTCAATTCAACATAACCAACACCAATTCAGTCCATAATCCAAGCAAAGGAAAAACAACCAACACCAATATCATAAAAATAATATTTGTAATTATTAACATTCTGATCTAATTTTTAATTTTTAAATTTTTTGATCTAATTTATGAACCTAAACTGCTGATCTAATTTTTCTAATTTTTATGAACCTAAATATTTCTAATTTTTTGATATAATTTTTATTAACATTCTGATCTAATTCTGATCTAATATTTATGAACCTAAACTGCTTGATTAACATTCTGATCTAATTTTTATGAACCTAAATATTTCTAATATTTATGAACCTAAACTACATCAACATGACAACATCAGATTATAACTCTCTGAAGAAGAAAGAAGAAACAAGAAAAAAAACGAAAAAAAATAAAGATGGAGAGATTTTGACCAGTTGCTTGGTATGACTGATCTGCAGGGGACGAAAATAGATGATAGATGCTTGCTGATCTCTGCCAAAAAAAAAATGAGATGAAGAAGAAACGAAGAAGATGAGAGAAGACGAGGGTGATGAAACAGCGAAGAAAAAGGAGAAGAAGTCGTACCCGATGCTGTGGGTCGAAGTCGAAGACGAGGGTGATCTCTGGGTTGAAGTCGAAGACGAGGGTCGAAGTTGAAGACGAGGGTGATCTCTGGGTCGAAGTCGAAGACGAGGGTCGAAGTCAAAGCTGGGTCGAAGTCGCCTCTGTGTTGCTCAACTGATAAGATTAGGGAAAAAGTGGTGAAATTAGGGCAAAAGGGATGAAATTCGTATATTCATTTTTTCATTTTTTTTTTTTTAATTTTTTTTAATATTGCTCCGGTACCCCTCAATCTCCAAAAAATTTGATTTCTGCCCCAAAGTACCCAAAACGTACCAAATACGTACCCATACCGTACCCGAGCCGTACCCATGCCATACCCAACTGAGGCAGACGTACCGGAGTGGTTTTTGCCGTACCCGGTACGCTTGCAGCAGTACCGGTACACGTACCCGCACCCGATAAGTACCCGGTGCGTGTACGGCACTATTTTTGGAGTACCCGTGCTTCATAGCAAGTAATTCATCATTTAATTAAGATCTAAATTAGTTCTGAGCTTCATCAAACTAAATTGATATTGAAAACTGTAAAGAGAGCTTGAAAATGCATTGCACCAGATCTGGTACATATATACATGTACCAAATAGTTTGGTTTTAGGAAAATTTGATCAAATGATCAAAAATCTAAAATAAGTAACAAATAAATGTAGTTGTTTTTTGTTAGCATGACCGATTCAAAAGTCCAAATCTTAGATGTAATTTAACATAGAAAAAAATTCGATCAAATTTTCAGCAAGTATTAATTCAACTAAACATTTCAAATACATATATATATATATATACAAGTTTTCTTCCAATTGACTATCAACTGATCTACAAAATCATCTAATAATCATCAAACGTGTTTTGGCTACCTTAACCTCAATGCAAACGCCAAACTTAAAAACTTCACAAAATCGAAATTGAAAACCAATGTACCTTGTGCATCATCAAGCCATTTCAAGTGTAGATCCCAACATCTTGAAACTTTTTCACATCTGCTACATTGATTCCATGAGCAATCACTGCAAAATCACACGAATACAACAAAACGAAATTATAAATTAAACTTCGATTAAGTTAAAACAGAGCACACGCCGATCCAATTTCTATACATGTAGAACCACAGAAATCCATCACCGATCATGACTATCGAACTTACAGTAAAGATATATAGACGAAAATTAAAAGCAGATCAGAAAAATATGTGAATCTCGGTATAAATCAAAGTTACTCAGCAATGAATGAACACAAATATATATATATATATATGAAAATATAGAAAAAGGATTGATTCGAACCAAAGCTTCGTAGCCAAGAGAGAGTTAGATTGACCAAGAGAGAGAGAGAGAGAGTTCATACCGTTGAGGTCTCTTCTTCAAATGACCATGGTGATCGAGAGAGAAAATAGAGCGAAACCGAGAGAGAGAGAGAGAGAGAGAGAGAGAGAGAGCGAAATCAAGATTTGGAAAATAAGAGTCAAACCTAGGGCAAGTTTTACACCATTTTTTTTTTTTTTAAACATGATTGGGGTTTAAGTAAAATGAGGTTTTGGTATATAAAGTGATTTTTCGCGATGGCTAAACAGTCAGTCGTAAAAAAATAGACATAAAAAGTCATATTTCTAGTAGTGATAGGTCATGATTAATATGTATTGCATGGATTTATATTTACTGTTGTACTATAAACAAACTAAGTTTTGTAAAATAGTGTTCTATTGTTATTATAATTTAAAATTCTGGTTTATTTTTTATATCAATATCATAAAGGAACCATACATTTTAACACTTTTTGCGTTTTGGCAAAAAGCCAAAACGCCACTTATAACTTTCTTCCCAAATTGAGCCTAAGTAAAATGAGGTTTTGGCATATAAAGTGATTTTTTGCGATGGCTAAACAATCAGTCGTAAAAAAATAGACATAAAAAGTCATATTTCTAGTAGTGATAGGTCATGATTAATATGTATTGCATGGATTTATATTTACTGTTGTACTATAAACAAACTAAGTTTTGTAAAATAGTGTTCTATTATTATTATAATTTAAAATTTTGGTTTATTTTTTATATCAATATTATAAAGGAACCATATATTTAACAATTTGAAAGATGATAATTACAAATTTTGAAATATACCATAATAATTAAAAATATCAATAATTATAATTAAAGTGAAATAACCAATGAATTTATGACACATGTATTTTTGTATTTTATTATTTAAAAATATAAAAAATTGGATGAGAAGTTTTAAATTTATTGACCAAATAATATTTTTATATAATAGTATAGATAGAATTATAGATATAGTTATTGTAATGCCCCGACTTTTATTATTCGGATAATGTTACATTTTTTCTTTAAATCAATCCATTTCAATAATAATAAACATTAAACGTATTTAGGAATAAATAAATTACAATGTCCTCTCTCATGTATATGTAATGAAATACAATGCACGCCCATAGGCGTTACGTCATCATTTACAAAATAACGAATATATAAAAGGGATTAACCCTTTTTACAACACATTAGCATTCTGCCTGCATTTAAAAGGCCCCATGGCCAACAATTAACAGACTTCAAGTTTTGAGCAACTTTCACTCCATATTTAAAAAATAATTAGTAACGTAGGATGAACACAAAAGACTAGTAAGAATCCTAATAATCCTAAACAATAGCAACATATAGATAGTTATGATTATGAATGCTCCACGTATATATATAGAGAGAGAGAGAGAGAGGAAATGTGGCAATTCATACTTCAAAATATACTTACACAAATACAATTTTTTAAAAGATTCTCTTTAACATAATAAGAAACAAAGATCAGTTCTTACCTTTCAAAACTTTTTATTTGCATTTAAAAAAATCTCAACCATTCATCACATTACCTCGATCTCGTAAGATCAATCTAAACAATATACTCGTCCTACATTCTGACTCATTACGGCTACAAGGACAATTACTATATATTATGGCCTTAAGCACGAGTGTAAAATGAACGTTTACAAATACATATATATATAAACAATAGTAGACAAGTCAATATGCATTATCATATTTTACCGGTTACAAGCACGGAACGCCAATAATGCATCCTTTCTCATCACAACATAAGTATAAAGATACACTACGCGTAATTGACACATAACAGACCCCAGCTTTGTCAAGTCATAACCACCACAACCCACTTTATCGAGCGCAAGCCAGAGGGGAGAGGAACCTATTTCAAAAGACCAAACTTTACCGTTCCTCAGGCCGGAGGGGAGATGAACCTGTTCACACTTTACCAGGCGTGAATCGGAGGGGAGAGAAACCCATGTCAAAGCGCCAAACTTTATCAGGCACAAATCTGGAGGGGAGAGGAATCCATATCAGTGCACACTTTCATTCAACTCAACAATTGGCACATTAATCTAAGTTTCACAAATTATTCAACAATGTCAATACCATTCTCTACCGATGGCCAAGGATACAACCTCATAAACAGCAGGTACCAAGTCCATGAATTCAATTTCATCCTCTTGATTTAGCTTTTATCAACATTTATACGTTACATAACTTTCATCTTTCAACTCCAATTAATTCAACTCCCAATTCACGCCATTTTCAAAACTCATAATTAAAGTCTCTTCCATCACTACTATTCTATCTTTATGATTCAATTCAAAATATTAAAATTTGGTTCAACAAGTAATAATTCTTCATGAATACAATCATTCACTTGTTTTAAAGAAAAATCGTCAGCTCTTCTTACTTCTCATTTCACAAAAGTATATAAATTTATTTTTCCTTCTCTCCAAACTGTCAATAGTCACAACAAATCGTCGCATCTTTCTCATTAATTATCAAAACTCAATTAGTAATTTCTTTTTATAATCCGACACATATGTAACACAAATTAATCCATCACTCAAACAAACAAATAACCAAAGGATTTGGGGCTTTTCATCACAACCCTCATGAACGAGATTAACTAATCCACAAATTTTTCAATACACATAACATTTACCAATACCCTTTTTATTTCTCCGAAATTCTGATTTTTCGACAATTATTACAACTTGACAATTATAAAATCATAAATAACAATTAACACAAATTAAATTTATGATGACTTTCTTTATTGTCATACATATCAATAGTCACAACAAATCGTCGCATCTTTCTCATTAATTATCAAAACTCAATTAGTAATTTCTTTTTATAATCCAACACATATGTAACACAAATTAATCCATCACTCAAACAAACAAATAACCAAAGGATTTGGGGCTTTTCATCACAACCCTCATGAACAAGATTAACTAATCCACAAATTTTTCAATACACATAACATTTACCAATACCCTTTTTATTTCTCTGAAATTCTGATTTTTCGACAATTATTACAACTTGACAATTATAAAATCATAAATAACAATTAACACAAATTAAATTTATGATGACTTTCTTTATTGTCATACATACCCATTTTTACATTTTTAATACACAATACCTCATATGGTTCAAATAAAATCAAATCACCAGTTTTTCCCACTTTCTCATAACCCATAAACAATTAATTAGGAATTTTTACTCTAATCATTTTAAACATATTCCTCAAACATTTCAATCTCATATATTTATAACAAAACATAATATTTAACTCTAGATCGTAAAATCCTAAGCCTGATCACATGTTTTTCAAAAATACTCAACAAATCATTTTTAATGCAATAAGAACTACCACATGTCTATCTATAACGAGATATTGAAAAGGAGCAAAGAAATCTTTATCTCAAAGTGAGAAGGGGAGAAAATTCTAAAAATCAATTTCGTCGGAATTTGATCTCCACTGGTCAAAACGTAGCCCCCGAAACGTTCGTCATTTTTGTATAAGGAACTAGTATCAAAATCTCGCTTGATCATTGTAGATTGACGAAAATGTGAAATTTGGTGAGAGTTTAAAGAGAAAGGAGAGAAAAAGAGAAGTTAGAGAGAGAGAGAGATTTGATTTGAGTGAAAAGAGCACGTAAATTGATGTATGGACGTTCAAAATCTACTCATGTGGATTTTAAAACCACTCGTGCGGATCAACTCAGGGAAAAAATGGCTTTCTCATGAAATCTGCTCATGCAGAATCCAAATTTTGTGTTTAAATTGAAGCCCTGGAAATAAGATTTCCAACGGTTCTAGCCTCATATCAAGATTCAAAATGTGAAGAAAGAAAAAGGCAAAAGATTGAAAACTACTCAAAATAAATATTTGAATCTGGCATTCGTAGTCTAATCTTGCCCAACTAACAAGTTAACTCATCAATCAAGACCAAAGAGGAGGATGTTCCAATTATAATAACTAAAAAGTCAAATGCAACCTATAACTTTTCAAAAGTCCAAAAAAAAAGGTAAGTATGGAGTAACGGTTATCACTCCATATAAACAAGTCGGGATTAAAATCCGAGACACTATAGATATAGATTCCATACCATAACCATTGAAACTAAAAATAGTAATTACATCATTGCATGTTTTAAAATCACAAAATTTAAGAAAATAATAGTAATATATTATTGACGATGATTAAGAGGATTTAAAAATTAACTTAATTAATGTAAATTTTTTTAGACTAATCACAAAATGACATGTGAATTTTCAGTGTTAAATTTTTTTTTAAAATATGAGAAAATTAGATTGAGATTTCCAACCTCAAAGAGGCCACAGCGTTTTTGCTTGTACTATATAAGGCCTTTTTGAAAAGTAGGAAAAAGCCAACTTATCTTTTCTCTACTTTTTTATACGTTTTTTTTTTAAAGTTAAATAAAATAAAAAAAAGGCCAAGAAACTAGTTTATTTTCCTATTTCCCAAAACAAGCGATAATATGAGTTTATTGAATAGGTTTAGGAGGTATGGGATAGATTTTTAAACTCGGCCTGGCTGGGCTTGGAATAAGATTTCTTTATCTTTTCTAGTGTAACCTAAACTCTGTTGTACAAAAAAGTGTATTTAAATAAAAAATAACCATATTCATATTTAATTAAATTGAAGAATACAAAACAAGAAATCAAGCTAGAGATTACAACTTGGTGAATAGAAAAATATATACTAAAATAAAATAGTGTAGAAAGCAAACCGAAACTTGTGTGATACCACTGTCACCTTAAAATAGATTTGTCCCATCACCGTGAGTACTGGAGGTATATCGGCGTCTGTCTCCTAAGATACAACGATTAAAACCCGCTAACTTAGAAGCATAGGAAGAATATTATAGGAGTAAACTGATTATATAATATGAGTACAAAAAATTATGTGTCCGAAACCAAATAAGATGGTTTCTTTTTATACACAATAGGAGAAAGAGAAGGAGCCTCCTAGCCATGAAGGCTAGCAACAAACGCAGGCAAAACTGCCCAACCTCAAGTCTTAAGCCCAAGATCTACGATCCACGAACCCAGACCAAGATCCACGACCCATGGACCTGGACTGATCCAGTTGGGTAAGCCTTAAGCCCAAGATTCACGACCCACGGACCCAGACCGAGATCCACAACCCACGGACGCAGACCGGTCCAGTACGGTTGGGCAAGCGACACACCGCACGTGTGACAATTTTTGCATAACCAACTCGGATCATAATTTTGGCCCAAGCTCATCCTTGAAGGATCTATAACTCCCTTCCTTCAAAAATTTTGGATGCCCCAAATGGCTCATTCTCTTATCAAAAACTTGGAATTTAAATACTCATCAATACTATCATCTACAATCAATGTGAGATTGGTGGTTATATACCATTCTCAATACTTCATTCATGAGGCCAACTTTATGAGATAATTTCTCATTCAATTCTTAATGATTTTTTGTCATTCTTTTTGTGGTATAAAGATCTTGTTATGAAGAATTTAGACCAATTTGATCCCACATCAACTGGTGGTTGAAATCTACTTTAATTTCATATTAAAATTATTATAAAATCATTTTTTTCCAACAAACTCAACCTAGTCTGATCAAAGTCTCATGTTTAATTGAATGTTTAAAATACAAAATATGAATTAACTTATAAAAATAAACATACACAAAAAAATTCAAAATTAATTTTGCCCCCAAAAAAGAAAATAATATAACTTACTCAGTAGCTTTAGGGCTGGTTTGGCATACCTCAAAAAATTTAAAAAGCTAAAAAGTTACTAAAAAATTTAAAAAGTTATCACTATTCACCAAAAAAATATATAAAAAAATTAATTTTGCACAAAATTATTACAAACAACTCTGATGTCCCCACAGACATAGAGCTGACTTTTTTGAAAAAATCGCACAGGTGGGTGCACGAACAATACGGTGTTGTTCGGCCCATGGGGGCCCATCACGGGTCTCGTTTTGATTAGCTGAACTATGAATGTGTAGAACTCGTCGAGTACTATATGCTTGCAAAAAAATCACATTGATCAGATATCGCTAACTACATGATCAAATCAGTTTTGCATAAAAAAATGGATGGTGTTATAGTTAATAATTAAAAAAAACTAATCTGATCAGATAGCTATCAATATCCGATCAATATGATTTTTTACAAGCATATAGTACTCGACGAGTTCTACACATTGACGGTTCCGATTAGCAAAACAGGACCTATGGTAGGCCCCCATGGACTGAACAACACCGTCCAATTCAAACTGGAAAAGTAGGCAATCATTTCCCATCTCATATCCAACGGAATCCACTATCTTCTTCTACACACTTATTTATATAATTTTTAATACATATTTTTTTCGTAAAAAGTCAAAAAGTTAACCCAAATGTCTATCTTTTTTTTCTTAAATTTTTAATTTAAAAAGACAAAAAATACACTTATTTAGGACACTCCAAACAACTCCTAATTATTAAATATCTAATATTCAAATAGCTTCATTACAAGCTGATTTTACACAAGAGGAAACCGCTTTCATTCATGAGGCCAACTTTATGAGATAATTTCTCATTCAATTCTTAATGATTTTTTGTCATTCTTTTTGTGGTATAAAGATCTTGTTACGAAGAATTTAGGCCAATTTGATCCCACATCAACTGGTGGTTGAAATCTACTTTAATTTCATATTAAAATCATTTTTTTCCAACAAACTCAACCCAGTCTGATCAATGTCTCATGTTTAATTGAATGTTTAAAAAACAAAATATAAATTAACTTATAAAAATAAACATACACAAAAAAATTCAAAATTAATTTTGCCCCCAAAAAAGAAAATAATATAACTTACTCAGTGGCTTTAGGGCTAGTTTGGCATACCTCAAAAAATTCAAAAAGCTAAAAAGTTACTAAAAATTTTAAAAAGTTATCACTATTCACCAAAAAATTATATAAAAAAATTAATTTTACACAAAATTATTACAAACAACTCTGATGTCCCCACAGACATAGAGCTGACTTTTTTGAAAAAATTGCACAGGCGGGTGCACAAACAACACAGTGTTGTTCGGCCCGTGGAGGCCCGTCACGGGTCCCGTTTTGATAATCTGAACTGTTGAATATGTAGAACTCGTCAAGTACTATATGCTTGCAAAAAAAATCACGTTGATCGGATATCGCTAACTACATGATCAAATCAGTTTTGTATAAAAAAAAATGGATGGTGTTATAGTTAACAATTGAAAAAAAACTAATCTGATCAGATAGCTATCAATATCCGATCAATGTGATTTTTTACAAGCATATAGTACTCGACGAGTTCTACACATTGAACGGTTCCAATTAGCAAACAGGACTCGTGGTGGGCCCCACGAGGCGAACAACACAGTCCAATTCAATGCTAGAAAAGGAGGAAACCATCTCCTAGCTTATACTCTTCACACGCTGCCCTTTAGGACATCCCATTCTACTGCCTATTTTATCTCAATCTTCTCCTATACACTAATTTATACAATTGTTTAATACACATTTTTTCGTAAAAAGTCAAAAGTCATCCCAAACAACTATCTTTTTTTCCTCAACTTTTTAGTCTAAAAAATCAAAAAATATACTTATTTAGAACATTTCAAACAATCCCATTTATAATTATTTTTGCTCCCAAAAGTTGTCTTTTTTGATACTTTTGTTGTTGCCTTCATATGAAAAATGGCGATAATTTAAGCACAAATAACATATGGTAAAACAAACCACAAGTAGAGTGTCGGCATATTGTTTGCTTCACACAAAAATTTATTCAAAGCATCTTTTGAAATTTGCAAAGTACCCAATCATTATTTCCAATCATCATCATCCAAAATAAGAAAACATGGCCACAAACAGTCTCTGTCGTCCAAGACGAGAAAACATGATCACAAACAATCTCCGTACTGTCCCTGTAATTGATTCAAAACATTACATAATAGTGTCGACATATTGTTTACTTCCCACAAAAATTTATTCAAAACATCTTTTAAAATTCAAATATGCGGGACCCAAATTAATTCACTCAGATAAATAATTTTGAGTGACTGATTGTAAGATGAATAGTAATTTGTATGGTATGAGATTTATGTATAGTGTAAGTTAGTTGCGTGGATGTGAGCAGTAATAGTAGAGATATTATACTTTCTAAATCTCTTTTGGTACATTCCATTTTCTTGTACTTGTAATTTCTTATTTTTAATAAAATTTTTATTTGCAAATCAAAAAAAAAAAAAAATTTAATGTGTAAAATAAATTTGAATCACAAGATAAAATATTTGAATAATTTCTAAATTGATAAAAGTAGGTTAGTAAAATTACACTTTAAAATTTGCAAAAAAGGCAACCATAATTTCCAATCATCGTCATCATCCAAAATAAGAAAACATGGCGGCTATCTAAAAGAAAAAATTTAAAAAAAAAAAAAAAGGGGAAAGAAAACATGGCCACGAGCAGTCTCTGTACTGTAATTGATTGAAAGCATTACATAGAGTGTCGACATATTGTTCGCTTCCCACAAAATATTTATTCAAAACATCTTTTAAAATTTGCAAGTACCTAACCATAATTTCCAATCATTGTCATCCAAAATAAGAAAACATGGCCAGAAACAGTCTCTGTGCTGTCCCTGTAATTGATCTGGAAGTCTTTCCAGGACAGTCAAGGAAGATGATAGAGGCATGTGAGGAATTGGGTTGTTTTAGGATCATCAACCACCATAAATTCCTGCCTCCAGCACTGTCGTCGGAGATGAAGGCGGTGGCGCGGTCATTAATGGAGCTTTCAGCCGAAATTAAGCGGCGGAACAAGGGCGTGATACGCAGCAGTGGGTACGAGGAACCTACCCAATTCAATCCTTATTTTGAGGCCTTAGGCCTATATGACATGGCCTCTGCTCAAGCTGTTGATGCCTTTTGTACTCAGTTGGATGCCTCTCCTCACCAAAGGTAGGTTTATTGCTCTCCATAGGTACTAGGTGATAGGAAAATTTGATGAAATGTGTCTCTAAATTCCTATATATATTTATGAATTAAATACAATCTAAATTATTAGCGATTTGACTCCATCCACCTCTCTATATTTATGGGGGCTATTTACAACTTTGGAAGGTTTTTTTTTTTTTTTTTTTTTTTTTAATCATATTGTGCAAAATTTTTTTTTTTTGTATTAATCATATTGTGCAAAATTTTGGTTCCAATCACATAATAAATCAATAAACAATGAGTGATACTAGAGATCCTAAATAATCTACTAAATTTTCTATTAAATCTCTCACATATGACTTTGTATGAGTCTTACACCCATGTGAGAGGTTTGATAAATTATTTAAGGCTCATAATATTTTGCATAAACAACAAGAAAAATCACACTCAAATACTAAATATACATGGGTTGGTGAGATGACTATATTCACGATAGAGAAAGAGACTGAAAATTTACTATATACAATTAGGATTATAAGAAGACTCTCAATCTCTTCACAATTCTCTGTTTCTATTTCTGGCTTTGCGCTGAAGTCGATAGCCTCCGTAAAAGGCCCTTTACGGTATTATAAGTGTACATTAACTACAAGACATATCATAATAAATTAAATATGATGGTTATTAAGGTCTTACTTGTCATAACTTAAAAAATTTTAAAAATTAAAAAGTCACTATTATATTTAAATCGTATCATTTTATTTAAGTTATATTACCTCTTTGTCATATCACTTCAAACATAATCCATACCCAACTCATATTTTATAAAAAGTAAAAAAGTGCACTTATTTGGATCATCACAAATCACCCCTAAATGTCTCCACCTTTTTTCTTTACACCCCCACCTCTTCTATCTTTTTTTTTATTACAATTCTACCCTAACATTAATTTTCATTTTTGAACTCATCTCTATCCTTCCAACTCTAACCTTAACCCCAATCCCTACCCCAATCCCAACCCCACATCTACCTCCACTTTCACTTTCCTCAACTTTGGCTAACAACCTTCTCTGATAGCCATTCCAATGTTTTCCCACCAACGACCACTCTTCCGCCACGGTGACCCATTTCCACTTCTCTCTCTCTCTCTCTCTCTCTCTCTCTCTCTCTCTCGCTCGTTGGCTCGCTTCTTCTTTTGGGTCGCTGTCCACACTATCCTTCTACCACATTCACAGTTGTCCCGTCATTAAGACCGCCACCCTACAACTGTTATCACATGCGTATGGAACGTATGTTGTATTTAGTTATGACATTATTTCAATTATGACTTATGAGTTTTTTAGTTATGTCTGTAGACATCCCATTTTTGACCGTCCTCAAGACTTGGACGTCATCGTTTGAACACTCGATGATCATCCATGCTCGTGTTCGTTTTGAGTTCCTGAAGGCCTCGGCTATGCGCCTTGCCTTGGAGTCTCTCAACTTGTCTGTTTTGTGCTTGGTTGTGGACCAAGAGCTTGTGGCTTTGTTTTTTAGGGAAGGGGGTGGCTTGTCAGCCAGGCCCCATACCCATCGGCCATCAGTGGTGATCGGTCAGCGTCACTGATGGCCGGTCGGCACCTTCAATGGCCGGTCGGCCATGTTTTTTGGTCGAGGCCCTTTTCTTTGCTTTTGCAGATATTTTTATTGCCAGCTGTGCTAGCTGGTGAGCATAGAATGCATCCTCCATACGTGTATGGAGGGATTGCACCAAGTTTCTAGCTTGTTCAACAAGCTTGAGACTTGAATTTCTATAAGAGGGGAAGCTCCTCTCCCCTTTTAGAGGTTCGAAAAATTTGCTTAGGGCTATACATATCCCTCTCTCTCTTGATTTCTCCCTCTCTCTCTCTCTCTATATTTGCACTAGTTTGTGCCTTAAAGTGGTTTTTCTTCTCACTTTTGCACTAAAGCACCTAGTGAAACACCTTCACTCTTGAGCTGAGGTACTTGGGGGTTTGTTTGAAGCTCAAAAGCTTGGTTTTTGCATCAGAAGTTACTGTTTTGAAGTTGTTCTTCAAGGGTGAGTCTCTATCCTCTTTAAAGCTTTATCGTAGTTGCTTACTTAGCCATCTTTGCATGCTTCTTTTGGCTTAGCTTTCAACTGTAAAAAGTTCTATTTTCAAGTGCTTAAGGTGGTTGTTTGAGACCTCTTTGGTGTTGAGGGTGTTCTACCCTCTTCTGTGCCTTATTGGCTTGAGCTTGGTGCCATCTTTTAAGGCCTGTGAGTTCATCTTTGTTTGGCTTTTTCACCACTGAATTTCAGAGGAATTTCAGTGGTGGAAAGTGTGTTTTGAGGCCCCAAATGGGAGAGGGTGGTCCCCTCTCCTCTTGTCTTGCATGCATGTGTTGATGGCTCACCAAATGAGCATGCATTTCTTCCTTCTTGAGGCTTAGTTTGAGCATGTTTTTGTGACTTTTTTAACATGTTATAACTCTGTTTTTAGTTGGTTTGATCACTTGTTGCATGCTCCTTACACTTGTAGTGTAAATCCTCTTTGCTAACCTTGCATGCCTAATGAGTTAGCATGTTATTCTAGCATGTTTTGGTTCTATCTCGGCATGTTTTTGGTATTATTTTGGTGAATTCCAGAGGAATTTCAGTGGTGGAAAATGTGTTTTGAGGCCCCAAATGGGAGGGGGTGGTCCCCTCTCCTCTTGTCTTGCATGCATGTGTTGATGGCTCACCAAATGAGCATGCATTTCTTCCTTCTTGAGGCTTAGTTTGAGCATGTTTTTGTGACTTTTTTAACATGTTATAACTCTGTTTTTAGTTGGTTTGATCACTTGTTGCATGCTCCTTACACTTGTAGTGTAAATCCTCTTTGCTAACCTTGCATGCCTAATGAGTTAGCATGTTATTCTAGCATGTTTTGGTTCTATCTCGGCATGTTTTTGGTATTATTTTGGCATGTTGTAACTCTGATTTTGGTTGGTAGAGCCACCTCTTGCATGCTTCTTACACTTGTAATATAAACCTTGCTCACTAGCCTAATATACTTGGTGTTTTGGCCCATTTTTCTAGCATATTTTGGCTCCACTCCAGCAAGTTTTTACTCATGTTTTAACATGCTTTAGCTCTGTTTTGAGGCTTCTTGGTCGTATGATGCTTGTTATGCATGCTTGTAGTGCAATAGCCTTGAATAACTTTGAGTTTTGAGCTATCTTGCATGCTTGGCTTGAGGTATTTGCATGCTTTGGCATCATTTGGCATGTTATTTCAAAGCATATAGTGTTGCCACACTTCCATATTTTTCACTCGTTAGGTGCTTTTGAGAGTTGCACCTTTATGCCTAGCTTGCAAGCCATTGCATGAGCATCATTCCCTTGCCATTCATGCTATCATTTCAGATCATTTTGGCCACTGTTTTGGCATGCATGAGGTATATTTGGTGTTGGTTTAGTCCATTGAGTATTGTATTGCATGCCTCTTGTATGATACTCTTTGCTTGCTTTAGTGCTCTTAGCTCCTTAACATGCCTTACATGCGTTGTTTACATGGTGGAATCTTGTACATACCACCTTAACATGTCAAGATTAGCATGTTGGTAGATGAGCATGTTGTTTTCATGTGTGTTGCATTGCATTGTTTTTGGATCGAACGTTAATCCAAACACGAGGAACGAGAGACGTTTCATACTCAAAGTGATAAAACGTGCCTCATTCCTTAGGTCGTCGTCACCTTTGATCATGTATGATAAGGTGGAGGTTCATCGAGTCCTATGTGTTATTTGTGCATTCATCAACATTGTGCAAGCTTGACTCTTTGGCCATCATGCATTAAGATGCATGATTGGTGGCTCGAGAGCCGAGCACTACACTCCTTTGAGCATGAGACATGATAAGGAGTGTGGTTGCACACACATTTTCTTGCAAATTACACTGCCATGCCTCTGTTTGTGCTCTATTGCAGCAAAAGGAGAAATTGCAAGAAGCAGTGGCCGACCGGTCATCAAAGCTGCCAACCGGCCACCAAAGCTGTCGATCGGCTATCAGAAGTGGCCGATAGCCATCCCTCTTGGCCGACCATCCCTCAGCATGTTCCTAAGGTGGGTCAAAGGCATTCTGAAAGTTGGCATAATTTTCAGAAGTGTGCAAACAGAGGCATCATGAGGCATGGTACTGGATTTCCGGGAGGAAGCCGATCAAGCATGCATGCTTCCCTCGTCCTGAGGCCTTTTAACTGTTTTGCTTAGCTAGCTAATTCTTTGGTTCTGTACTTAATTAGTTAACGTGCTTAGTTAATCAATTTGTGTTGTAATAACTAATTAGTTAACTAGGTTGGTTAATTAGGTAGTTTGTAATAAGTAGCTTAGCTTAGCGCTTATTATTCGGACCCTCCGTTGAGAGGGCAAATGTTGTAATAAGCGTGCGTATGTGCAATGCATGTCTTCCAACCCCATTTTTTTCTCCCTTTTACTTATCAGCTTTCGATGATTAGTTTAGGGCATGTTTCAATTAGCATACTTATGCTTTGCATGCGTGCATCATTCATTCATCTCGCATGCACTGGGCTCGGCGCATCATTCAAACTGCATTGTATTTTAATACACTTTCTTGAATACGTGTTTCAAAGCATGTTATCAAGTGTTGCATTCATATGCCATTCTAGATAACCGAGCCTATTTTAGTTGCATTTTTGCATGTGTTGCATTAGGCATCTTAACATAGGTAGGATCATGCATGATTTCTAACTAGCTTCTATTTTGTCTCGGAGTACACTGTGAGTGTTTACGCTTTAGCATCCTTGCATGTGTATAAGTGATTTCCATGATAGCATGCTTGCCATGAGGCTATTTGCTTAAGTGTTTAACTGCATGAATGCCTGTGGATAAAGGCTTCATTGTTTGAAATGGAACAATTCATCAAAATGTGTGTTTTAAGCCCACTTTACGGAATGGCAAAATCACGTTATTTTCTAAGCCCACTTGAGGGTGGCAAATTCGTGTCTTAGCCTACTTGCGAGTAGCACTTCCAAATCATTTTCGAAAAACAAACATGAGGTGTTTTGTTCCAATTCTTGCGATTGAGTCCATACTTGTATATTGTGCGCATCACATAGTAAGGTTAGCTAATAATCTAAACAAGAACACATGTGTTTTCAAAAATAACATATCATGTCTAGTAGAGGCTGATCCTTTGACCGGGCGAGCGGGGGTGCTCATTTCAGGACCTTCCCCTCTCGTACCCAAGCTCCCGAGCCGAGACAACTTTGGTGATGACGAACACATGGCCTTTGGCATGAGTCAGGGTTTTCTAAATTTTCAGAAACAAAATATTTAGGTGGCGATTCTGAAATCTGGCAAAGCAGTCCATGTTTGGCGCTTTTTGATTCAAAATTGATTTTTTCAAAACCAATTGTCGGATTTGGACTCTTTAGTGATTTATCAGTCTTACATTGCACTTTGTGAGATTAGATTCAGAACCGTGACAAGAGTCTGAACTGTAGTAGCTAAAGCCACGATTCGCGCCCATGCGCGTGGAGCGGGTTTCGGGCGGTCTATAGTTTCTGGCGACTCTGCTAGGGAGTTAGAGAACTTGACTCGAATTCATGATATGTAATTTTATCTACACTTATGTGTTTCTTTGCATTGAATTTCCATAGGTGCGCCTAAGTCACAGTGTTTGCCGTCTACTATTCTTGAACGGTTTGTCAGAGGCTTGCTTGGAAAAGCGTGCCATAAGGCGAACTAGTTACGGGCTCTGCCACGATGGGAACACAAACCTCAGTTGTTAGCGAGGCACCCTTTTTGACCATTCAACCTAGTTGCATATCAGAAACTATAGTGACCATTCCAAACTATGACAGGTTGCTTACCCGATTGTAGGTTGTTTGAAACCGCTGCGTGCGTAGTGAAACCCTAGCTCCTGACAAGATAGAACAGGGAAACCCTACCCCTCCATAGGGGTGTTTTGGCTCTTACTTGCTTGATATGTGCTGTCAAAGTGTGTCTCCACAGGTTGTATGTATCAGTTGCAAGTTCGGGTATCAGTATGCGAACATCAGTATTTGGGGATATCAGATTTGGAGCAGTGATTTGGGAACAGTGATCAATATTGAGAACAGTGTGTTCAGCTTACAATGTCAACTGTGTGTTGTCTTAATCTAAGCTGAAGTGCTATCCATTTTTCTGCTTATCGTTTCCTTATTATGCTTTATTTATCTTTTTGCAAGGTAGTTTAGCATCATTGCTTCCGACCAGGCAGATACCTCCCGAGCACTCTGGACCAGAGGTCGAAGACATCATCGATCCGAGGATCTAGTTAACAGACAAGTAGTGTTCTTTTCATTACCCCCAGTTACTAGACGGAGGTCAGTTAGGCACAATTCATCAGTATAATGGTTACCAAATCAACGGTCTTTACCCACTCCACCAGTGTGTAGTCAGGCTGAGGTTTCTGTTTCTACCACAGAGAGAGATATACCTGTTGTTCAGTCAGATCAGTACCTTATGGCAAGTATGGAGGACATGATGCGTCAGCTCCAAGAGACTATGCAAGCCATACAGCGGGATGCCGCCCGCCAGGCAGAGGTTGCCGTGCGTCAGGCAGAGATTGTGGCTCAACAGGAAGAACTGATTGCCAGGCTTCAGCAACAGCAACAACCACAACAAGTCAGAGCATCTACTTCGCATCCACCCCCACCCCCACTTAGAGTTCTAACGCTCGGGGATACTGCAAACGTCCAGGAGAATACGAACGGGGACAGTTTCACCCTCAATCCTTCCTCAGCTGTCCAAAGCACCGGCTAATCTAGTGGATACATCGTTTGAATTTGAGATGGATCCAACAGTGCTGAAAGTGAGCAAGTTAGAAAAGCTGTTCAAAAAAGCTCAAGGCGTTAATTCCATTCCGGACATAAAGGATGGATACACCGATTCGGCGGTGACTTTGCTGCCGAACCGGTTCAAGATGCCGCATATAGACCGTTTTAATGGTTCTGGGGATCCCATGGTACACCTGCAGTTGTTCTCAGATACCCTAAAGCCAATGGGCCTCTCCAGATTGCAAAAGCTTTCCCTCTTCGGCTGGACCCTGTCGGGTGTCGCGGCCATCTGGTATGCAAAGTTGAAAGATTCTATCAAGAGAAGTTGGAAAGAAATGGCCGAGGCCTTCATTTTCCAGTACTCATACAGCACACAGATCGAGATCACAACTCGTGATCTCGAGATAACTAGACAAGAGCTGAAAGAGGGCTTCTCTGACTTTGTAACCCGTTGGAGGGCCAAAGCTTCTATGATGACCACCAGGCCGGTCGAGAAAAATCAGATACGGATGGTTATGCGTAACCTCCAACCCAAACTGATGCAAAAGATGATCGTCTTACCCTCCTTACCTTTGCTGATTTACACGAGATTGGGGTACAGATTGAGGACGCCATGAAGCAGGGTCTAATTGACCACGAGAGAGAGCAGTCCAAGAGGGCATTTACCCACAGTTCGAATGTAGGCACGAGTAATGCTGCAACTGCCAGAACTTTTGATGTGGGCATGGTCACCACCACCGCACTAAAAACAACAACCCCATTCACCGATGCGTCCAGTACTAGCTTACAAATAGCCAAATACCCACCTCAGGGCCAGAGGGTGTTCACCCCACTGTACATGTCTCTGTCAACGGCCCTGAGGGTCTTGATCAAGAAGGGGCATCTGAAGCCCTTAGTGCCGCAGCCATTACCTAATAACCTCCCACCAACCCATAACCTGGCCAAATACTATGTCTTTCACCAACAGCATGATCACGACACCGACCAGTGCTTCAGACTTTGTCATGAGATTCAAGATCTCATTAACAACAAGGTGATCTCACCTCCAGAGAAGCCGAATGTCACCACCAACCCACTCCCACCATATAACCAAGCTCCATCTCCTAAACACATCAACCTGATCCAAACCGTGGCCATTCCATATAACCCAAGCATATATATCACACCCTCCCACCTACCCAAGCCTGAGGTGTTCATCCCAGACAGCACGTACTTGTGCATGTTAAACATCTTCGAAACCTAACCTGAACCCGTGGTGGTGACTGTCGAAGACAGAACCGGGATGACTTTGGAGGCAGATGGGAATGTTGATTCAGAGCCTGAGGGGTCTGGGAGCTTTGCATACAACCTGAGTGGTTATATCACATCAACAGATCAGGTTAAGCCGAGGGTAGAGTTGCCAGCTGGGGCAGAAATCAGTGTGGTCTGGGAAGATAGACCAAGTCAGGGGTTAGATGACCTAGCAGAGCTGGAAGAGGATATTGCCAAGCTGTAGTTCTTTAATGAGCAGGACTCGGGGGATGTGAACATCAACTAGTTCAACTTGGATGGATCGACAGAAAATACGGGGTGGCTCAGTGACCAGCCGGATGTTGTTGAAGAACCTCAGCCAGAACAGAGGCAATCAGAAGTCGGAATATCAGCAGTGGCCGGAATGGCCGAGAATCAGGAAGGATCGCCGGAGAGCAACGGTGCAAAGAATTTTGCTCGAGATCTGGGCAGTTTAAGTTCAGTAGACACTGAACGGGAGGCTGCATTGAAGCAGCTTGAGCAAGAAAAGATCGAGGATCTTGAGAGGGCTAAGAAGGCCAAGGCCCCTGCGGGGACGGAATGTGCTGGGAGCACAGAAACAGTTACAAAGGAGCCGGACAGCTGTCTGTCAGTTGCCAACGGCATGTGGTGGGAAGACGATGACTTACGTCTTGCCCACACTAACGAAGATTGGGGACAGAACCAACCGGATGACACCTAGTACGTTGAGGAGGTTGACCATATGACCAGGAGTGGACGGTACTTCAAGCCCCCACACTTGGACCAACCGAAGGAGTCCGGGAAGGACAAAGAAGCGGAGAGGCAAAAAAAAAAACTATTAGAGGAGGAGGCTGTACTGAAACAACTTAAGAAAATTCAAGTAGACATCTCCATCTGGAGACTGCTTATGGCCTCAAGAGTTCACAGATAGGCTATCCTTACAACCATGGATAGGCTTAAGCTTTCAATCGATACAACTCCGAAGCAGTTGGTAGGGCTAGTTTTCCCGAGAGGAGCTTCCCCGACCTTGACCTTCACTGACAAGGAACTACCACCCGAGGGCTCAGATCACAACAAACCACTCTACATCTCTGTGGAGTGTAGAGAGAAATGGATACCGGTGGTCCTAGTTGACACAGGATCTGCTATCAATGTGTATCCGTCGAGAACAGCATATGCTATCGGGTTAAAGCCCGCGGATTTCGTGCCTACTGCCCAGGTGATACGGGCCTATGATAATACCAGCCGAGAGGTAATGGGGACCATACGGATTAAGACTTAGGTTGGTCTGGGGAAACAGGACATTGAGTTTCATGTCTTGGATGTTCCCGCAACCTTCAATCTACTCCTTGGGCGGCCGTGGCTACACCAGGTGAAAGCCGTCTCTTCCACCCTACACTAAATGCTGAAATACCCCCACAGGAAGGGGATGGCAATCATTTTTGGAAATTCTTCAATACATCCACCGCCAGAGGTTTCTACACCAGTTCTGGAGATTGAGCATGGCGTGGAGGATGTGTTTTTGTCAGGACTCACCCTAGCTAAGGCCCAGGTTGTACAGAATATTCTAGTTGTTGATGAGGGGCTATACGTCAGTGCACAATCTGTCTACCTTATGAACAAGCTTCAGCACATCCCCAAGATGGGATTGGGGCGAAGTGGCTGGAAAGGCATTGCAGCATCGGCCGAAGTGACTCACCCTAGCTAAGGCCTGGGTTGTACAGAATATTCTAGTTGTTGATGAGGGTTTATACGTCAGTGCACAGTCTGTCTATCTCGTGAACAAGCTTCAGCACATGCTTGGGATGGGATTTGGACGAAGTGGCCGGAAGGGCGTTGCAGCATCGGCCGAAGTGCCGCACAACCCATATACCTTTGGCCTAGGTTATCTGCCTACCAAAGAGGATTGGGCGAGGAAAGGAAGAGAGATGGCCAGAAGAGCCAGGGTAAAGAAAGCCGAGAAGCATTATGAGTTGGTGCACCGACCTATCCACGAGACCTTGAATGGACGCTTTGACCGAGAGGGGGAAGACTTCCCGTTTTGCGGCTTTCCGGAGCCCTGGTTGAATTCAGAGAAGTGGCGCTTGCCCGGCTTCGAAATCTTTTTTGATCTGCAGTTATCCGGGGATGATGTTGCCAAAGAGCAGACAGACCCACCAGCTGAGGCTGGGTAGTGCAAGGATGAGTCCGAGGGTACAGAATTCGAAATAGGGGTAGCACTGGCTTTTCTCCTCTCAAATCCTCAGATTGTACCAGAGTGCTTGGGGGATAACTCATCAGTTTCCATGATCGGGGATGAAGCGGCTATGGGCCCACCTTCTGGTATTCTTGATGCATCCATCGCACACTCCCTCGTTTGGCAATACGAGGAGGGCTTTTTATCGAGCAGTTCCGGGTCAGGTAGTGAGCCGGAATCTAATTCCACTAAGTCTGTGGAGTCAGAATAAGATTCTAACTCTTCTGAGTCTGAGTTCGGTATTCTTGGGGCTGATAACCCGGATGCCACTGTCCTATCCAGGTCGTCTTTTTTTTTCCTTTGAGTCTGTTGTAATAGAGGAATAAGGCGGACTGGATGTTATTAATGAGAATGGTACGATTGTGGCTTCCGAGTACTTTTCTGTACCTTTAATTTACTGCATTAATCAAGACTTTCAAAATTTTAATAAAAACGACGATGAAGAAATTCCTTCGGTTTTACAACGTTTGATTGATCACAAGCAGGAGAGGTTTGTAAAACCTTTGGTTAATGAAATCACCACAATTAATGTTGGTACTGAGAAGGACCCACGGCTGGTCCAGATCGGGTCCACGTTGTCTTCGAAGGAGCGCGAGCACTTAGTCGCTTTATTAAAAGATTTCAAAGATGTTTTCGCGTGGTCCTACGAAGACATGCCTGGAATCGATCCTGTGATTGTACAGCACCGAATCCCTCTTGACCTAGAGGCCCGACCTGTTAAGCAGAAGCTCCGAAGGATCCGCCCGAACTAGGCTCTGAAAATCAAAGAAGAGGTCACCAAGCAGATTGACGCAGGGTTCCTGTTGGTATCTGAATACCCTACTTGGTTGGCCAATATAGTTCCGATGCCGAAGAAGGACGGCAGAATTCGGGTATGTGTGGACTTCAAGGATTTGAACAAAGCCAGTCCAAATGACGACTTTCTTCTGCCGCATATCGACGAATTAGTCGACTTCACTGCTGGGCATGCACTGCTCTCATTCATGGATGGGTTTTCAAGCTACAATCAGATTTTGATGGCACCCGAAGACAGGGAGAAGACTGTTTTCACCACCCCGTGGGGAACCTATTGTTATAGGGTGATGCCGTTCGGCTTGAAGAACGTTGGGGCTATGTATCAACAGGCTACGACCACGATTTTGCACGATATGATCCATAAAGAGATTGAGGTGTACGTAGACGACATGATTATCAAGTCCAAGGAAAGAGAGGGCCACTACACCGCCTTGCAGAAATTCTTCCAACGGATCAGAGAGAATCGGTTGTAGCTGAATCCTCAGAAATGTACTTTCGGTGTTACAGCAGGGAAAATACTGGGGTTCTTGATCACACAAAGGGGTATCAAGGTCGATCCTTCCAAAATCAAGGCCATCTTAGAAATGCCACCACCGAGGACTGAAAAGGAGGTGCGAGGCTTTCTGGGTAAAGTGCAATTCATAAGACGGTTTATTGCAAAATTAACCTTGACTTGTGAACCATTGTTTGGTATCCTGAAGAAAGGAAAGAAGTTCCAATGGGACGACTGATGCCAAGTTGCTTTCGAGCAGATCAAGCAATATCTACAGAACCCACCTGTGTTGTCACCGCCTGAGCCGGGAAAATCGTTGATTCTGTACCTATTAGTGACTGAAACGACAATGGGCTGCATGCTTGCATAAGAGTCTGAGGACAAAGTGGAGAAGGCTATCTACTACCTGAGCAAGAAAATACTGGATTACGAGACCCACTACACTCCGTTGGAGAAGGCTTGTCTGGCCTTGGTATGGGCTACCAGGAAGTTGAGGCACTACCTGTTAGCTCACTCTGTAATACTGGTTTCGAGATTAGATCCCATCAAATATCTCTTCGAGAAACCGGCACTTACGGGTAGGCTAGCTCGTTGGTTGCTTCTGCTTTCCGAATTTGATCTGAAGTACATGACGCGCAAGTCAGTGAAAAGGAGAGCGGTAGCGGAGTTCCTAGCCGACCACCCAGTTGAAGGGGAAGAAGAAGTTGAATAACTGTTCCTAGATGAGGCCATTTTGTATGTCGAAGAAGAGACTTGGACGATGTACTTTGACAGAGCATCAAACCAATACGGGTACGGGATAGGGGTGTTGTTGATAGCACCCGATAATTCCCGCATACCCTTAGCATTTAAACTCTGATTCAAAGTGTCGAATAATGAGGCAGAATATGAGGCATGTATCGCTGGACTGGAAGCCGCCTTAGAACTATGGACAAAACAGTTGGATGTCATCGAGGACTCGAACCTTGTTGTATATCAAGCTAAAGGAGATTGGAAAGTTAAAGAAGAAAAGATGAGAATCCATCACCAGACCCTGGACGTTCTGATTCCTCGGTTTGAAAAACTGAACTTCGTTCATCTGTTAAGAGAGAACAACAGGTTTGCTGATTCATTAGCAACTCTATCTTCTATGATAGACATCCCTTTTGGAGTCCGGATGCGTCCGATCATCATTGAATAGAAATTCGTGCCGGCCTATGAGCTGATTGCTGCCATAGATGAAGTACAAGATCAAAACCCCTGGTATTACGACATCTAGAACTTCCTGGAAAAGGAAACTTATCCACCAGGGGCAAATGCCAATGATAAGAGGGCAATTCGAAGAATGGCTGCTCAGTTCATCATCTACGGGGGTAAACTGTACAAGAGGGGTCATCTCGGGATGCATAAGCTATGCGTTGATGCTGAAGAATCTAAGCGCCTGATGGAGGCCATCCATAGAGAAGAGTGCGGAGCACACATGAATGGGGCGATGCTAGCCCGGAAGATCCTTAGACAGGGTTATTATTGGTCAAACATGGAGGAGGATTGTATTGGCTTTGTCCGGCGATGCCACAAATGTCAGATATTCTGCCGTCGAAGCTATACAACATGACTTCGCCATGGCCGTTTTCAGTCTGGGGAATTGATGTGATTAGGGCTCTCACTCCAAAAGGGTCCAACGGGCATGAGTACATTCTGGTAGCAATAGACTACTTCACGAAGTGGGTTGAGGCCCAATCTTACGTTGTGTTGAAGGCATCGCATGTCGCTAAGTTCATCAAAAACAACATCATCTGTCGCTACGGGGTCCCGAATGAGATTATTTCGAATAATGGTTCCCACTTCAGGAATGAGGTGATCGACTTGTTGGAGAAGTACAACGTGGCTTTTCATAAGTCATCAACATACTGGCCGCAAACCAACGGAGCAATTGAGACCGCCAACAAGAACATCAAACACATTCTGCAGAAGATGGTGGAAACCTACATGGACTGGCCAAATAAGCTGTCATTTGCTCTTTGGGGCTACCAGACTTCAATTCGAACTTCTACTGGGGCAACTCCGTATTCCTTGATTTATGGGATGGAGGCTGTTCTGCCTATCGAAGTTGAGGTTCCGTCATTACGGGTATTGGCTGAGTGTCAGATAGCTGAGGTAGATTTCCAGCAAAGCAGGTTCGAAGAACTCATGCACTTTGATAAAAGAAGGCTGAAAGCACTGTATCACGTCCAGGGCTATCAACGGAGAATTGCCAGGGCTTTCAACAAGAAGGTTAAGTCCAGGAATTTGAAAGAGGGGGATCTAGTGCTCAAAGATAATCGAGCTCCCATCCACGACCCTAGGGGCAAGTTCAGACCTAATTGGACTGGTCCCTACATCATCAAGTCTATCTGGTTGGGTAGAGCTGTTGTTCTGATGAACCTAGATGGCCTTGAGTTCTCCCAACCGATCAACATGGACATTCTGCAGAAGATGGTGGAAACCTACATGGACTGGCCAGATAAGCTGTCATTTGCTCTTTGGGGCTACCAGACTTCAATTCGAACTTCTACTAGGGTAACTCCGTATTCCTTGGTTTATGGGATGGAGGCTGTTCTGCCTATCGAAGTTGAGGTTCCGTCATTACAGGTATTGGCTGAGTGTCAGATAGCTGAGGTAGATTGCCAGCAAAGCAAGTTCGAAGAACTCATGCACTTTGATAAAAGAAGGCTGAAAGCACTGTATCACGTACAGGGCTATCAACGGAGAATTGCCAGGGCTTTCAACAAGAAGGTTAAGTCCAGGAATTTGAAAGAGGGGGATCTAGTGCTCAAAGATAATCGAGCTCCCATCCACGACCCTAGGGGCAAGTTCAGACCTAATTGGACTGGTCCCTACATCATCAAGTCTATCTGGTTGGGTGGAGCTATTGTTCTGATGAACCTAGATGGCCTGAGTTCTCCCAACCGATCAACATGGACAAGTTGAAGAAATACTATCCCTGAGTGGCTCGCTAGGTCAAAAACCCGAAAGGGCGACCTAGGCAAAAGTTAAAGCATGAAAAATTTAAAATAATAAAAACTGAGCTCGCAAGGTTGAAAACCCAGAAAGGGCGGCCTTGGCAAAAGTTAGAGCGCAAAAGAAGAGTGTTAATACACGAGTGAACCGGCACCGAACTATGTAAGGCTTGATTCCCATCTTTGGGGTACGTAGGCAACTTCATTCTGAAGTCCAGCCATAAACACTTCCAAATCAACTTTGTTCGTGTGATCATATTGGTCGTCTTTTCTGCATTCAAGAGCTCGGTTGTGATCTCCAGTGCAGTGCTATTCAGACTAGGGGCAACTTTCCAGTTGCTGGATCCGGGGTTGTACATCTCAGTGATAGATCTCGGGCGCGTCCAGTTGTGATCCATATTGAAAATGGTTTTGAAAAGTTTTAATAAAAGTTGATTTTGTTCAAATTAATCTTTTTATGACTTAGACTATTTTTGGACCAAACGAAAAATTTTCAGTACCCATAACCTTCAATTACATTGATTTCAGTACAGAGTTCTCCTACTCTTGAATACAAATTGAAGTTGTTTTTTATTACATTCATAAAGAAAACTTGAAAGTACTGATAAAGCAATAAACTCGGGGCATGGATAAGTCAGGTGTTCCTGCGCCCCTCCCAGAGCTTGTGGAAGCCTCTGATGCCAAAGTAGGCCCAACCTACGCCTCTTCATCGAGCCAAGCTATGAACTCATCGGAGAGGGTGCAACTGAAAGTGGGAGCAGGGGCCAGAAGCTCTCTCGTCCTCCATGCTGTGGCAAACCGAGCTAGCTGTGCACCTCAGACTGGAAATGCGGCAAGGTACTCTATCCCTTCTTCCGGACAAGTCTAATCATGTCCAAATTGGCGCCGGAATCGAAATGGGAAGTAAAAGACACAGTGTGTCAAGCCGATCAACAGAATCCCAGACTGGCGAGACATGTTGTAACTCATCACCGGCAGATTGAGCCAGGGGCAGCGCCAAGCAATGTTGACATCGGACAGACTGCACATCCATTCGCACCACCATCCCTCATCTAGGACATCGACTAAACGTCGCTGGAAGAAATAGCCGCGAACTGAATATACTGGGCATGAGTCCATAACCTTCAACTTATCCATCAACCATATCTGGGGAGGGATGAAAAATAAGAGATTAACGAATAGAGAGGTGTATGTGGAGAGAAAAGTGAGAAAAGGGTTTTGAGAGAAAAAATCGAGCCTGAGGGCCGAGTGATGTGAGAAATATACGTGAGATAGGGTGGAAAACATTACCTGCAGCAGTAGTGGACTCCCCACGAATCTAGTCGTCTCTCGGCGATGGAAAGCATCCAAACCCATCAATGTCTCAACTAGCGTCATGGCAATATAGCTCTTGCCCTCTTTTAAACCTTGGGCAACCTTAATCAAACGGACGCTAGACCCACCGAAGCCTGGGGCAAGCAAGAAATGAGACAACATGCACAAGCAAAGGGTGTGTTGCCGAAAACCCTGCCAGTGATGATCGCTGCGGTCACCGGCATTAGAAAATCGATGAATCAAGCTGGGGATGTCCAATTCTCCGTCACGAATCAAAGACCGAGCGTCATGCAAAGTAAGCCCACATATCCGTCCTAAAGCTTAGATGTGGCCAAAATCGAATTGGGGCAAGATCTCTTCCTCACGCTTGGACTCTATCAAAGCTTAGAAGTCTTCGAAAGTGGGACACATCTCTTGTCTGCCAAAGCTAAAAACATGAGATACCGGATTCCAACACCTTGCCGCAGCATGGAGGAACAGAAAACGCAACGGGGTGTGGCTCAGCGTGAATAGTACATTTATTCTGAAGCCCCGAAAATTTAACTTTTCTGAGCCATCCAAGTTAGCAATCCAATTTATGAGATTTTGGACAAAAAATGCCTCCATTTGGTGCAAAAACAGAGTTGAAATGGAGAAACTACGAAGTTGGGGCTTTTGTAGAAGATAAGGTGTTGAGTGGAAGACAGGTGTCAACAATCTAGTCACTTTCTGTATTAATGGTCGACCGGCCAAGTCTGACGGCCGACCGACCATTTTTTTAGCCGATTGGCTAGTTCTTGCGGCCGATAGCTCTTTATCGTGGCCAGTGGCCTCCCACCTTGGCCGATGGCCCCTCCTTTGTTCTCTGAGCTGTCCATGTGTTGGAAGTGTTAAGAACTTCTATTTTGTTCCACTTCAAATGCTTTGTTGTGACGATTTTGCGAAGTCGTACCTATGTTATTTCAATTTGTTTATCGAGTTGTTGCATTTTTGTTTATCGAGTTGTATTTTGCATTGATTGTTAAGTTCTTGTCTTACTTATCGAGTTGTATTCACATTTAGTTAGCATGTCAAGTCCTGGTTTTGCTTATCAAGTTGTTTTGTTCTTTCAGTTGTCAGTTGGCTCGCTACCTGATTAAGGCAATGCAATTCGAGTGTGTAGTTTTCAAATAAATTTCAATCTCATTTACATGTTGTGTGATGCAATGCGATGCTTAAAATGTAAAATGTAACAATTTTTCAATAAAAAAGCTATTTTGATTCTATCATGGTTTCCTTTTTGCAAAAGTACAAAGTTTTAAAGAAAATAAAACTGCTTGAGGCTGTATAATGTGCAAAAATTACAGGTAAAAAAAAATAAAAATAAAGCAAAAACAAAACATCTGAATCGGCGCCAGTCGCCTCAAGAGTGGGAAGCCCTCCTCGTCCTCTTCCTCGACGAAGGCCCAGAACTACCGCCGTCAGCTCCGTTACCTGAGTCTGAACCCGAACCATCTCCAGTCTCATCTCTATCCTGAGATGACTCTGACTATAGACTCACCGCCTCCTCGTTAGACTCATCATCATCTGGGCCAGGCTCCCGCGAACTACTCTCGGTGTGAGCACACCTAGCTCTGCTTCAGCTGTGCGCTGGAGTCCCGCGTCCCGCTCTCCCCGCTGCTCGGGGAGGCACTGAAGGTCTCGCTAAGGCGCCCGCTGTGGTTGGTATCTGGAATAGGGCCTGAAAAGAACAATGTGGCAAATGCATCAGTTATGCTATACAAAGCCGAGTATGGTATCAAATGCAGTATATGATTACAGTGTATGAATGTTGTGAGCAGTATATGAACGCCATGAGCGGTAAATGATTGCAGCGTATGGGGGTCGTGGCCAGTATATGAGATGCAGTGTATCGGTGCCGTGAGTGGTATATGAGTGTGGTGTATCAAATGAAGTATTGATAATGTGATGCATCAGATCAATATGGAGCAAATTATAGAGGGTTTTGGGACAGAGGTTGAAAGAACTTACTGGGATACTGTAAATAATGAGCAGGTCCATGCTCCTCTGCAGCATCCCCATCCCCATCACCGAAGCCGACAGCTCCAGAGCCTGCCCAGTGTACTCTATGGAAGCCTGCAAAAGTGTTGAGGTAATTAGTAATCTACGGGATATCAACGGAAATGAAATGAATATACAGAATATAAAGTATAGCATATACCGAGGTTGGGCCTCGAACTCCGATGAGCTCATGATCAGCTGGGGGAGGAGCGATGGGAATCTGATAAGTCTCTCCAGCCCGTCCTCGGCATGTCATAGTAGTGGGTAGGTCTGGCCACTCTGCTCTCTGTCCCCTCCGGGAACCCCTCTTACCATGGGCCTGGGTTGCCCTGGATCCTCCCACTCCTCCTGTTGTGGCTACAGGTCTCTCTCTCTCACCTCAGCGAACACTGGCCAGAGGCTGCATGAAATATGTCTGGATGAAGACAATGTAGCCGCCGTCAAGCCTGAAGAAGTCGGCATCCCAACCTATCGTAAAATTGGTCATCTCCTGCGAGGTGTACCTCTCTGTATGCCTCATGTGTGAAAGAGGTGGCATCGGAACCACCGGCTTGGGTAAACCAAGGCTCTGTCGTAGGAAGCACTCACCTAAGTACCACGCTCAACAGACCGGACCCTCAAGCAAAACCCGGAATTGGGAAGTCTCCCGAGCGCCCATAAATCGGTCCCTAACTACGTTAGGCAGCACTGCCCAGGGCTACTAGGTGATTTGCAAATGATGGATATACAGGTTGTTATCTGATATTGAAAGTGCAATATAAAGCAAAGCTCAGATGAACTGTAAGGTTTGAAATACCTACGCTGCGGCTACAGTGTCAAAATATCGGCGAAAGAATGAGAAAGACTCTCACGGCCTCCACTCGCATCTCACTCGTACCTACGTGAATATGGAACCATGGGAGACGCCTCAACCTCCAGCTCTGGCGCAAGCCTCGGGAAGTAGGCATATACCCACAAGTACAGAATGTGAAAGGGTAATAATGAGTATGTTTATCAGTAAAGCAGTATACAGAAAAAATAGAAATCAGAGGATGATGTGCAGTGTGTGCAGTGTACAACTAGTGTAAAGCAGATTGCGTATTATGTAGTGTGTGTGGTGTAAAGATAATTTAAAGTAGGACTGTAAAGCAGAAGGGAAAGATATACTTCCCAGGCTCTCGAGTAGCCTCTTAGCAGGTGCCCGCTCCGGCGAGATGAGAAACTCATATATCCATACAATGTGGCCAAGCCTGCGCCTCCCCAGTCATAGCGCCGGATGCGAGACACATCTACCAATGCACTCAAGAGGTAGAGGCCAACGGTGTTCGCTCGGTCGGCAAATAGATTAGTGTGAAGCAAGAACATGAAGAACCCCCGGGTGTAGTGTTCGACCTCCCCGCGGGTCGTCGGCATCTCCCGCCTAAACTGGTCAGCGAACCACGAATATCGCACCATCCCTAGTCGGGAGAGAGGTGGGCGAGTCCCTAGCAAAAAGATCTGAGCGATATCCCACTCGCCCATATCAGTGTCGAAAGGGATCGGATCACCCCCTACTCCTATGCCGGTGAGCATGGAGAAGTCGAAGGAAGTCATTGTCATCTCCCCTGCTGTAGAAAGATGGAAGGAATCGGTGGTGTCCCACCACCTCTCCACTAAAGCGCCTAGAAGAGGCCAACTCGCAGTGAGGCGCGAGAGTCCCATACAGAATACACCAAAACTAGCCTCATCGACGATATGGCGAACGTCATCGAGTAACTCCACGTACCAGTCTCGTGCAATGGTGTTCCTATAACCCCGGAAGGCATAAGAATCTCCCTGTGTCCAAGATAAACAAATGCAAAGCAGTGTCAGGAATATAGTGTATCCATGTGTTCAAAATTGATAGAAATACAGTGTACATATGTTCAAATTGACAGAAGTATCATGTATGAATGTGCTCAAAATGAACTAGGCATGTGATGCACAAGTATGTTTAGATTAATCAGATGAAGAACAATATTGGCTATCCAAGACATATGACCTACATTGCAGAAAGTAAAGAGGAATAGTATACCTCAGCAGCGCCATAGGATAAGTGTAACTCCGACTCGCATAGCAGAAGGTCCTATGGTGCACCTTGAACAAATCTCCTGAACTGGCGGATGCCGTCGGGAGGCAATACGTGTACATCAAGGTCGTAAGACGTTGGATCGAAGGGTCGAACGCTGAGCAGCAAAGGCTCAAACTCAGGATCCATCTCCATTCCGGAGGAGCCCCATCATGTGGAATGTCATCCGCCATCTCAAGAAGAATGAAAAAATAGTCGAAGATGTGGAAAATATGTGAGAATGCCAAAAGTCAACAAAAAGTCAACTCCGAGGGGTGAAAAATGGAAGAAAACGTCGAAGTGCGAAAGAGGGCACGAAGATCAAGGGTAACTCGGGGGAAACAAACCCCAAGTAATGGAAATCAAGAATGAGGCACCAAAAACACTTTACAATCGGTTCAAAGTGTTTGAAATCTCAAAGGTTTCGCGAATCGAATGTTTGTGGGACGCTTGAAAGTGTGTATAAAGCGCGGATCGAAGGAAGAAATTGGCCTAGAGCATAAGGGGAAGAAGTTTCAGGCTTGAGAAAGTGAAAGAATAGGGTTTGGAACCCTATACTTAAAGACCCGAGGCAAATGAACCAAACTGCCCCGAATCTGCCATGTTTGGCCGATCGGCCAAATTGTTGGCCGGCCGGCCACATTGTTAGCCAATTATCTTATCTGGTGGCCGATGGGTGGCCGATGGCTCCCTCTTGTGGCCGATGGGTGGTCGATGGCTCCCTCTTGTGGCCGATGCCCTTGTTTGGGGTTATTCTGTTGATTTGTACCCTCATCTCTCAAGAAAGTTCAAGAACATACACCTTTGAGCTCAAGCAATTTTCGTGGAAGCTCCGAACTGTGTTTCCAGTACGTGGCACTTAGTACAAACAAAGTGTATCCTTTTCCGTATCCTTTTGTATACCGCAAGATCGATGAATCGCCTTTGAATATGCTGTGTTAGTGTATCTTGTCATGTATGCAAGGTTGGCATTGTTATGCATACTCTAGTTGCATTGTTATACACACTTCACTTGCATTGTTATGCACACTCTAGTTGCATTGTTATGCACACTTCAATTGCATTGTTATGCGCACTTAGTTGCATTGTTATGCACACTTCACTTCCACGGTCATGCACCCTTCCACTTGCATTGCTATGCACGGTTCTACTTGCATTGTTATGCACTTTTCACTTGCATTGTTATGCACGTCTCCCTTGCGTTGTTATGCACCTTTTTGTTTGCAACATATATGCACACGTTTATCTTGTATTGAAGTTATATCTCGATGTAACGTCAACCATGTGTTTCTACTGTGTTGTACCCGTTGAGTTTCTTTCTTATGCAGGCACGATATTGTATGTACGATTCATTTGAGGCTGGAGCAACCAGACGATATTGTATATACGGTTCATTTGAGGCTAGTACAACCAGACGATATTGTATGTACGGTTCATTTAGAGGATTTTCAGGTAAAGCCATTCCTCTCTTTCACCTCATTAGTTAGAGACATTCGGGCACGCCCGATGTCTACACTAGCACCTCGTTAGTTAGAAACACCCGGGTGCGCTCAAAGTTTACGCTATACCCTTGTTAGAAGCATTTGGACGCACTCCGATGTTTATACAACTCCTCAATGCTTGCACTGTTGCTTTTCCCTCTCCCGTGTGTGATACGCCGAGAGATGTTACCTTTCCCTCTCTTGCGTGTGATACGCTGAGAGGTGTGCCTTTCTCTCTCTCGCGTGTGATATGCTGAGAGATGTTGCTTTCCCTCTCTCGTGTGTGATACGCTGAGAGATGTTGCTTTTCCCTCTCTTGCGTGTGATACGGTGAGAGGTGTTGCCTTTATCCCTATCGCGTGTGATACGCTGAGAGATGTTGTTTTTCCCTCTCTTGCGTGTGATACGCTGAGAGGTGTGTCTTTCCCTCTCTCACGTGTGATACGCTGAGAGATGTTGCTTTTCCCTCTCTTGCGCGTGATACACTGAGAGGTGTGTCTTTCCCTCTCTCACGTGTGATACGCTGAGAGATGTTGCTTTCCCTCTCCCGCGTGTGATACGCTGAGAGATGTTGATTTTCCCTCTCTTGCATGTGATACGCTGAGAGATGTTGCTTTCCCTCTCTTGCATGTGATACGCTAAGAGGTGTATATTTTCCACTCTTGCGTGTGATACGTTGAGAGGAGTACATTTCCCTCTCCCGTGTGTGATACGCTGAGAGATGCTACTTTTTCCTCTCTTGCGTGTGATACGCTGAGAGGTGTGCCTTTCCCTCTCTTGCGTATGATACGCTGAGAGGTGTTGCCTTTTCCCCTCTCGCGTGTGATATGCTGAGATGTTGTTTTTCCCTCTCTTGCGTGTGATACTCTGAGAGGTGTGCCTTTCTCTCTCTCGCGTGTGATACGCTGAGAGATGTTGCTTTCCCTCTCCCGCGTGTGATATGCTGAAAGATGTTGCTTTTCCCTCTCTTGCGTGTGATACGTTGAAAGTTGTACCTTTCCCTCTCTTGCGTGTGATACGCTAAGAGGAGTACCTTTCCCTCTCCCGCGTGTGATACGCTGAGAGATGTTGCTTTTCCCTCTCTTGCGTGTGATACGCTGAGAGGTGGGCCTTTCCCTCTCTCGCGTGTGATATGCTGAGAGATGTTACTTTCCCTCTCTCGCGTGTGATACGCTGAGAGATGTTGCTTTTCCCTCTCGCGTGTGATACGCTGAGATGTTGTTTTTCCCTCTCTTGCGTGTGATACGCTGAGAGGTGTGCCTTTCCCTCTCTCGCGTGTGATACACTGAGAGATGTTGCTTTCCCTCTCCCACGTGTGATACGCTGAGAGATGTTGGTTTTCCCTCTCTTACGTGTGATACGCTGAGAGTTGTACATTTCTCTCTCTTGCGTGTGATACACTGAGAGGTGTGCCTTTCTCTCTCTCGCGTGTGATACGCTGAGAGATGTTGTTTTCCCTTTGCCGTGTGTGATACGCTGAGAGATGTTGCTTTTCCCTCTCTTGCGTGTGATACACTGAGAGATGTTGTTTTTCCCTCTCTTGCGTGTGATATGCTGAGAAGTTGTACCTTTCCCTCTCCCGTGTGTGATACGTTGAGAGGAGTACCTTTCCCTCTCCCGCATGTGATACGCTGAGGGGTGTTGCCTTTCCCCCTCTCACGTGTGATACGCTGAGAGATGTTGCTTTCCCTCTCTCACGTGTGATACGCTGAGAGATGTTGTGTTTGAGACTCCGGGTATTCTCGGTAGTCGCTTTTGGCCTCCTCTGCGTGAGACGCAATGAGAATTGTATAATTTTCTTACATCTTTTCTACATGAGATGTAGTTTGGTTCGCGTTTACTTGCTTATGTACGAGTTTGCTGTAGCATTTCTTTGCATAACATTCGCATAAAATGTTGTATTTATTTTGCATAAATGCTTTATTACAGTTCTCTTTGCATAATCATAAGTTATGTTCTGCATTGTGCATGTCATTTGCATTTTTTCCCAGCCCGCGAATGCATCTCTATATTGTTATTTTGTAAGTTTGTCTAAGTCTTCGGCCTTGTCAAAAATAGGTCATCTCTGGGCTTTGACTTTCACTCCCATCATCTCATGACTTTCAAGTTCTGTCAAAAAGGGGCAACTGTAGACACCCCATTTTTGACCGTCCTCAAGACTTGGACATCATCGTTTGAACACTCGATGATCATCCATGCTCGTGTTCGTTTTGAGTTCCTAAAGGCCTCAGTTGTGCGCCTTGCCTTGAAGCGTCTCAACTTGTCTGTTTTGTGCTTGGTTGTGGACCAAGAGCTTGTGGCTTTGTTTCTGAGGGAAGGGCCGCCTGTCGGCCAGGCCCCATACCCATCGACTATGCCATCTTTCCATCGGCCATCAGTGGTGGCCGGTCGGTTTCACTGATGGCCGGTTAGCCATGTTTTTTGGCCAAGGCCCTTTTCTTTACTTTTGTAGATATTTTAATTGCCAGTTGTGCCAGCTGGTGAGCATAGAACGCATCCTCCATACATGTGTATGGAGGGATTGCACTAAGCTTCTAGCTTGTTCAACAAGCTTGAGACTTGGATTTCTATAAGAGGGGAGGCTCCTCTCCCCTTTTAGAGGTTCAGAAAATTTACTTAGGGCTATACATATCCCTCTCTCTCTCTCTCTTGATTTCTCCATCTCTCTCTATATTTGCACTAGTTTGTGCCTTAAAGTGGTTTTTCTTCACACTTTTGCACTAAAGCACATAGTGAAACACCTCCACTCTTGAGCTGAGGTACTTGGGGGTTTGTTTGAAGCTCAAAAGCTTGGTTTTTGCCTCAGAAGTTACTGTTTTGAAGTTGTTCTTCAAGGGTGAGTCTCTATCCTCTTTAAAGTTTTGTTGTAGTTGCTTACTTAGCCATCTTTGCATGCTTCTTTTGGCTTAGCTTTCAACTGTAAAAATTTCTATTTACAAGTGCTAAGGTGGTTGTTTGAGACCTCTTTGGTGTTGAGGGTGTTCTACCCTCTTGTGTGCCTTATTGGCTTGAGCTTGGTGCCATCTTTTAAGGCCTTTGAGTTCATTTTTGTTTGGCCTTTTCACCATTGAATTCCAGAGGAATTTCAGTGGTGGAAAGTGTGTTTTGAGGCCCCAAATGGGAGGGGGTGGTCCCCTCTCCTCTTGTCTTGCATGCATGTGTTGATGGCTCACCAAATGAGCATGCATTTCTCCCTTCTTAAGGCTTAGTTTGAGCATGTTATAACTCTGTTTTTAGTTGGTTTGATCACTTGTTGCATGCTCCTTACACTTGTAGTGTAAATCCTCTTTACTAGCCTTGCATGCCTAATGAGTTAGCTTGTTATTCTAGCATGTTTTGGTTCTATCTCAGCATGTTTTTGGTATTATTTTGGCATGTTGTAACTCTGATTTTGGTTGGTAGAGCCACCTCTTGCATGCTTCTTACACTTGTAATATAAACCTTGCTCACTAGCCTAATATACTTGGTGTTTTGACCCATTTTTCTAGCATGTTTTGGCTCCACTCCAGCAAGTTTTTACTCATGTTTTAACATGCTTTAGCTCTGTTTTGAGGCTTCTTGGTCGTATGATGTTTGTTATGCATGCTTGTAGTGCAATAGCCTTGAATAGCTTTGAGTTTTGAGGTATCTTGCATGCTTGGCTTGAGGTATTTGCATGCTTTGGCATCATTTGGCATGTTATGTCAGAACATATAATGTTGCCGCACTTCCATGTTTTTCACTCTTTAGGTGCTCTTGAGAGTTGCACCTTTATGCCTAGCTTGCGAGCCATTGCATGAGCATCATTCCCTTGCTATTCATGCTATCATTTCGAATCATTTTGGCCACTGTTTTGACATGCATGAGGTATGTTTGGTGTTGGTTTAGTCCATTGAGCATTATGTTGCATGCCTCTTGTATGATGCTCTTTGCTTGCTTTAGTGCTCTTAGCTCCTTAACATGCCTTGCATGCATTGTTTACATGGTGGAATCTTGTACATACCACCTTAACATGTCAAGATTAGCATGTTGGTAGATGAGCATGTTGTTTTCATGTATGTTGCATTGCATTGTGTTTGGATCAGATGTTAATCCAAATATGAGGAATGAGAGACGTTTTATACTCAAAGTGATGAAACGTGCCTTATTCCTTAGGTCGCCGTCACCTTTGATCATGTATGATAAGGTGGAGGTTCATCGAGTCCTATGTGTTATTTGTGCATTCATCAATATTGGGGTTGTTTGCTTCAACTTTTCAGAGCCAACTTATGACTTTTAGCCTTGAAAAAGTTATTTTGGACTGTTTGGTTAAACTTATTTCAAACAGCTTCTGATTCTAACAGCTTATTTTAACTCAAAAAAGTTGATTCTGAGAAGCTGTTCACCCCTTGCTTCTGATTATCAGTTTCTGCTGTGGACATGTTAATTTATGGTTTTACTCTTAAATTTTTTTATTTTTTATTTTTTTAAAAATAGAAAAAGACTCAAATGGACTATAGATTATTATTTTATTTTTTTTAATGAGAAATGTAGACAAACAAAAAATAAAAATTAATTAAAAAAACTATTTCACAGCTTATTTAACAAACACTACTCAACAACTTAAATCTATAATCCAACAACTATACCAAACAGATTAACAACTTCTGATTAAAGTCATAATCTATAATCTGTTAAGCTATAATCTATAAGCTGTTTTAACAGCTACACCAAACGGGGCCATTGTGCAAGCTTGACGCTTTGGCCATCATGCATTGAGATGCGTGATTGGTGGCTCAAGAGCCGAGCACTACACTCCTTTGAGCTTGAGACATGATAAGGAGTGTAGTTACACACACATTTCCTTGTAAATACACTGTCATGCCTCTGTTTGTGCTCTATTGCAGCAAAAGGAGAAATTGCAAGAAGCAGTGGCCGACCGGCCATCAAAGCTGCCGACCGGACACCAAGGCTGTCGATCGGTTATCAAAAGTGGCCGATAGCTATCAACTCTGGCCGATGGCCATCCCTCTTGGCCGACCATCCTTCAGCATGTTCCTAAGGTGGGTCAGAAGCATTCTTAAAGTTGGCATAATTTTCAGAAGTACAGAAGTGTGCAAACAGAGGCATCATGAGGCACGGTGGTGGATTTCCGGGAGGAAACCGATCAAGCATGCATGCATCTCTCGCCCCGAGGCGTTTTAACTGTTTTGCTTAGCTAGCTAATTCTTTGGTTCTGTACTTAATTAGTTAACATGCTTCGTTAATCAATTTGTGTTGTAATAACTAATTAGTTAACTAGGTTAGTTAATTAGTTGGTTTGTAATAAGTAGCTTAGCTTAGCGCTTATTATTCGGACCCTCCGTCGAGAGAGCAAATGTTGTAATAAGCGTGCGTGTGTGCGATGCATGTCTTACAACCCCATTTCTTTCTCCCTTTTACTTATCAGCTTTCGATGGTTAGTTTAGGGCATGTTTCAATTAGCATACTTATGCTTTGCATATGTGCATCATTCATTCGTCTTGCATGCACCGGGCCCGGCGCATCATTCAAACTGCTTTGTATTTTAATACAGTTTCTTGAATACGTGTTTCAAAGCATGTTATCAAGTGTTGCATTCATATGCCATTCTAGATAGCCGAGCCTATTTTAGTTGCATTTTTGCATGTGTTGCATTAGGCATCTTAACATAGCTAGGATCATGCATGATTTCTAACTGGCTTCTGTTTTGGCTCGGAGTACACTGTGACTGTTTACGTTTTAGCATCCTTGCATGTGTGTAAGTGATTGCCATGATAGCATGCTTGCCATAAGGCTATTTGCTTAAGTGTTTAACTGCATGAATGCCTGTGGATGAAGGCTTCATTGTTTGAATTGGAATAATTCATCAAAATGTGCGTTTTAAGCCCACTTTGCGGAGTGGCAAAATCACGTTGTTTTCTAAGCCCACTTGAGAGTGGCAAATCCGCGTCTTAGCCTACTTATTTTGTCTTGCATGCGCCAGGCTCGGCGCATCATTCAAACTACATTGTATTTCAATACACTTTCTTGAATACGTGTTTCAAAGCATGTTATCAAGTGTTGCATTCATATGCCATTCTAGATAGCCGAGCCTATTTTAGTTGCATTTTTGCATGTGTTGCATTAGGCATCTTAACATAGCTAGGATCATGCATAATTTCTAACTAGCTTCTGTTTTGGCTCGGAGTACACTGTGAGTGTTTACGTTTTAGCATCCTTGCATGTGTGTAAGTGATTGCCATGATAGCATGCTTGCCATAAGGCTATTTGCTTAAGTGTTTAACTTCATGAATGCCTGTGGATGAAGGCTTCATTGTTTGAATTGGAATAATTCATCAAAATGTGCGTTTTAAGCCCACTTCGCGGAGTGGCAAAATCACGTTGTTTTCTAAGCCCACTTGAGAGTGGCAAATCCGCGTCTTAGCCTACTTACGAGTAGCACTTCCAAACCAATTTCGAAAAACAAACATGAGGTGTTTTGTTTCAATTCTTGCGATTGAGTCTATACTTGTATGCTATGCACATCACATAGTAAGGTTAGCTAATAATCTAAATAAGAACACATGTGTTTTCAAAAACAACATATCATGTCTAGTAGAAGCCGATCCTTTGATCGGGCGAACGGGGGTGCTCATTTCAGGACATTCCCCTCTCGTACCCAAGTTCCTGAGTCAAAGCAACTTTGGTGATGACGGACACGTGGCCTTTGGCATGAGTCAGGATTTCCTAAATTTCCCAAAACAAAATATTTAGGTGGCAACTCTGAAATCTGGTAAAGCAGTCCACGTTTGGCGCTTTTTTATTCAAAATTGATTTTTTCAAAACCAATTGCCGGATTTGGACTTTTTGGTGATTTATCAGTCTTACATTGCACTTTGTGAGATTAGATTCAGAACCATGACATGAGTCCGAACTGTAGTAGCTAGAACCACGATTCGCGCCCGCGCGCGCAAAGTGGAGTTCAGGCGGTCTACAATGTCTCATATTGTTTTTAATTATAAAGTGCATTTAGGACACATTTTACACGGCGTTTTCCCAACTAATTAGTGTTACAGTGCGTATGCAATACTTTCCTGTGATCTAAATTAATAAAAATGCACAACAGGGAGGTTCGACTCATCCCACTTGCATGTGGGTATTTCCCTCTTTGTATTTGTTAGGTTTTAATTCTTGGCAATCCCGTTTGACAAAACTCCTTTGAGTTGTAATTTTATTCGCATTTGTATTTCAGTGAGACTTTGAGTGTTTAGATGCGAATCCAACCCGAATCAAGCCTTTCAGAGAAGTTTGTGTTGACAATGCTTTTCAGATTGCCACTTCGCTGATTATGACGGGGATCGAATGCATTCAAAGTAGCCTGTCCGATCATGTTATATTTTTCCAGTTTTTCCATTTTTGGCCTTCCCGCTCGAGCGGGGAAAGTGACGCTCGAGCGGGGATTGGAAGCTCTCAGCATCTCTGCAGTCGCCTGTGAAAATACTGGAATGTGTGATTTTACGCTCGAGCGGATTCTCCTACGCTCGAGCGCATCTCAGTTTGTTCGCACGCAGTTTTTGGTCAGTCCGCTCGAGCGGGCTGTGTTGAGCTCGAGCGGAGATCGCGGGACAGATTCTATAAATTCGCGTATTGGGTCAGATTTTTAGGGGAACTGCTCCAGATCTTCTTTTTGGTTTCTAGGGAAAATTGATTTTTTCAAAACCAATTGCCGGATTTGGACTCTTTGGTGATTTATCAGTCTTACATTGCACTTTGTGAGATTAGATTCAGAACCATCACATGAGTCCGAACTGTAGTAGCTAGAACCACGATTCGCGCCCGCGCGCGCGAAGTGGAGTTCAGGCGGTCTACAATGTCTCATGTTGTTTTTAATTATGACTCAAAAAATTAAAATTATATAATTTTTCTTTTTAATTATAAAGTGCATTTAGGACACATTTTACACAGCGTTTTCCCAACTAATTAGTGTTACAGTGCGTATGCAATACTTTCCTGTGATCTAAATTAATAAAAATGCACAACAGGGAGGTTCGACTCGTCCCACTTGCATGTGGGTATTTCCCTCTTTGTATTGAAGTTGTTTTTTCAATACGCAAGTAACTGTTTTTTATTTGTAACTGTTACCAGAGAAACTATAAAAATGTATGCTCAAGCAGTACACAATCTGACTATGGATATTGCGTGCAAGATTGTTGAAGGAATGGGTCTGGTTCGGGTTTCCTTTGAGGGATATTTCTAGATTTTTCAGTATTGAAGTTGTTTTTTCAATACGCAAGTAACTGTTTTTTATTTGTAACTGTTACCAGAGAAACTATAAAAATGTATGCTCAAGCAGTACACAATCTGACTATGGATATTGCGTGCAAGATTGTTGAAGGAATGGGTCTGGTTCGGGTTTCCTTTGAGGGATGGCCTTGTCAGTTGAAGATCAACAAATATAACTTCACTCCTGAGACCATAGGCTCCTGTGGTGTGCGAATACACTCCGACTTAGGATTCCTTACCATACTTCAAGACGATGAAAGCGTTGGCGGTCTTGAAATCATGGACAAGTCTGGTGCATTTGTGGCGGTGGAGCCTTTGCCAGGATCCCTCCTTGTCAATCTCGGAGACATTGCTACGGTCGGTAAATCTGTTACTCTCTAAACCCCAAACTTTAAACTCTGAATCAATTCTCATCATGATTTGTGGATTCGCTTTTTGCTGAAATAGATATCGGAATGTATTATTTTGAGAAAGTTAACTGCTGAGTTTTGAAATTCAAATATGTAAAATACAAGTCATAATTTAAGCAGATTTATTGTAATTTATCTGAAAATTAATTAACAAGATTGTGTTTTTTTTTTTTTTTTTTTTTTTTTGGGTTATTGTTCTCACATGTGTTGGAATGTGAAAGGTATGGAGTAATGGAAGAATATGCAATGTGAAGCATAGAGTAGTATGCAAGGAAGCAAGGACAAGAATCTCAATTGCATCATTTATGTTGGGACCAAAGGAGGAAACAGTGGAAGCCCCCATGGAATTAGTGGACTCCTCGCACCCTCGCTTGTTCGTTCCTTTTACTTATCAATACTACAGAAATCTTCGATCCTCAATCAAGTTGGTTGCCGGTGAAGTTCTTGATATTCTACGCACTGACTCTTAAAAAACAATGTCCAATCATAGCGATCATTTACTTTTTGTTTTTTTTAATAAAAGATAAAAACCAGTGAAATAAAAATTGGGAAAGCTTAATTATATGGCCTCTCCTTTAATAATAAACAATGTATCGAAGATTTATAATTTACTACCTCCAAGTTGATCTCGTTTTGATTTTGACAAAAGATTTAGGCCTCGTTTGGCAAGAGGCTATTTTAGCCAATTAGCCAAAAAGTTACTAAATTAGCCAAAGAGCCAACAACCCATACCAAAAAGTCAAAGATTCTCTTTTCTCTCTACTTTTTGCACATCTTTTCGTAATTAGCCAAAAAGTCATCCCAAACATACATGTTAGCCTTGTGGGGGCTATCATGAGTTTCCCTTATTTTATCTTTGCTTAAATTATAAAAATATTAAAAAATTTGTTGGTAATTAACTTTTCCTAATTAGATCAATGAACAATACTTATCAAGATTCACATATTCAATAGAGTTTTCTGTGAGCAATTTTTCTCAATTTAGTTCTTATAGTATGTGATTATTACTAATATATACTTCAATTCTTAACCTTTATCGAATTTTTTACTCAAAAAAAAAAATGTCACGTTGGCATCACGTGGTGCCACCTAGCAACTCATGGCATTTTATTTGAAAATAATTTATTTTATCTCTCAATTATCATTTAAAAAGTAATTTTATTTTTATTTTTTAATAATATTAATTTTTATACCTGAATTATTTAATTTTAAATTAATTTTATCCTTCCATCAACTGTTATTTAAAATTAAATGAAAATTACTATCGTGACATCAAAATTTCTTTTTAACCCTCAGCTATTCTCAAAAATCCATAACTATGTATTAAAAAAATGTAAGTTTAATATTTGATAATATTTTTTATTTAATTAAAGCAAGAAAAATACATAATATAACATTTAGGTGGTGTTTGGCAAGTTGGGTTGGGGCTGAAATAGCCACAAAAGACAAAACAGACTATTTTAGCCACAACAAACAAAATATCACATCCAACCCATAATCATTACACTCTTCTCTCACAAAAAAAATCAAAAAAGCCAAAAAGCCAAAAAGCCCTTCCCAAACCAAACTTTTTAGCCCAGGCTAAAATAGTCAAAAAAACCAAAAAGTCAACCCACTTCCCAAACGGAGGCTTATTAAATAAAAAAATATATGACATTACTATAAAAATACATGATTTTATTTATCAATCACAAATTATGACACGTGATACATGGATGCATAAAGAAAGAAGAGTCCTGGTCAATTTAATCAGGTGGGTTGTCAATAAAAGTTCGTACCTTAACAACACAGCTTTTTGTCTTGCACGTTCAATTATTGAGCATTTGCAGTGATCTTTTGGACCTACCATGCCAATGGCGCAGCCCCGTGAAACACTCATGTTTGGTTTTAATTTTTTTTAAATTAAGGTCAAGTTTGGTTAATCTAAAAAAGTGTACTTATTTCATCTTTTTATCTTTTTTGAGTCACATCAATCAACATCTCTTTTCTATTTTTTCTACACATCATACAAAAAAAGTCAAAAAGTGCACTTATTTAGTCTTCCCAAACTTAGCCTAAATATTTTATTTTTTATATTTTTTGTTTTTGACAAGTATTTTTAAAATTTTAAACAGTTTTTTTATTTTTTTAAATATACTTTACTTAGATATATCTAAAAAATAAAATATTTGTAAAAATATATTTAAAAAATTAATAAATACACAAAATATAAAAATATATATATACTTAATTTTTGTTTTTTTTTTTTTGTGTGTATTTTTTATATTTAGTGAATTTTTAAAAAAAAATCATGAAAATTATACTTTTTAAGTATATTTATATTAGGTGTGTCTAAAAATTAAAATAATTGCTTAAAATATTTAAAAAATTCAATAAAAATAAAAATATATGAAAAATAAGAAAATAGAATTTTTTGAAAAGTGTTTTAAAAAAATTGGAAACAAACATAATAAATGCTTTTTGAAAAATGCTTGGGACCCTAAAATTAGGGACTCCATGACTCTCAAAATAATGTAAACTGATCATTTTTGTTTTATTATTATTATTTTTTTCTTTCCTTCCTGGATCAATTATAGGTGAGTGGGGATTATAAGAGCATCTCCAACGGTAGTAGGCATTTTACCTATCTGAATATTACTATAAAGTATATATTTTATTTTGCCTATCAACTGTTTTATGTTTTTACTCCAACCATGCTCTTTATTTTAGCTATTTATCCAAATACTATTAATTTTATAAAATTCCACGTCAACAACAAAGATGGAGGGAAATGATCCTAATGATTGAATACATTTTGCCTAGCGTTGAAGGCTAGCTACATGTAGCTAGTGAAAATGAGTTGAGCCAAAATGCCTAATCATATGCCTAGTGCATTGGAATTGAAAAAAGTGAATCATGCTAGGTATTTTAACTAACAAGTATTATATGTCTACTGCATTGGAGATGCTCTAAGGATTGTGTTTTTTAAGAGTCTGTAACATTATTATTTTATATTTTTTATAGCATTACTACAAAAAAAAAATCATAATTAAAATCTTAAAATAATATTATAACTAAAAAAAATTAGTCATAATTAAAAAATAATAATATAACTAAAAATATATATGATATTAGATATGTATAATAGAATTTTACTTTTCTTTTTTCTTCATAAAATATCCATGATTATTGTTCTTTGACTAGCAAAGTATATACAATTATTGTGTATGTACAACCATCAAAATAACATCATTTCACTTTTATCATTCACACTACCCAATGACTCTTTGACTTATTCCTTTTTTTAAACAAATTTGGCCATCAATTTTACATTGATCATTTAAAACAACTCCATAAGTAAACATTCTAGCGCAAATTTCCTGTAAAAACAACATTTTTTTACTAGAAAGGCTCAGATTGATGGGTTGCTAAAAGTTGAAGTACAACAAAATTGCAGATGAATAATCCTGGAACATCCTTTTTAACAAGATTAATACAAGTTTTATAAATCAAATCTTGTACAACACCCCCCAACCAAATTTACACAAAGCAAGGGCCCCCCTTTCTCCTCCCCTGGCCTCCTCGTCTCTCAATAAACAAATCAGAGTAAATACATGAAAATATAATATAAAAAAGGAAGGAAATCTTAATTTCCTACTCCAACATAAATAACTAGCAGGTAAGAAAGAAAAAAGACAGACAAAAAAAAAAAAAAAAAAAAAAAAAAAAAAAAAAAAAAAATGAAAAAGAAAATATGAAGTTGCCACTCTGATTGTCAATAGTTCGTAATAAGTGATATTACACAACACTGAAGTTGCCACTGTGATTGTGTGGGCTGTTGTACTCTCGGCTGACGCATTGTGGAGTCCATCCTCCTGACCCAAAATGGGAGGTTGCAAAGGATCTCGTGTCTATCGTAGTTGCCTGACTGATATCTTCGTCTCCCATTGGCATTGATGGCCACACAAAAGCCGGCTTGAATGGCGCCACATGTGGCCCAGGCACCGAACCCGATATTATCTGAATGATAGCCTGACTTTTAGGCCTTTCGCTTGCAATTGGATGCGAACACGCCAAACCTAGAAGCAGCACTTTCTGAGCTTCCTCTACCACGTAGTCGTTCCCGAGCCTCTTGTCCATAGCATCCAATAACCGGCCTTCACGGTGCAGAGACCAAACCCAGTCCACCAACAATTGGAACCCGCCAATCTGGGTCCCAGGTCGTAGACCACACACTACTTCCAACAAAACTGCCCCAAATGCATAGACATCGGACTGTTGGGTGGCCTTGCCTGTGTGGAAGCATTCAGGCGCAATGTAGCCCATTGTGCCGTGCACGCCCTCGGCCTCTGCGTATGAGGTCTTTTCGTTGTCTAGGGCACGAGCAAGGCCAAAGTCGCCGAGTCTGGCGTTGAAGTCAGACTCGAGCATGATGTTGCTGGCCTTGAGGTCACGGTGCACCACCCTTTGATCATACTCGTTGTGGAGGTAGTGTAGAGCAGAGGCTACCCCAGAGATGATCTTGCAACGCAGAGTCCAGCTCAGTGGCTTGCTATCTGCTCCGCCAAAAAGGTGCTTGTCAAGGCTGCCATTGGGCATGTAGTCGTAAACCAGCAACAGCTTCCCATTCTTGTGACACCATCCTGTGACAGAGAGATGTTTGTTAGACATATGTAGGCACAAGAGACGGTTTATACATGATTTTTTTCTATAAAAACTCATCTTTGATTAAGACCACATCAACACAGTTATACAAAACCAATGTACATATTTCACTGTTGATACTAACTGATTAAGTTTTATCACTGTGCTTTGCTTTGAAATGAGAAGGAAAAAGAAAAAAAAAATTTGTGGTTACATATAGTCTCACCTGAATCTTTTACACAGCTTGGTTGAAGCAATCTGTTTCAAACTTGACTCAGCATATCATATCCCAAAGCACACTTTCAAGTGAGAAGTGAAATGCTTTGCCTTACTATTTGTTAGGTAGCCTTTTCTAATTTATCATCCTTCTCATGGTGACAAAGATAGAAATTTCAGTTCTACACAGATGGAAAGAAGTCCTAGCCATCAGAAATTTATCTTTACTGTGTACGGATAGAGATAAAGCATCTTACAGTAAGATTTTAGAAATGAAAGTCACTTAATTGAATGGGTTTAGCACACAGATTGTAGTCCTTGAATTGCGTAAGATCTAAGAAACACCGACACTTCTAAGAAGGTAGCGTTATTATGTGAAACCCTGACACGACACAACACTTTCCAACCACATGTCCTGTTATTTTTAAAATTTTTCTAAACTCGGGCACTTGAACATCATGTTTGTATTGCTTAGACACACATGAAACACATTCAAGTTTAAATAAAATAATTTGGAATCCAATATTAAAAGAAAAATAAAGTAAGTTTATACGTAATCTCATCCTCTAAACTTTAAAAATCATTTTATTTGAATTAAATATTAATATATATAACATACAGTAATTATTTATTTTATATATGTCACATAATAAATATATAAAACTATATATTTTGCAATGTTCCTCATGTGTCGTGTCGTGTTTTAAATTTTTCGAAAATTTTCCTATCAACATTTAAGTGTCTCTGCTTCTTAATGTAAGATGCCTCTATATGACCCACAAATACTACCATGAAATTCAGTCTTTTGGACCAACACATGTTCATCTAATCATTCCACACTTGCTGGGGTCCCCAAACAAGGAAAGAGGCATTAAAGAACTAGTGGAGCTGTAGTAGTACTTGCCAATAGTCCAATTATTGAATTATCAATAAATACAAGTCAAAGTAATTAAGAGTGAAATTTCAAAATGAAAATGAAGTCGATGTCATTGTCAAAAGCATAGTCTAAACCAAACTTCTAAATCTTTTAATGTGAAATATGAATTTCAGCTGACAAAGTCACCCATGACAACTCCGACAAGGAGGATAAGGCCAGGGATAAGAAGTTTCCTCTTCATTATGTGTAACACAGCTTTGCCAATGACGATAACTGCTTACCGATATTGCATTGTAAGCAAGTGGTGGCCCTAACTCCTAATTTTCCGAAAGGGCAATAAATAAATACATAAAAAATAAATAAATAAAAAATACTTGTTTGTCTGGAGGCATCCTGGTCATGGGACGGTTGGTGGGTTTTTGATAAGGAATTTTCTATTTTTGTTCCTTCTCAGACTGATGGTACAAAATTAATCTAAAACTACCATTACACCTTTGGTTCTTAGATAGAGCTAGCTTGAACCAAACAAAAGTAGAATTAAAGCATTTACTCTATAGCCATCTCAACTGCAACATTAGACACTTCTTCTAGCAATGCTTGCTTAGTTTTTCAAATCCTTTTCTGGAACAGAAGTGACCATGACTGCTTTGCACAAAGACAACTCATGTTCATAGGGGTTGGTCTCATCTCAAATTCTTGTCTCACTGGTAGGATATAGAATATAATCTTTGAGCCCATAGCATGTTGATTTATCCTACAGGTCATTTTGCTTGATTCTAAGGACAAAAATAATGGCTACCAGTGATCTTTTTTTCAGTAATTAACAAAAAAACTAAATTACGAAGATTGTTTAAGATGTTATGCTTCTCTAACATGGTATCATTAGCCATTGGTAGGTTGGCTTTGAAAACCTAGTTTGCAGCTCAAGAGTGAACTTATGGACACTTCCATGTAGCTTAGGCTCAGGGTGTATTATTGTTTCACATAACAGAGAACGCAGTGTATTTTAACAGTCTCTTACCCTCTCATATCTTCGCTTTTTTTTGGCCTTACCTACCATATCAGAAAATTTTAATTTATTGAAAAATTAACCAGAAAATTTTAACAAAATGATGCGGTGATGACATTTTTGCAACTAAAACTCATCTTGAAGGGTGTTTTGTTTAAAAGTGAATAGTCTAAATTCGATCGGATCAATCCATATGAAAATTTCTGTTTGTACGATATTGCTCCTACCTACCATATTTTGGAACCTTCTCTCATATCACATAAAGTCATAATTTACTGGTTTCACCTTCTTCTTTTTCCCCGTCATTTGGGTCCACTACCATGAAATTCTCACACCCTTTACCTTCAACAGAAGACAAAATGTTGCAAAGTCAATTCAAACTAGATTGTACGTTGCATTAAAAAGAAAATATCAATGGGGTAAATCATAAAGGCCCCGTTTTTTTTTACCGTATATATGGGTGGATATGAGAGTGAGGTCGGATACAATATGAGGCGGGCTATGATTAGACTACAATAATTCACGAAATTAGATTACAATAATCATATGATGGGCTATGATTTTGCATCATATAATTATTTTATGTATAAATTTTTTTGGGGGTCAAATTGGTAACAAAATAATTTGTTAGATAAATTGATATATACATAGGGGGGAGTTCACATGGTCAACGATCTTTAGCTTCAAGAGATTTTGGGTAAAGTCAATTATTGGATCATACATACTACTAGGCAGTGCTATCAATTCTACCAAGAAGAATAACAATTAAGAACTAGAACCCAAAAAAAATGGAATAATTGCAAGAGTAGTGAAAGGACCTTACCAAGCAATCGAACAAGATGTTTGTGGCGAAGACGATTGATGATGGTGAGTTCAGACAAGAAATCATCCTCACCCTTCAAACTCCCTCTGGAAAAACACTTGACAGCCACTTCCAAATTCTCATTTTGGAGAACCCCTTTATAAACAACACCATAAGCACCTTGACCCAGCTTGTTCTTCTCATCAAAATTGTTAGTAGCTTTCTTCAAATGCTTGAAGAAGAACTCTCTCGGGGTTCCAGGCAAGCTCTTCAGAGCCCCCAAAATGTTGGAATTAGACCTTGGCATCCTCTTCTTGCGGAGGTAATAGCCCAAACCCACCAACCCAATCAGCAGCACCACCAGTACCGGGATTCCGACACCGAGGAGGATCTTCACCCACTCTTGCTTGTCCTCCGGGAAATACTCCACCGTCATGTTCCACATCAGGACGCAGTTGAGCTGTGTGGAGTTGGTGGCTTTGGACCCAGTAGATGCCGAGAACCCAAAATACGAGTACTGATTCAGCACATCCCTGATATTCAAATCCGATCTGAGAACCGGCACGGCGGGCCTCGGCGGCGTAGGATCAGATCTGTTAGCTTGTTGCGCGATGTAAACCTCAATCACCTTCCGGGTTCCGTCGTACTGAACCCAAACATTGAAAAAACTGGTTCTTCCAGGCGGAGAGAGCTCGATTCCGAGTGGGGTTAACGACGTAGTGTTTACAGATCTGACGCTGTTGATGTTGAGACCTACGTGATTGGCATCTGGGTCGAAGTCTTGCTTGAAAGTGTCGAGCTCGACGGCGATGAAATGGTTGGTGGAGTTTCCATCGGTGGTTAAGTTGGTTAGGCCCAAATACTGGCCGTAGCTGAGCGGTGGAATGTTGAGGTCAGGGGCAACGACGAAGGTGAGTCCTTCAGCGGGGACGAAACCATTGACGCTGTCGAGATTGACAAGGAAAGAGGAGTTGAAAGAAGCGACTCTGTTGGGTTTGGTGGTGTTGTTGTTGTCTTCCCAGAGCTTGAAGCGTTGTCTGAGCATGACTCGTCCATATTGATCGAAGGTGAAATTGAATTGGTCGGAAAGGGAGGCGGTGTCTGGGGTGATTTGGAGGGCATTGTTGCTGATTCTTGCTGATTGTATAACAGCGAATATGGGTTCGTAGTGGGCGGGGGTGTCGTTGAAGGGTCCGAATGGTTTGGTGAAGGGTTTGAGGTTCTGGGCGGAGACCGGCGCCGCCGCCGCCAACATGCAGAGGAGGAGGACGGTGGCGCTGAGCTTCGCCGCCAAGCCCATTCAGTGTCAGCAAGCTTGACTGGGTTGGCTAATGTGGATTCGGAGAAAGAACTAGAGATGGAGATGGAGATGGAGGTGGAGATGAGAGAGAAGAGAACACCAGGAGGGGAATTGCCTGAGCTGAATTGAAAAATATTTAAAGAGGCGAGGGATTCGTTTGAACTTTGAAGGCATGGAGTATCCCATTGCTTGGAAACTACCTGGTCACAATTTTTAGTTAGACTATTTGCATTATTCTATCATATTCTATTCTATTCAATGCTATCAATGGAAATATCTATTTTCTAACCATCAAAATATTATTAAAAAAAAATTAGGTAAAAATCATATGAATTTTAAAATTTTTTAAATTTGGTTTTGGATTTAATATAAAAGATTTCTTTACTTTTTTTTTTTTAATCAATCATTTGGAGATTATTTTAATTTCACATTTATTTCTTTAACTATTATCCAGCTTGTTTGATTTTAGTTTTCAAAAATTACTTTTCAAAAAATTTTAATTTTTTATTTTATGTATTTTTTTGTTTTCAATGATTTTTTTAATATTTTAAGAAATTTTTTTAATTTTTAGACACACTTACCATAAATACACTTAAAAGTATAATATTTATGAATTTTTAAAAAAAAATTCACTAAATTCTAAAAATACAAAAAAAAAAATTATGAAAATATAGGCTAACTGTTTGAGCGCAACATCCACCGCTTGAACAGTAAAATATATTTCTTAAAAGTTCAGTTTACAAGCAAAGATACTAGATGATTCATTTCACCGCTCGAGTGCACAAAAGACCACTCGAGCGGTCAAACCACTTTGACTTTCTTCTATAGTCAGCGAAGTAGTAAATGAGGAATGCTTAAGATATAGAATGTTAGCACAAACTCCTCTACACATATACAAATTGGGTTGAATTCGCATCTAAACGCTCACAGCCTCACTAAAATAAAAGAGAAAATAAAATTACAACTAAAAGGAGTTTTGTCAAGCGGAATTACCAATTACAAAAATCTAACAATCTCCTCCTTTGGCAGTTCTGTGACAAAACACACTTAAAAGAAAGTCCTTATCACTATGACAAAACACACTTAACAAAAAAATCCTTATCACCCCAACCCATTACACCCAACAAAAAGGTTATGATCTGCAAAACAACTATTAGTACCACAAGAGTATATGATAGCATGAAACATATGACAAATATAAAAATCTAGAAAAAAAATATCATGTTATCAAGCTAAAATATGATAATACTATGAGTGTTTGGGAAGTTGATTTTTTTGTAGGTTTTTTTAATTGTAAGATATTATTGGAGAAAATTTTTTTTATGTTTAGAAAGATAGTTAGGTTTTTTGTGGTTGGATGTGATATTTGTGAGAAAAAAAGTGAAATGATTATAAGGTTTGATGTGATATTTTGTTTGAATTTATTTTTTTTTATTTTGTAAAACATTTGTCTTGTAGTGAAAAAAAAAACCAAAAAAATCTAAAAATCAAGTTCTCAAACACCCCCAAATAAATATGATAATACTAGTTAATAGTTACAAGTCTCATTTATCATTTGACCACATAGTTGGAAGTGAGTTGGGACTAAAAATGCAAGAAAATACTAAAAGCTCGTTTAGAAAGTTGAGGTTTGGGATTTTTTTGAGTAAAATGGTCACAAAAAAAAAAAAAGTTTTTTAGCTCAATAAAATAAAGTATCACATTTAACTCATAATCATAACATTCTTTTTTTCACAAAAAGTCAAAAAAACTAAAAAGTTCTTCCCAAACGAAACTTTTTAGCCCTAAACTAAAATAGTCAAAAAGTCAACACACTTCTCAAACGAATCCTAAATCGACTAAATAACTCAATCAGACAAAATGTCATATTTAAATCATAATCATTTTCCTTTTCTTCTCACAAAAAAATCAAAAAATTATTTCTAAATGAAGCTAATTTAGTCAAGCTAAATTAGTTAAAAAGTCAAAAAATCATATTAAAAAAATTCTTTCCAAACGAACCCTTATTGACTGGGACAAACTTCTCTTATTAAATCATATCAACTTAAATAAAAAAATTATAGACTGAAAAAACATGAATTTGAAAGTTTGTTATGAAATAATAAATATAAAAAATATATATCATACTAGGGGATAATAGTAAAATTAGCCCAATATTTATAATTATGAAGAGAATTATATCAAATTGTACAATAAATTAAGAAAGAAAGTCAAACCTTATACTCCTATATCCGCACACTCAATTCCAACAGCTACTACATTAATACTAAAAGAGTCCTATAATGAAAAAATAAATAATAAAAAATAAAAAAAATAATCAATCTTGAGTTTTGACAACAATTGATTAACTTATTTGCAATCAATAATGTTAAAATGATAATATCAATTTCTCGTTTAAAACAGAGAGGATCATTAATCATAAAATAAAAATCTCAAATTTCTCCTTTGGAATTGGATCCACTATTACTATACATATATATATATAAACAACGCTACAGCCAAGTAAATTAAATTGATTACCAACAGAATTTGTGATCCAAGTATAACATATTCAAGCATATAAATCGGGCCAAAAAAACAGCACTGATGTAACTGATGCACATACTCAACAACCTTTGGATTGCAATGAGTACTATATGGACTTGTGACCTGATGATATATATATATATATATATATGATTACATGAACCTCCTGGAAATTAGCTTACACGCGCTAATTAAACTAGTAGATAAAGGAGAGCAGGCTCATCTATGGTTGGCACGCTTGATAGAATTTGATCAAATTTTAATTTGAAATCAAAAGACCATTAGATGACCCTATATTGTGCCTCATCAAGTGGCATGTCTTATATTTTGTGTAAATTAAATGTTAAAACTAGAATGGCTTCTTTTGTACTTCTTTTATTTACTTGTTTTGTTTGTTGAAGAGACATGAAAGCATCTGTACTCAATGCAACGGCAAAATACCCAGTAGGGTTTCACATTATATTTCCCTCTTATGATTATTGAAACATTGAGTGATTTTATTGAGATTTTTTTTAACCAAAGGTTATTTGAGACTTGTAAACAATTTATCTTCATTCATATTTTATTAATACCAAGCGTCACACTCTTAATTAAATAATAATTTTCAATATGGTATTCTTCTTAATATAGTGATATTCTTGATTATGAATGGTATTAATGAGTTCATATAAATATTTGTATGTATATACATACACATACACGTATAAGAAGGTATGCACACCTCATAGGTGTATCATGAAAATCTAAGATACCAACATTTTAATTGTTTACCACCGAAATATAAGCCTACACGTATAAGAAGGTATGCACACCTCATAGGTGTATCATCAAAATCTAAGATACCAACATTTTAATTGTTCATCACCGAAATATAAGCATTTGAATGTGGATGGAGGGGAGGGAAAATTAGAGAAAAACAAGAAATCAAAATTTGAAGCAATTGCATAGAGATAATTGGACATAATAAATAAATAAATAAATGTGTGACATAACTTCAAATCAACTTTTATACCAGATTCGATGTTAACATTATGTAATAATATATAAATACAAGAAGGAAAATGATATACAAATTCATTTTTTATATCTATTTTTTAGACCTAATTATGTATAAGTTATATGATTGGTTGATAATTAAAAAATATATGAGAGATAGTATTACCTTAGATATTCTAATTAATTATCACATCATTAAATTTAAAAAATGAGCCTAATTTTTAAATATAAATAACAATGCTCATACAAGAAAGTAAACAATTCTAAAACAAATGAAGTGGGAGCCAATAACTTTTGAGTTTTAAAGTTCTAAGTTTCCTACCCTAATTTCTTTCAAGTTTATGGAAGTCAGTCAGTCAAGTCAACCTAGAAGCAAAATTTTGAAAAAAAAAAAAAAAAAAAAAAAAAAAAAAAAAAGGAGAATTTAAAAAAAAAATGGAACGTTTTTAACCATATCAATGTGCCTATGAGACACGGGTACTTCAAAAATCATATTGTACGAGGATCGGGTACTTACCGCGTGCGGGTACTTTCCGTGTGCGGGTACAAGTACTAGGTACGCTGAATACATGTCGGTTACAACAAATGTATTTGGGTACGTCGTGGGTATGGCATGGGTACGTTGTGGATACAGCATGGGTATGACACCGGTACGGTGAGGTTTTTTTTTTTTTTTTTTGCAATTGCTAGAATTTGTTGCAGTCTTTATTATTCTTCTTTCAATCTTAAAAATATCAAGTAATTTATTTCCAACACCCTTTATCTATGAGTCATGGTTTTGCTCTCTTTTACATCCTGTTTTAGACAATCAAAAAGAAAAAGAAAGAATAATATAACTTTATAGACAAGTTGTTCTCCTTTTAGTTTTAATATTGAAACTTTGATTTATATGTTAGATGTTTAGTTATAAATTTTTTTAAAAAAAATTGACGTACCCCAACTATACTCATATCGTACTCGTACCCATATCTGTATCCACACTCATGCTTCGTAGCAATGTGCCAATATCTACATCAAGGTCATCAAGTATTTTGATATTGGAGGGGCAACCCTTCCCTCCCATGAAAGGTTTGCATAGGTTTGTGAAGTGGTGACAAGTTGATTGTAATTAAATTAAGATTCGACAAAAATCTCAAATTGAGTTCATATTTAGGAATGGCTATGGAGAATTTACCTTATGAATATCTATAGAGACTCGACCTAAATATATGAAAATTTTCTTTTTTTCTTACCCATCGGGTCAAGTAAGTGGTGTTTTTAAAATATCCATCAGGAATGGGTCAGGAATAGATACCTGTCCATTTCCCCATATGTTTTCACTAAACAAAAATGGTGTCTGCAAATAGAGAAATGGTGGTGTATTGCTTCGACACCCTCGTCGCTCGCTACAACAACAACCAACCCCCTCCGCTAGCTTTCGACGATGGTCAACAATACATTTTATGCTTTCTCTCTCTCTAAAACCCTATTCTTCTTCTCTCTCTCTCTCTCTATATATAAATACATACATGTAAATTTATACATAATGTACTCGCATTGAATTTGATTTTGGCTGTGTGAGCAAAATAGGGACAGAGATGATTCATTTACATGTTGATTGTATAATTTGATTTTTAAGTATCATTATTATCAAACCAGAAAAATATTTTTTTATTTTTTTATTTTTTGGATTCTATTTTAAAATTCTAGAACTTTTTGAAGTTTATTTTCCCTCTTATAAGCTTTTGTTTTGTTTCAAGTTATGCCTAGGCTTTATTGATGAGAAGATGATTTATTTATATTTTTTTATTATGATTTATTTTTAAAAATAAACTTTTTAATTAATTAACTAATATGTTTTAAATTTTGTTGTTGAGTCAAAAAATAAAATAAAATTGAATATTTATTTAGCTTTGGTTGTGAACCTTAAAAAAAAATTTAAAAAAAATGGTCAAGTTGGATTGGAAGAAATCCAAACATGTTAGGGAATGAGAAGGGTAGTCCCCATGAGAGATGGGGAATGAAAAATGAGAAAAAAATTGTTATAGTAGAATGAAAATGGGAAACTAGTGTCTGCCTGCCTCTCATTGCCATCCCTACTCATATTGCCATGAGCCTTTTCAAGTTAATTCTCCAATGCAAGAATATCTCAAACTGAATTCATTGACTAAAAGAATTTTACCTATATTTTTGGCCACTAACTAATCACTCACTCAATCTTGAAATTACAAAATTTCACACTTTTCAATTTAAAATTGTAAAATTTCATCTTTTGAAAATATAAAATTTCACAATTATTTTTACGTAATTTCATATCCAATTTGGATCTTGTTTAATGAACTCAATAAATAAACTCTAAAAATATAAATTTTTTATTATTACAAATAATGTATATAATGCATATGATTTTGTATTGAATCCTTAAATAAGGATAAAAAGCGTATCAAAAGTAAAAATTTTAAAAACAGACCTCATGCTCACAAAGAACATAAAATCTAAAACTAAACAAATTAAATGATTTTTTTTATGAGACCTATCTGTCTAAAAGATCATTAGGCAGGACTTAACACCAATTATTAACAAAATTTATTTTTTAAAAAATTTAATATACAAAATCCTTTTAATTATAACAAATTTTATAGGGGAAAAGAAGAGTAGTGAAACCTACATACATAATTTAGTGCAAAATTCACGTGATTGATGTTTTGTGGAAAAAATGTTAACAAAGACTTAGAGAGTTGAGTCACCCTTAATAAATTTTTTTATTTTTTAAAAATATTTTTGCTTATGTAATGCATAAAAGATTGATGAGATCGCAACGCTACCGATGCTAAACTGTATTGTACTGAACAAAATCATGAAAATGGAGGGCCAATCAATAAAATTTAATTTAATTTAATTTAATTTATGTCACTTTTGTGGGTTTTACCGGGTCGTTTTACATTAATTATTCCATTAATTAAATAGAGTCAACCCATCTTATTCCCTAAAACGAGATGTTATGTTATAAATAAGTTACATTTGCCCTTAAATTATCTGTGGACAGCAAAGCACGCACCGAGTGTAATATTTTTATTTTGTTTTTTTGTTTTTGGCTATTTGTCCTTACTAATTTGTTTGCTTTGTCCAGCTACCATTTTTTCAAAGTTCAACAACCGTTTGTTTATGAAGGGCTACGAGCCTAAAATAATATTTACAATAACGTTTTACATATAAAATTATGAATCAGATTTATTTTGGATGTAATTCATATTATACATAATTTGAAGAAAAAAAATCACTTAATTTTATGGGTATTTTTGCATGTACTTTTCTTGCTGCATGGTTCCTTTTAGTAAATTACAATAACCTTACTCGTGTACTAAGGAAATTATGAGTAGCCTCATAATTTTGATAAAATTACATTAACCTCCCTACAATAACAACTTTAAATACAATGGTCATCATGAGAGTCGTCTCTCTTTCAATCCTCTCTCTCTCCACATAGTGGTCATCATGAGTGTTGGAGGCAACGATGGTGTAGATCAATGAAATGATAGTTGCGAGAATGAGGGGTAGTAAGTTGTAGAGGAAACAGGTTACTAGTAAGATAGAGATAATTGTGAACAGTTGTGATTGGAGAGGTGGGTCTTTGGTGGTGAGGGGTGTTGTCGGTTAGGCTGTTGTTATAATAGGGAAGTGGGTCAGTGAAAGGGGTAGTCAAAGGTAAAAAAGAAGCTAGGGCTAAAATTGGGTAACAATGGTAGAATTTGGAATAATATGGGGGTTCAAAGCAAAAAAGAAAGAAAAAAAATTAAAATTCAGAGGTGGTGGTCTAAAAGTATTTGGTAGGGGCAAATAACAGTATTCATGCAAGGAGATGTTTTTGTGACTGTTAATGTATATGTGGTATTCCTAGATATATTAGGTATTGATTTCCTAGATATATTTATGAATGGTCATAGTTAGGTTCGTAGTAGGATATTCTTTCTCATAGTTAGGTTCCTAGTAGGATGCTCTTTCTTAGCATACATATACAAGCCTTCTATTGTATAGAATACATTCAACTCTACAATCATTCAATATAATACATATTATTTTCTCTCTCTCTCTCTCTACTATTCTAACATGGTATCAGAGCTAGGTTAAGAACCTAGTATTTTTGCTACACCACCTAGTATTTTTGCTTCACCGACGGGCGGCAGCCTCGCCTTTGCCGCCCGCTGGACCTCAACTTATTCCGCTGTCATATTTTCTTGTCAATATTGCTTCGTGGTGATCTCTTCTTTTATCCGTTGGTTTATTCCTACCCTAAATATCTCTATCATATATATATATATATATATATATATATATTTTTTTTTTTTTGTGTTTCTGCTCCACTTTGTCTTTCCCTCTGCTTCAACCTCAAATAGGTATCTATCTTCACACCTATTTGAGTTTGAGGGGGCGTATTATACCTATATCATGGTGAGTATGGTGATATACCATGTAAACCACCTAAGCCCCAAACCCCCAAACCACCACTAAGCCGTCTCATTAGCACACTATCTAAACCGCTTCCTTGGCACACTCCCTAAGCCACCTTTTTTGGCGCACTCTCTAAGCCGCCCCATTGGCGCATTACCTAAGCCATCTCCTTTTACCGCACTCTTTAAACCGTCTTCTTGGCGCACCACCAAAGTCGCCCCCTGACGCACTATCCAAGCCATCTCCTAGCGCACTCAGTTATCTGTTGTCATCATCGTTCAGCACCACGTCATTAGTTATGTGTGTGCCACGCTTGCTGGTTCAACATCCAGTTCTCTACATCGGTTCGGCACGACCCTTTTAAACTGTCTCTACATCGGTCCGGCATGACCCCTTTAAACTGTTCCGACATTGATTCCGGTTAGCTACTACATCGGTCCGGCATGACCCCTTCAAACTGTCTCGACATTGATTCCGGTTAGCTCCTACATTGGTCCGGCATGACCCCTTTAAACTGTCCTGGCATTAGTTTCAGCCAGTTCTTACAATGGTCCGATATGACCATGAACTGTTATCCAGTTCTCTACATCGGTCCGGCACGACCCTTTTAAACTGTCTCTACATCGGTCTGGCATGACCCCTTTAAACTGTTCCGACATTGATTCTGGTTAGCTACTACATCGGTCCGGCATGACCCCTTCAAACTGTCTCGACATTGATTCCGGTTAGCTCCTACATTGGTCCGGCATGACCCCTTTAAACTGTCCTGGCATTAGTTTCAGCCAGTTCTTACAATGGTCCGATATGACCATGAACTGTTTCCCGGCTTTAGTTCTGACATTTGATCTATTTCAAGCACCCTTGCGCTCCTATTCGAATTTTGCAATCTATTTACCTTTTATTTTATTTAGTTTTATTTCATATTTTAATTTATCTCTCCAAACTCAAGATGTTTATCCTCCTTGAGTTTAAGGGGGGATGTTAATGTATATGTGGTATTCCTAGATATATTAGGTATTGATTTCCTAGATATATTTAAGAATGGCCATAGTTAGGTTCCTAATAGGATATTCTTTCTCATAGTTAGGTTCCTAGTAGGATACTCTTTCTTAGCATATATATACAGGCCTTCTATTGTATAGAATACATTCAACTCTACAATCATTCAATATAATACATATTATTTTTTTTTTCTCTCTCTCTCTACTATTCTAACAGTGACATAAATCGAACCACCCCACATTTATTCTTCCGCTTTCGTAGTAAATTTACTCAATTGCCCTCAATATTCCAATGATGTGTGCTAATCAAACGTGAAATATAAGTATTTAGATGTAGGAGATGTTTCATCATAAAGATAATGAAGGATAAAACAAGGCTTGTTTGGGAATTATCTATTTTATTTGATTTTTTGATTTTAACAACAAAAAAAAAAGTGTAAAAAAATAGAGAGAATAATGTGATTGAATGTTTTGATTTATTGATTATTTTAGCCAAAAAGTTTCACACCAAACAAGGTTAGTCTAAAAATAATGATATCATTATTTAAGGAACAACTACAAAGTATTAAGTAAAAGTATAATGAAATTTATATTTTAAAACAAGGTGTTGAATTAAAATGTGATTAATTATAATTTAATTATTACTCAAATTAGTCTAATTTTTTTTCTAGTAATTATTAAGTAATATCATAACACCATGTGGTATTGTCTCCAAAAGAATAATGTAACTGAAAGATTTACATGTGAAACATGTTGACTCACTTTTGTTATATAATTGAGAGATAAATGATTACTCAATGGTGTTGCAATTTTATTAATAAAAAACATTAGGTAGACAATATCAAGCCTAACCATATAGAGGTGATCTCTAGGGTTAGACCCGAAGGAGTCAAGACCTCAGAGGTCATCCTTAGGTGATGCTACATAGTAGGGCCACTCAACTATGTAGCGATAAGTTACGAACTCATACATAAGGGGAGATTCGAACGCACACTCCTAGCACTGGGAATGATTCATCCAGACCTAAAAAGTTCGTCTTACCAATTGTATGTATTGTGGCTCAGATGACTAATCCCAAAAATAATAGAACTTGAAACCTCAAGACTTATGTCCCAAAAGGCTTACCAAGTTGCTACAACCCTTTAGATTGGGTAGACAATATCATATAATATTTCAAGAGTGTTTAATTTTTTTGTTATTTAATTTTTTATTTTTATTTTTTTGGTTGAGTAGGCAACTTCTGGTTAGTCCACTCACTCCAAGAAGCGCTAATGTTGTGTTTGGTTGGGGGATTTGGGGAGAGATTTGAAAAGGGAAAGGGAAAAGGTGTGTGAAACTATGTAAACTGTAGGTATATTTTTTTCACATTTCACCTATCTTTTCCATTTCCCTTTCCAAATCCCTTCTCAAATCCCTCAACCAAACACAGCATAAGCGGGTTTGAATTTTCCGTAAAGTTACGCAAGCCTTATTATTTCTTTCATCATCATCTCATCAGCCAATAAAACATATCCTCAATTTTTATTTTATTCTGTTCAAGAAAAAAATATATATTTTTATTTTTGTCTATCTTGTTCCGTAATATTGTTTCACGAACATCATCATGGTTATTATTATAATAAAAGTGAATTAATGAAGTTCATAATAATTGTTTATTTTTATTACGCATACTTCTTTTATTTTAAAAAATATACAATTATTAAAGGTTTATAAATGCTTTTTTTCTTTTTTTCTTTTGTGTGTGTGTGTGTGTTTGGTACAATGAAAAATAGAAATTAGTAAAAAAAAAAAAATTTCATAATCAATAAAAAATAAATTTTTGTAGATGAAAAATATTTTTTACTTTTAAAAGTGATATAAATGACACCATACAACCACTACAATCTCTATCACCCAACAGCACAACCACGATCATTGGTTCCACCAGGGGCGGAGGTAGTGTATGCCCAGGGGGCACATGCCCACCTCAAGTTTTGATAATTATATCACCTGGCTTTTTTACATTTTTCAAAAAAATATTTTTTAGAAAATTCTATTTTCATATTTTTTGTGTTTTTTTTTTTTACTGATTTTTTTTAATATTTTAATCAATTTTTTTAATTTTTAGACACACATAACATAAATAACCTAAAAAGTAAAAAAATTGTAAAAAAAAATCTTTTAAAAATTCACTAAATACCAAAAATATAAAAAAATATATATATAAGAATTCAGTACATTTTTTGTATTTTTATGTATTTATTAATTTTTTGAAACATTTTTTCACAAATTTTTTACTTTTTAGATACATCTAAGTAAGGTGCATCTAAAAAAGTAAAAAATATGTTTAAAATTTAAAAAATATTAATTAAAAACAAAAAAATACGAAAACCAAAAAAATCAATTTTCAAAAAACTTGATACAGAAAACTCAAACCAAACACACCCTATATATATAGATTATACCATATGTACCTTCTACAAAATTATAATAATATCCCTTTTTCAAATTATAATAGTTCCTCTATTATAAAATTTCTTTCTAATTACAATAAACCTATTAAAATGAGTCCTATTATACATCTCCAAAAAGGGTATACCATATACTAGTTATTACTTTATGGTATTGATATTATAAATTTTCATAACCAACTTATTTTCATTCATAACTAAAATGACCACTATATAAATTACAACCAAACAACACATTTTCAATTATAACAAATAAATAAATAAATAAATAAAATAAATTACAATAAATCATAACTAATATCAGAATGAGTCATCACGAATTATTACTTGATGTATAATCAAAGACCTCTTCAATCATAACTAAAATAACAACCACAAGAAATTATAACTAAATTATATCCAACACTATAATGTGTCATAACTAAAGACCACAAAGATCATAATTACGACATATGATAAGATTTTTTTTTTATGGTGTTGTTTATAGAATCTCTCTCATAAAATATATCATTTCTATCTCAACTTATCTTCTTTTTTAATTTTTCAATCCACCTAAAATAGTTACTTCACAATATTTGTATAAAATTTAACCTTAAATCATTTAATTTAAAATTCACATCTATCTAAATAAACTCTTAATATTTACTTTTAGTAATATCTTATTTTGTTTATTATGAAAAAAAATAAAATTAATATTATCATTAATTTATATCCCCTCTTCATTAAATTTCTGACTCTACCACTTGATTCCACCATCCCACCATAGTCACCACCACCCTGTTTCCACCATTAATACAAAATGGGCCCTGTTTCCACCATTAATACAAAATGGGCGATGTGAAAGAGACATGTTAGCTACTGTAGTAAGTATCATCTTGTTTTACTCTCATTAGTAAATTAACTGCTGCAATAGTTATTTTAATAAAATTGTTTCAAATTATATTTGGAGAGATAGGTACGACAAAAAGTAGCGTCGGCCAGAGAGATCAAAAAGTGATTAGATAAAATAAAGAGTATATCTTATTTTTATACTTTAGTTAATGAAAATTGAATAACAGCATTGGAGTACATTAGTTTCAAAGATGAAATCAATTATAAAAAAAATTATAAATACACCTCTTAAAATTTACTTAAAATATGGATTGTTTTATGTGATTTATTAAATTATAAATATCCTTTTGTTAAAAAAAATTATTTAATAGAATTAACTAAAAAAATAAAATTCATAACTGCTCTCCTGTATAATAATAAAATTACCTGAATTACAAAATCAAGTGAAACCCATTTATACACTGGACTATCAAGTGAAACCCTTTTCAGGTTTCGGGTCTATATCACTGCTCGATTCGTTGTCCAATGCAGCAGAGAACAATGTCTCCATTTCAATATTCACCAGATCCTCCTAGCCTTAATACAAATGAAACCCATTTCAGACCCAAAACTTTCAAAAAATTTAAATCCATTTAAGAAATTAAAAATCAGAAAAATGCTTGATCAATCCATTTAAGTTGGAAGATCAACCCACATGACTATATGCATTATAAATAAATAAATCATTCTGCCCTGTCACTGACTATATGCAAGCTCCCGACCCTGTTTGGTTGCTGAGAAAACGAAGGGAAAAAAACATTTTCTTCTAAACATTTTCTTGAATAAAAAGAAAAATGGGTTTCTTCTAAAAAGAAACAGCTCAATATGTAATAAACATTTTCTTCTAATTTTCCTAATTTTCTTCTAACAAACAGAAGTAAAATAAATAAAAAGAAAACACACAACAGATGAATCCAAGAAATTCAATGAAAACAGATCTACAAAGAAGCAAGAAATTAACCTTTGCATTCCAAGAAGAAGAAGCTCGTTGATAGATGAATCCAAACCCTCTCGATCTTCCTTCTTAGCCAATAACTTGACCTCCTGAACCATATGCCTTATCGCATCATCAATCGCATTTCTCTCCTCATCGCTCACAACAGATCCAAGATCTTCCATAAATCTCTTCACCGTCCTCCGCCGTAGATCTCCGGCGTCAATCGCAATTCCCGTCGGCCTTGACTTCTCCGCCGTGACTCAGCCGGAACACCCATTATGGTAGAGAGAGGGGATGACACAATGAGGAGAGGTGGTTGGTCTGTGGTCATCGCACGGTAGAGAGAGAGAGAGTGAGAGAGAGTTCAAAAAAGAGAGAAGATACTGTGACAGAGAGGAGAGTTTTGGACCATTACATTTTGGACCGTTGATGCTCAAAGACATCCTAACCAATGAGACTTAGATGAAGTAATTTAAGCCATTGGATCAAAATGTATCTCACATACATTTTGATACATTTTTAAAATCCCTCTTGCCTTATTATATAGATGTATAATCAAAGACCTCTTCAATCATAACTAAAATAACAACCACAAGAAATTATAACTAAATTATATCCAACACTATAATGTGTCATAACTAAATACCACAAAGATCATAATTACGACATATGATAAGATTTTTTTTTATGGTGTGTTTTATAGAATCTCTCTCATAAAATATATCATTTCTATCTCAACTTATCTTCTTTTTTAATTTTTCAATCCACCTAAAATAGTTACTTCACAATATTTGTATAAAATTTAACCTTAAATCATTTAATTTAAAATTCACATCTATCTAAATAAACTCTTAATATTTACTTTTAGTAATATCTTATTTTGTTTATTATGAAAAAAAATAAAATTAATATTATCATTAATTTATATCCCCTCTTCATTAAATTTCTGACTCTACCACTTGATTCCACCATCCCACCATAGTCACCACCACCCTGTTTCCACCATTAATACAAAATGGGCCCTGTTTCCACCATTAATACAAAATGGGCGATGTGAAAGAGACATGTTAGCTACTGTAGTAAGTATCATCTTGTTTTACTCTCTTTAGTAAATTAACTACTGCAATAGTTATTTTAATAAAATTGTTTCAAATTATATTTGGAGAGATAGGTACGACAAAAAGTAGCGTCGGCCAGAGAGATCAAAAAGTGATTAGATAAAATAAAGAGTATATCTTATTTTTATACTTTAGTTAATGAAAATTGAATAACAGCATTGGAGTACATTAGTTTCAAAGATGAAATCAATTATAAAAAAAATTATAAATACACCTCTTAAAATTTACTTAAAATATGGATTGTTTTATGTGATTTATTAAATTATAAATATCCTTTTGTTAAAAAAAATTATTTAATAGAATTAACTAAAAAAATAAAATTCATAACTGCTCTCCTGTATAATAATAAAATTACCTGAATTATTAGTTGAAATAAATTTCAAACATCATTAAAAATGGTTAATTAACTTGATGATTTATTAATAAAATGGACTATTTGTTATGAAATTAGAAATTTTAAGAGGTGAGATGTAATTTCTAGAATCATAGAGGGCAAATCCTATTTTAAGTAAACCTCAGGAGGTGTATTTGTAATTTATCTATTATAAAAAAATATATTTCTAAAAAAAAGGTTGCAAAAATATTTTTCTTTAAAATATATTTTTTTATCAAACAAACCGAGTACAACACAAAATATTCATTAACAAATTTCTTATTAAAGATTTGTAATTAGATAAGGGTGAGCCCTATTGGTGTCAATTGACATTCTCTTGTATTTAAAAAAGAAAAAAAAAATACTATTTAGGGGTTGCTTGAATTGTCAACCCTTTTCTCTCAAATTAAAATAATCAAACAAACAAAAATAAATAAAATAAAATAAAAACTGATATTCTCTTTTATTTTAAAAATATCTACATTGACCTTCATTTAATAATTTTGTAAAGAATCATAATCTTTTATAAGGGCAAATTGTAATTAATGTCTTCTCTTAAAATTTAAAGATGCAACAGCTAGGAGATGTTGTAGAGAAATTCTATTTCCACCAACTTAATTATTTCAGTACATATCTTTTTTTTAATATATGCACTTATTAATTTAATTATTAATTACTTTTCTCAATCCACACAGCAAAAGTTATAATTATATCATTCACTAATAACTATCATACACACACTACTCAACCTTCATTTCTACACACTTGTTAAGTGACCATGCTTCCAGATTTGTTGACTCATTGTAGACCCATGTAAAGACCATTCAAAACCACAACGTAAAGTGAAGTAAAGACAAAATCCTTCATTGAAGACCCTATTGAAAGCCCTCCAAAATATTGTTGAAAATGAGACATCTTTCCATTTTATTATTGTATTTACCATTTCCAAATCTATGTGCACTCCATTGCCATAAAACCCTAGGTTTTATTTATTTATTTATGTTTTTCAATTTGGGGATTTCGGCACTGATTTTCTGAAATTATACATTTAATTTGAAACTTATCTTTGAATAAAAGTAATTAGTTCGACAAATTTTTTCCGAAAATTTTTTTTTTAAAAATTTCGACAGTTGATGTCCGACTATAATGAAATAATTTGGCAGTTGATGTCCGAATATAATAAAATAATTCGGCACTGGTTGTTCGACTGAAAACCGCAAAAGGAAAGAGAAAAAAAAAATCTACACAAAAAAACTAACACTTTCATCACTAATAGTCTAAACTTAGAGATTAAAACAATATAAGAGTTGTTATAAAAGTATTGCATTGCAAGCGATAGAGGAGTATAGAGTGTATAGCAAGTAAAGTGACAATAATGGAAAAATTAGATTTTGTCTTTTCTTTTACTTAAAAAGTGTACATTAAGATTTTTTTTTTTTTTTAAAAGATGCGTACAAAGAATATTTTCATATAATATTATGGATATTTGTGGATGTCTATTTTGGTCATTTTAATTTAGTGTATAATTGTCATTAAAATAATATTTCATTAAGTGTGTGAACTGAGATAATTAAGTGTGTATAAATAAAATTTTCCAATATCGTAAGAAAAAATAATCCACATATTATAATTCCTTTTTGCCATTGTTTTGTAATTTTGATTACCATTAAAATTCAACACAAAAAGGGATACCGAATCACAAAAAGCAGCTAGATCACATCTTTACTTTCTTCTTCCCCACAATATGTATATATATGAAGAAGAAGAAAAAAGAAATAAGACAGTTCTCGTGTTTTCTTTTTACAATTATAATTTAAGAGGAATTGTAAATTAGTGAGAAGAAGTCAAAATAATTGTAAAAGAATGAAGATAAAAGTAGATTTATGTTATGGTGAAAATGAAAATTATAGCCTTATTTGCACCCAAACACATAATCTATTTACACTTTCATATTTTTGTAATTTGTATGCGCATTATGCAGAATATCGCTCAATTCGCACCGATCTATTCGCTAATCGTAAGTTGATTTGATTTGCAATTTAAAATTTATAATCCGATGAAATTGCACCACCTCATCATAGTTAATACTTATTTTTTTTTTTTACTTCCAATGAAATATCAAAGTAAAAGTCAGTGTGAAAGATATCTGTGATGTGAAATTTGGTGCAATCAGTTAATGTTATATATGAAAAATATTATACAAATTACTGTTATATATTACATAAATGATTGTTAATTATTTAAGATTATTTTTCAATCAACTAATAGGTTTAAATTGCCAAAACCACTCAAACGACTGTTTGGTTATGAATAGCAAATTTGTCAATATGTCATCCACAGTTTAGTTTTAATTTGGGTAAATTACAAATACACTCCTTGAAATTTGCTTATTGTGATTTAAAAAATTACAAATACCTCCTTGTTATAATTTTTTATTTAACAGAATTAACTAAAAAAATAAAATTCATAATTATTCTTTTATACATTAATAAAATTACCTAAATTATTAATTGAAATATATTTCTAACATTATTAAAAACTGTTAATTGACTCGAAAGATTTATTAATAAAATAGACAATTTATTATGAAATTAGAAATCTCATGGGATGAAATATAATTTTTAGAACCACAAAGTGATTCGTAGTTTGATCGAATTTCAATGACTATATTTGTAAGTTACCTTTTTAATTTTATCCTCAAATCACACCAAATCAAACCACACCACGGACACTCCTAATTTCACAGTTCTTTATATTAATTTATAATTCCCCCTATAGTTTATGGTATTTGAACTTAAAGCAAGGGTCTTTATCTCTTCACTGACGGAAAAATTATCACAATCATATCTTATATTGTATGCTCTTATAATTTTGTTGGTGACATATTCGTTATTTTTTATTTTTTCTCTTATGCATTATATAAAATAATTAATAAAATTAAAGAATGCACAATTTAATTAAAATTTTTAATAGACAGGACAATTTCTCATCATTCTACGATTTGCCTTTTCAGCTGAATTTTTTTTGTTTTATTTTATATTCTTTGGCTTTTTCTGAAACTTTTTAATTTATTCCAAAAAAGAAAAAAAAAAAAAAACTGGTTTGAAAGCTAGCACCAAACACCCTAAGCAACGGCTTGTCCCATTTTTTTTTAGGCAAGGGGTTTTTCCAGTCCAACATTGGAAGTCAATTTTAAGAGTAATTATTCTTTCTTTTAAAATTTTAGAGAAATTATTAATAGGTTTTACTTTTGAGACTTATTATCCATTAAGACACATTAATAAATTTATGGAGTAATAATTTATCAGTCTCTTGTTTTTACGAATAAATTTATAGTAATAAATTTATCAGTCTCTTATTTTTATAGTGATAAATTTATCAGTTAGAACCTGCAGATAAATAATCCTAATTAATAGGACTGATTGGTAAGTGCTCCTAAAATTTTTATGTTGGTAGTCCCAAGAATAAAAAAAAATGGTCTAAAAGCTAGCACCAAACACCCGAAGCAATGACTGGACTCGTTCAGTTTGTTTGGTTTTGATTTTTAAAAATACAATTTAGAAAATTTTACTTTTTTATTTTTCGTATTTTTTTATTTTTAATATTTTAATATTTTTTTTTAATTGTTAGACACACCTAACATGAATACACTTAAAAAGTATAATATTTATGAATTTTTTTAAAAAAAATTTACTAAATACCAAAAATATCAAAAAAAAAAAACGAAAATTCAATATATTTTTCATATTTTTGTGTATTTGTTAATTTTTTTAAAAATATTTTTCTATTTAGATACATCTAAGTAAAGTACATCTAAAAAAGTAAAAAAAAAATTGGTTAAAATTTTAAAAATATTCACTAAAAACAAAAAAAAAATACAAAAAAAAAACTCAATTTCTAAAAAACTGAAACCAAATACACTAATTATTTTTTTAGGCAAAGTTTTTTCAATCCAACATTGGAAGTCAATTTTAGGAGTAATTATTTTATCTTTTAAAATTTTTAAGTTGGTGTTGTACCCAATCAATAGTATGGACTAAGAATTACATGAGGCTAAAAATATGAAAATGGTATAGAAATGACATAATTTCATTGAATGGGCACATAGTCACGTGGTCTTCTTGACCCGTAAGATAATTTCTATAATTTTAGGGGAATTCTGGGTTCATCTTGGTGATTTCAATCGGCCATTTTCTAGTACTTGTCAAATGGCTCCATTTGGCAAGGAGGTTTGGGGTTATTTTAGCCACAAAAGACAAAATAGACTATTTTAGCCACAACAAACAAAACATTACATCCAATTCATAATCATTACACTCTTCTCTCACAAAGAAAGTCAAAAAAGACAAAAAGTTTTTCCTAAACCAAGTTTTTTAACCCAGGCTAAAATAGCCAAAAAGTCAAAAAGCCAACCCACTTCCCAAACGAAGGCAGTATGTAATTGAAATACATTTGTCTTTTCTTTTAAAAAAAAAAAAACCGGTATAATTTTTTTCAAAACAATCCATTTTTTTAAGGCCAATGTAATGTAGTTATATGGTTACTAACAATCGATCAACTTAATTTTTTCAAGAATAATTTACTTAAAAAACATTAGAAAATAAACAATTTACATCACTAAGCCTCCGTTTGGGAAGTGTGTTGGCTTTTTGGCTTTTTGGCTATTTTAGCCTGGTTTGGGAAGGGTTTTTTGACTTTTTGACTTTTTTGACTTTTTTTGTGAGAGAGGATTGTAATGATTATGGGTTGGATTTGATGTTTTATTTTTTATGGCTAAAATAGCCTATTTTGTTTTTTGTGGCTATTTTAGCCCCTATCCCACCCAAACCTTCTTGCCAAACCCACCCTAAATTGTGTATGGCGTGAACTCACAACTAAGACGGATATGGAGATCCTACTGTTTGATGTGTTCCTTTGTAGAGTGTCGTCCCAAGTCTCTTTCGATAATCTGAACCATTAATATTGTAGGATTCATTGAATAGATCATTCATGTAAAAAATCAAGTTGATTGGATATCTGTAGCCCTATAACCAAAGCACATTTGCTTTTATAAAAATTAACGGTTAACAAAACTTTCATAAATTTTTAAAAATAATTAAGACCTAATCATGGGATTATGAATATCCAATTAAGCCAAAAAGCCAATCCACTCCCCAAACGGAGGCAGTATGTAATTGAAATACATTTGTCTTTTCTTTTAAAAAAAAAAAGCCGGTAAATATAATTTTTTTCAAAATAATCCATTTTTTTAAGACCAATATAATGTAGTTATATGGTTACCAACAATCGATGAACTTAATTTTTTCAAGAATAATTTACTTAAAAAACATTAGAAAATAAACAATTTATATCACTAAATTGTGTATGGCGTGAACTCGCAACCTAAGACAGATCTGGGGATCCTGCTGTTTGATGTGTTCCTTTGTAGAGTGTCGTCCCAAGTCTCTTTCGATAATCTAAACCATTAATATTGTAAGATTGGTTGAGTAGATCATCTATGCAAAAAATCAAGTTGATTGGATATCTGTAGCCCTATAACCAAAGCACATTTGCTTTTATAAAAATTAACAGTTAACATAACTTTCATAAATTTTTAAAAATAATAAAGACCTAATCATGGAATTATGAATATCCGATTAACTTGATTTTTTATATGAATAATATTCTTGACGAACCCTACAATATAAATGGTTCAAATTATCGAAAAACATTCAAAACGAACTCCCACAAAGAGGCACAGAGCACCCCAAGTCCGCCTAAGACTCTTTAATCCAATTACTAAACTGAAAATAAGCCCCATCCCATATTTTATACTCTCTTGATACAATGAATTTCTTTGGCTTTAATACTGAGGTTGTGGGGGGGTTTCCAATGGGAATAAGAAGAATATGAATCTCAAATGAGATTGATAAAATAAAATAATAAATGAAATTATTCATAGTTGCGACACAAAAAAAACAAAAGAAGAAAGAAATTGCCAAGTTGAAGTAGCACAGTACTCTCATTCGGTGTCACTGACTCAACTGTGCCCAGTTTTTACATTGTGTTTGGCTGAAAAATTTAAAAAGAGATTTAGAAAGAGAAAAAAAATATAGATAAAATATGAATAAAATATATTTATATTTCACTTAATTTCGTTCACATTTTTTATTTTTTTTAAACCTCTTCTTAAATCTTTCAAACAACCACAACGTTACAGTTTGACGAATATGAGAGATTCTTGATTTGAATGTTTTGCTTTATTGCATGCAACTAAAGGATTTCGTTTGACAGCAAAAAAAAAATTGTTTTTTTGCCTGGGACATACCAAAGGACAAAAGATACCCCATCTGTAAAGTAGAAAATAATGCAAATTATATTATCTTGTATTACATATGAAGAAAAAATATACAAACAAACAAAACATTGAAATAAAAAAAAACAAAAAAATAAAACAATAAAAAATGATATACAAGATAATATAATTTGCATTATTATCACAAGCAAAAAAATGATTCCAAGTGATTGATCTCTGTTCACTTGGTACGGAATCGTTGAATAATCAGTGACATATTTTTATTGATAAAATTACTTTTGTGTTATGTTAAAATCTTGAAATTATTAAAAGCAAGTGCACACCATGTGCCACTTACACAAAAAGTGTAAGTGTAAGGTGTAAGTATAAGTATAAGGTGTAAGTGTAAGGTATAAGTATAATGTATAAGGTGTAAGTGGGTTGCACATAGTGTGCAACCTCAAAAAAGGTGTAAGTGTAAGGTTTAATTTTTTACAAAAGGTGTAAGTGTAAGGTGTAAGTGTAAGGTATAAGGTGTAAGGTGTAAGGTGTAAGTTGTACACCATAACCAAACCCTTGGTTGAAAATTTTAAAATGAGATTTAGAAAGAGAAAAAAAATATAAATAAAATATGAATAAATTATACTTATATTTTACTTAATTTCGTCCACATTTTTTATTTTTTTAAAATCTCTTCTTAAATCTTTCAAACAACCACAAGGTTACAGTTTGACGAATCTGAGAGATTCTTGATTTCAATGTTTTGCTTTATTGTATGCAACTAAAGGATTTCGTTTGACAGCAAAAAAAAATTGTTTTTTTGCCTGGGACATACCAAAGGACAAAAGATACCCCATCTGTAAAGTAGAAAATAATGCAAATTATATTATCTTGTATTACATATGAAGAAAAAATATACAAACAAACAAAACATTGAAATAAAAAAAAACAAAAAAATAAAACAATAAAAAATGATATACAAGATAATATAATTTGCATTATTATCACAAGCAAAAAAATGATTCCAAGTGATTGATCTCTGTTCACTTGGTAAGGAATCGTTGAATCATCAGTGATATATTTTTATTGATAAAATTACTTTTATGTTATGTTAAAATCTTGAAATTATTAAAAGAAAAGAAAATGAAATTATTTACACATATTCATTCTTATAAATAACTGAAAAATTGAATTTTTGACAATTATTTATTCATTTTCTCAACTAAACCAAAAGAGGGAAGAAAATAGAACTTTACTCCGTTTTCTTTTCACCTATATATAATAATAAACAAAGGCCACCACATGTAATGATTTCAAAATCTATATACATATATATTTCACTTGTTGAGTACCTACCTGTCCTTTTTGCTCGCTCATTCACAAATAGTCTAACACACTTATAAATTGATATAGATATCATATTAAGTGATACTTGATCTTATTAAAATTTGTGAGTATGTTAGTAAAATTGTTAGTAAATATATAAGTATTCTTAATTAAAAAATGCTAGGGGTACTAACAATTTTACTAACGGTCTTACTAACACACTCACAAATTGATGTGGATCTCATATCAAGTGATAATTGATCTTATCAAAATTTATAAGTGTATTAATAAGATTGTTAATAAATATATAAATATTCCAAACATTGTTGATATTAATTTTAAATCTCTCGTCAATAATTTATATATATATATATATATGAAGCACATGGATGACTTTGGTATTTGGTAATAAATTATTGTCAGGGGATATGCTTGCCTAATTTTCTTCATCAACAATAAAAATAAAAAATAAAAAAATAGGGCTCGATGACCAATTCCTCTTCTTCTCCTCAAGAATTCAATTTTCCAACTTCCTGGCACTGACATCCCAAGCCAAGAATTCTAATTCCCAATTTCCTAGCAATAACATCCCAACCCTATCAAAATTTTCTCTTCAAACTCTGCTCTAATTCCACCATTGAGATTGGAATTTATGTCGTACTTAGAATTGTAGAGAAGAAAAAAATAACATAGAAAAATCACTTTCCTCTTTCCATTTTATTTGACTTTTCTCCTTACATATTCAATAGACTTCTAACGTCACTATTCATAATTAGGAATGTAATTTGGGAGAGCTCAGTACAAGCAACTTGAGTCTAGTCCACAAAATTTTAAGACTTTTGGTTTGAACATGGACTAAAATTTAAAAACTCAATTAATTAAATTCGGACAGAGCCTAGGTACAATTAGGGATGGCAATTTGAACCCGACCCGATGGGAACTGAAGCCCCGACCCCGATTAGAACGGTTTTTTCTTGAAAAATATTCTGACGGGCTGGGAATGGTATTCGAAATGAATCTCCGACAATTTTTGGGGCGGGGATGGTGATAGGTTCCCCCGCCCTGGCTTCGTTCCCATCGCCGTCCCCGTTTTTGCCCTGAACTGAAATTACTATTATACCCCTCATGTTGTTGTTGTTTGGATGTTTATATTTAGACATTGCTGGATTATGCTTTAATATATATTATTTTTATTTGCCTCAAAAAATATAAATAAATAAAATGAGATATGCAAAATTATAAATAAAAAAAAAAGGAAGAGGACCGGGGAAACCCGATCTCCGTTAGGAAACGGGGGTGATGGGTTCCCCGCCAGGGATCGAGAACATGGAATTTTATACATTCGGGGGTCGGAGACGAGGAGTGTAATTCTCGACCCTGCCCCGGCCCGTTTGTCACGACCCAATCCCAGGGGGCTTAGAGTTGGAATCATGACTTGCTAACTTATTCTTATTCGTAGCAAATTAAGTTGCGCAAGTGAAAATAAAAATAAAAATAATTAAACAGAAATTAACCAAATTCTATTGTTGATATATATATATATATATATATAAATTATACAATAAATATGAAACATTATCAAATATTGATTTTTTTTTTCTTCTTACAATTCGAATTAAACCATATCACATTGTAATATATTCTGTTACTTGGCACATATGACTCAACCAAAATTTTGTATTGTGTTTTATATTTGTAATTTTTTTGAGATATATATATTATATTCAAAAGGAACAATAGGCAATTGAAGATAAAATTGTGTGTTTAATTTTGAATAGCTTGAACCTAAAAACAAGCAAGTTCAGGCATGTGAGAAATTTTTTATAGGTAAGAGTGTAAAAGTGGCCCGCGGCCTGGGGTGAGCCTGGCTCGTTTGGGCCCAAGTCAGAGCCCTTAGGCTATCATTTTGAAGCCTGGCCTAGCCCGTGACCTAACCCATCGGCTTGCTTAAGGCTCACTCAAAACCTGGCCCAAGGCCTGACTCGCTCAAAGCCCAATGTCTTTTTTAGTGAAAAATAATAAAATTTTGATAAAAATAAATAAATGGTCAGACCTGTCCAAACCTGGCCCGATGGCCTATCCGATGCCCGAATACCCCTGGGCTTGTGCCTATTTTTTTTGACCCATGGACCGGGTTGGACCGAGTTAAATTTTGACTGGAGCTCACGAGGCCCGCACAAATTTACACCCGTATTAATAGGGTACCAAGCTAGCATGCTTATTTGGTACCCTTCACCAATCACAACTCAACATTTAGTTCTAATGTCAGTGCAAAATTTTGTGACTTCAGTCTCTAGCTATTACGTAGCAACAAGACTTTAACTACTGTTTGTATTTTCTCTCTCTATCTATACAAACAAATCCAGCAACATGTTTTCTTTAACTTCAGATGAATTTCAAGAAATTACTTTTTTGTTTTTTCTCTCTCTACTCTTCTATCTGCAAGATAAATTTTGAATTCAACTGAAATTAAAAATCACTCCCATTCAATTGAACATAAAAAGTTTTTTAGCAGTAAGTAATGGATATTTTTATTTGTCCAAATCGATTAAACCAAGCTGATCTGTCACATTTTGGATGGATGTGTGATGACCAGCAAACGGTTATAGATTGATTTTTTCTAATCCACTTAGTTTTGGACGGATGGCGGATTTAAGATTCCTTTAACTGTAACCGAACCGCTAAACCGCGAACAACCCTAATAATTTGTAAGACTTTGTATTTTCAATTTGTTTAGATATTCTGTTTGTATTTTCAATTGAAAAAGAGTTTAGATATTCTGTTGTGTTTTCAATTTGTTTTCAATTTGAAAATCCTTTTATCAAATAACAAGGGTTGATATTTGGTATTTTTGTGTGAAAAATATAATGTTTAATTTTGTCATTTTTTTTAAAAATCTAATTAAATAGTTTTTGAATAAAAAAAGTAATGAAATAGTTTTTGTGTGGGAAATTTTCCGACCATACTGCCAACTCAGTAATTCAGCTGGAGAGCACTGGCAGAATAGATGGCACCTGACTGACCTGCAACAGAAATATAAGAATCCCGCGATGGTTCGTCCACCCGGGGGCACTCCGACGATCAAGTCAGTATATCTCTCAAAGATAATCAATTATTCAACTCACAAGTTTGAGCCTAAAAAGCATACCTTAGACCCATGGAGGTGCCTCTCTTTTATAGCCAACTCAATCCTAATCCCACTGGAAGCCTGACTTCTATGGACTCCCATTCAGTGCTTACTTTGGATTTCACAAGAGATAAAGATAAACACCCTAAGAGCTTTATCCTTATCTTAGCAAAGTTCTCTTTTTACTCTAAGACTCTTGCCCCCTATCCATTTATCTCGGACTCCAATATCTTCGGAGATAACCTCGGCCTTGCTGAGATAACCTCGGCGTTATAACCAGGACACGTGGCACCTCGGCTGACACGTCGGCGTCACCTTGCCACGTGTTGGTATTCAGAAAATACATCCCCACAACTGCCCCCCTAGATTCTATTACCTCGGCATTCTGAGGTGATGAAACCTATATCTGTATTTTCTTCCAGTAAATCAGCTTAAAATTTGACAGCCGAGATCATTCATTTCAGACCGACATGCTTTCCCTAAAAAATCAAGATTTTTAAAGACCTTCTCACGCGCATGAGCTGTCATGCACTTCAACCCAACCGTTTTAGCCACGTATTTCCTTCTTACTAGTCCATACATGTGACGCACCTGTTAGCCGCCTCTTTCTTCATGTGTGCCGTCTGACGCCCTCGTTCTTCTAGGCGTATTGATTGCTTTTGCCGCCGTTTCTGTTTAATCAAAAACTTTTTTCCTTTTTTCCGTCTCTTCACTTTTTCATTCGAGTCTTCTGCTATCTCTCTCTAGCTTTCGAAACCCTCCATCGCTCAAGCTTCCAAAGCTCTGCAACCTTCTCCGTTCACCCCTTCCGGCGAGATTTCCACCGGTCTTCTGCTCCTGCAACCGTCGTAGGACATCGGCAAATCCCTTTCCGGCTTCCTTTTTTCTGGTAAGCTACTGTTCTTTTCGTTTTCAATTCCCTGATGTTTCTTCTTCTTCTTTTTTGCTGTCGCCATTACTGTACTGTTTCGAGCTTTTTTTAATTCATAAATCGTACATCTGAATGCATTCATCCATGATTTTACCTTTGCCCACATTTTGAACACTCGTACTGTTTCACCACTTCTTTGCACTTTTGCCACTGTTCTTGGCCATATACTCTTGTATTCTTCATGTTCTTGATAGCCCATCTCAGTTCTTGTTTCTGAAACTTCGTTTTTGTTTTCTATTTCTTGCATCTTTTCCAGATTCTTGCTTTCAATCCGTGTTTTCATAGATTTAGGTCTGGGATTTGTCTGTAGAACCCATAACTTAGGAAAAAAAACTGAAACCTACACTACCTTATTGTTTGCCGAGGTCCCAATAACCTTTCAAAAACATCTTCTGAGACCCACCTTCTAAGATTAAGCCGATATCATGGGTATGTGGAAACATAGGGTAAACACCCCCTCCAAACTAGAATACTTTAGACAGGAGTTTGAGATCCCAGCCGACATCCATTTGAGGTTGGCTAGGGATGATGACTCCATCATGCCTACTGCCGACTCCATGTCTTTCCCCGTAGTCGCCTTAATCAAGTGTGGATTTCGGCTTCCACTAAACATTCTGTTTCGTATGGTTCTCCATTACTACAAGTTGAACCCTATGCAACTGGCATCAATTCTTACCGAGTGATCAATGGTATTTAGCCCTAGCTAAACAGGAAACACTAGGATCACCCTTGCCGACATCAAATATTGCTATACCATGTGTGGCCTTAACTTGAACGAAAAATGCTACATTTACTACTTTAAGCCGAGGTCCACAAAATTCAAAATTGTGGCCGACCTCCCAGACTCCAACAAGGGAGCTGGTGACGATTACTTCATTACTCAGGGAACTGGGATTCGCCCCAGATGAAGACCTCCATCTCTTCCCTCAACCACAATTAGTCTTTATAGGGGTAATGGTAAGAGCCCTGCATTCATACTGTTTTACTTTTAAAGTCTTGTATACTTTATCTGTTTCCTAATATCTGCTTTGTCTTTGCTTTTGTAGTTCTTCTCAGCCGCCAAAAAACTTTCGCCAATCCTTTGTTCCCAGCAAGGATTTAAGGAAATTACTGGACCTGTCAGTTCAGAAGCGAAGGCACCCCTGCTTTTCAACTTCATCCCAATATACAAATCAGCTCTCCCCGACGTCCCCAGGAAAAAAGAAGAAGTAGAGCTTATCTCTCCCTCTGTACAACTCTCCCAGCCTGCATCAACATCGCGACAAACCAAGGATCAACCTCTGATCCAACAGAACAGCGTCGATCTCAGCTCCATACCTCATTCCACCATCCCAAAGAAAGCGTCGCCGATGTCTTGTTCTCACAGCCGAAATGGGTCGCGCAAAAGCCAGTTGCTAAAGACCTCCTAGCAACATTCCATCATCCATTGACGAACAACCAATACAAACCCAACTCCAGCAAACCAAAAGAATTAAGAAAGCTCAACCGAAGGCGAAAGTGACTCAGGTTGAGACTGAGGACACTTTGCTAGCCCCAAAACTAGCTCCAAGTCAGAAAACTGCCTTTGTCCCTTCGAAGAGGTGCTGCCGAAGTACCTCCTTCTGAATCCTCTAAATCAAAAAGGCCGAGGTCATCTGCAACGACTTCGGGGTCAAAAAAACCAGATGTCCCCTGGGCCCCGAAATCACCCTAGAGATAAGCCCGTAATGGCAAGTGACAGCGCCGACGATATCAATGTCGGCATTGCACTCAGTACCCGCTCTACTTCTCCCAGGTGACCTGGAGCGGAACGCCCAGTATAGCGAGTATGAGAACTATGCCTTAATGTTACAACACTCTGTTCAGGTAAACGTCTTCTTCTTGGTAAATTTTTCTTTTTCTTTATTTCACACTTTGAATATTCTTTAATACCTCTGTTTTCTTTCAGGCCTTCCAGCATGCCCACTCTTTTCTCATGGCAAGTCTTTGAGAACAGGGAGAGGCTGCCGAGATGAAGAGGGAGGTTCTCCAGCCTTCAAAGACCAACAAAGGCCTCCAGTCAAAAATGAGAAGTTGAAGACCAAGCTGAGGAAGCCATCAAGGCTCAGACCGAAGCCGAAGAAAAGGCTGAGGCTGCTGAGGCCATTAGGAAGGTGCCGAATCGCAAAGGAGAGAGGCCGAGGAAAAAATGGCCCAGTTGAAAAAGAGCTTCAGGAGGCCCTGGCCACCAAAGAAGCTGAAATCAAAGACGCTGACGAAAAGGCGTACTCACAGGGTATGGCCGACGTTACTGAGGCTTACGAAAACAATGAAGGGGCATGCAACAAGGGTTTCACCTTGGTTGGATGTCCCTTCTTAAAAAGCTTAATGTCCTGATGACTCTCCATTGGAAGGCCGACGCCATTCCTGCCATTTTCTTCCAGCCCAACTTCAAGTGAAGATGTGGCGAATCTGATGCTGAGGATGAGGCCGAGGAGGAAGAGGACGAGGCTTTGATTAGAAAATCAAAAGATGCTGATAGGGCAAGTCCCCTCTTCAGAATAAGAAAGTCCTAGACTTGACTCAAGATGACGAAGGCGATGAGGTTGTCCAAGAAGCTATTCCCGACATCGCACTACCGACATCCCTTCTGAGGTCAAGACTGTTGAAGAAACTCTCCAAGAAATTGACGCTGAATAGCGGCAGAGAAGGAGCCGGGTGGTATCTGATCTTCAAATTCACAATCTGGAGGAGAGGAGCCTTAGCTTTAGTCTTTTTTTTTTTTCCTTGTACTTTGTTTCTTCTTTATCTTAGGAAACAATGTAATCTTCTTGTTATGGCTGACGTTCTTTTATCTTTGATGTTAATACAACTTTGTTTTATTGAATGCTTGTAATCTTGTCTTTTCTTGGCTGTTTCTGGGGCTATTCTATACTTAGAATATTCTGCACGTCTTTCACATATTCTTCCCACTATTAAAATCTTCTCGGGTGACACACACTCGGTTATGCAACCGATGATGTACCTCGCAAGTTTTTGTCTTTGGTTTTCACTTAACTTGTAAATTGCTACAAATTTTCAAACAAGTGAAATAAACAATTATCTCGTCTTAACTTCAACTTGTAAATTGCTACAAATTATAAGCAAGTGAAGATAAACATTATTTCGGCTTAACTCAACTTGTAAGCTGGCTACAAATTTCAACAAGTTAAGTATTATTTCGGTTTAACTTCAACTTGTAAATGCTACAAATTTCAACAAGTAAGATAAACAATTATCTCGGCTTAACGTTCAACTTGTAAATTGCTACAAATTTCGAACAAGCGTTAAGCATTACTTCGGTTTAACTTAAAACTGTGTAAATTGCTACCAAAATTCAACAAGTAAGATTTTAAACAATTATCTCATGGCTTAAAACT
>NW_021026548.1:1677839-1696239 GCF_004153795.1 Camellia sinensis | reverse complement strand
ATTCGCCTAAGACCCAAATCGGAAAAATGATAGATCTACCTGATTGAATCTCTCAATCGCTCTGATAAGGGTTTAGAGAGGATGGAGAGAGAGAGAGAGAGAGATAGATTATTCGCCTAAGACCCAAATCGGAAAAATGATAGATCTACCTGATTGAATCTCTCAATCGCTCTGATAAGGCTTCCTTGACCTGAGAATGAAATCGCTCTCAGAGAGAGAGAGACAGAGATGGCTCTCGATTTGGGTCTTAGGCGAATCTTGTATTCAAAATCAGGGTTGGATAAGAAAGGGAGACCCAGCGCGTGAGGCACAACGCATTTGGAGGCGCTTTTAAACGCCTCTTATTATAAAACGGTGTCGTTTTATTAAATAAATATGCGACGTTTTGTAAAACGTCGTTAAATATAAAAAATAGTGACGTTTAAAAATGCGTCGTTAAAAAAACGCCATCTAAACTCTTTTTTCTTGAAATGAGAGAATTTGTTTGATTACAAAAATCAAACTTGAAATAAAAAAAATAATAAAAAACAGGTTTTATTTTGTTACAAAAACAAAATTAAAATCTGATTTAAATAAATAACAATAACACAAAAATTAATTAAATAACTTACTTGATTTAATTTCTTCGAATTATAATCTGATCAAGTCCAGTGTTTGACACTGTGTCCTTAAGACAGATTCGTCCTCTCCACGGTGCTTTTAGAATTTGGACGTCTATCTCCTAGGATAAAATGATCTACTACAAACAATAGCAGCACTACAAATTGTTTGTCTAACGAACACATTAAGTGTTTATACTCTCTCATAGAAGAAAATAATGCAGCAATATGAAAAGAATATTTGTAGAATTATGAAGGACGGAATTAGAGTTTTTTTAAAATCCAAATGAGGGTTGTCCTATTTATAGATGGAATGGTGGCTCTAGGTTTTTGAATTGAACAGGTATGATACCTGTTGGTTTTGAATTCAAACAGATTTGAATCTGTTGGGTTACAATTCAAACAGATAACAAAAACGGGAAGGGCCTTGTTTGGGTGTACAGTAAATCCGGATCAGATTATTTCCGGCCCTATTTGGATGTACAGAAAAACCAAACTAGTTTAATTTGAATTATGGATTTTATTTTACCAAAAATAAAATTAAATTCAAATATTTTTGACCCAAAAAGATTAGTATTGGGCCGGACAAGCCCAACCCAACCACACACCACGCACTCGCGCCCAAGCCCAGCCCAGCCCGCCCGACCGACCGGATGAACGGCGGCGGCGGCGCGCACGCGTGTGTGGTGGTTTTTTGAGTCCAATGGGTCTAGCCCATTTTGGCCATAACCTCTCCCTCTAAAACACTTGGGTACCCCTTGGGGCACACCCCAAGTACCAAACCCATGCCTTATAAACTTTTTCAAAACCTCCCACCAAATCAATGTGGAACAAGCCTTATTCAAACCTTTAAGGAATTTCCACCGAAACTCCATTTCCATGGTGCACACTTTGGCTTCAATTTTCCATTCACTCGGTAATGGTTTTGAGCAACCAAATATACCACGTGAATCACAACGCGGCATAGAACGCGTTACCACTTTAACCCGTGAAAATCGACGCACGGAGCCCACCTAAAAAATAGACCGAACTTAGGAAAAAATTCTGATTTTATCCAGAATTTTATAACTATTTCCAACAATCCCCCACATGAATGGAATTTGATAACAACGGAAATGCAACAATATGCAGATTTATCGAAAGAGTATAAGTCGAAAATATCTTGCATCAGGATAGGTAGTTTTCGACCTTGAACCTTCCCTAGTGATAACCTATCGGACTTACTGGCTAACCAATGGACGCGATGCCTTGAATTGTTCAGCCGTTTGTGTAAGCCAAGACAATAAATTTCACACAAAATATCTTCTGACACATCGTGGTTCTCACTGTTGTGTTCATTTTGGCTTTGAACGCACCTGGTTTTTATGAATATTTCTAGAGAATGTAGCCTTTTTCATTCTCATAGAACCGGCCCCAGTTCAACACTCATATAGGTGATTCTTATTGTGAGTATCTCCTTATACTCATCTTGATTTTATGCCTTAATCAAGATATAAGTAATCATTAAAAGCAAAGCTTATCCTTATACCCCTGCAGACAACATATGTTACAGATATCACTCTCACCATAGGAATGGGTAGGAATTTTAATCCCTTGGTGATTTCTGGCGAGCCATACATAACTTAGTTGTCCCTTTGAACTTAGTTCTTGGGATCTCCAGTCATATAAGTAGGGTTACCATTGTGACGACTTTTATGTAATAGGCTTTAATCTCATCCCCTTCGATGAACTATACACTAGCTCTTTTGTCAAACCTTTTATTAATGAATCCGCAATATTCTCTTTAGATTTTATATAATCTATTGAGATTATTCCGTTTGACAACAATTGCCTTACGGTATTATGTCGACGACGAATATGTCGTGACTTACCGTTATACATGTGATTCTGTGCCCTGCCTATTGCAGATTGACTATCACAATGAATGCAAATAGCTGGCACAGGTTTTAGCCACATTGGTATGTCTTCTAAGAAGTGACGAAGCCATTCTACTTTTTCTCCTGTTTTGTCCAAAGCAATGAACTCGGATTCCATTGTGGATCGTGCGATGCATGTTTGTTTCGTGGATTTTCAAGAAACAACAGCGCCTCCTAGAGTAAAGACATATCCACTTGTGGATTTTGAATATTTAGTATCCGATATCCAATTTGCATCACAATAACCTTTAAGTACTGCTGGATATCGAGTAAAGTTTAAACCATGATCACGGGTGAATCTTAGATATCTAAGAACCCGAATGATCGCTTTCTAATGGTCTTCTCCGGGGTTACTAGTGTACCTACTCAATTTACTGATAGCATAAGCTATATCAGGACGAGTAATATTCATTAGGTACATTAGGCTTCCAATGATTTAGGAGTATTTTAACTGAGACACTGCATCACCTTTATTTTTCGATAAATAAAGACTGATATCTACAGGTGTTCTAGCTAAATTCAAATTATCCTTGATAAATTTATCAAGAATTTTCTCAATATAATGAGATTGAGATAATGCTTATCCGTAAGACGTTTTAGTAATTTTCATTCCTAATATAACATCTGCGACCCCCATATCTTTTATATCAAATCTTTTGTTAAGCATCTGCTTAGTTGATTTGATCATGTTTTAACTACTTCCAATGATAAGCATGTCATCCACATAAAGACAAATTATGAAATATCCTTGGTCAGTGTTTTTAACAAAGACGTATTTGTCACATTCGTTTATCTTAAACCCATTAGTAAGCATTGAATGATCAAATTTTTCATGCCATTGCTTAGGTGCTTGTTTTAATCCATAAAGGGATTTTACAAGTCGACAAACTTTCTTTTCTTGTCCCGACACTACAAACCCTTCGGGTTACTCCATATAGATCACTGCATTTAGATCACCGTTTAAGAAAGCTGTCTTAACATCCATTTGATGTATTTCTAAATTAAACAACGCTGTTATAGAAATAAGCATGTGAATGGATGTTATTCTTGTCACAAGGGAATATGTGTCAAAAAAAAAAAAGTCCAGACCTTTCTTTTGCCTGTAACCTTTAACTACAAGTCGTGCTTTATACTTGTCAATTGAACCATCTGCTTTCATTTTTCTCTTGAATATCCATTTATATCCAAGAGGTTTAGAACTTGATGGAAGATCCACCAATTCCCAAGTATGATTTTGCATAATGGATTCAATTTCATTATTAACAGCCTCTTTCCACAAAGGTGCTTCAGGACCTGTCATTGCTGCCTTAAAGCGTTGAGGTTCATTTTCTAAAAGGTATGTCAGCAAATCTGGACCAAAGGATTTTGAAGTTCTCGCTCTCTTACTTCGTCTTGGTTCATCATCAGTTAAATCCTGTTGATCGAGACTATTACTAGTCTCTTGTGTTTGATTGTCATTAGTCTCTTGACTTTGTGTACAATCATAAGTTCTTTTCTAATCTGCGTCTGGGATGCTGCTGAGAGTCGTCCACAACGCCGATCCTCGTCCTCGACGCCGATCGTCCTCTGCGCGACGCCGATCGTCCTCTCCGCAACGCCGATCCTCCTTCGTCGTTCAAACTGATTTTTGTATGTGTATGTTACATGTGTTTAGACAGTATGTATATATACAGATTTTTTATTTTTATTACACAGGTATAAATACATACACAGTATGGTGTTGTATATAGATTGGTACATGTATGGTGTTGAAACAAATTTTTCTATGTATATATATTACACAGCATGTGTTGAAACAGATTTTTTTATTTTTATTTTTATTTTTTTTTGTGGAACGATTATGCTGTTGTTGATGTTGTTGATGGTATTGTTGACCATAACAGATTTGGGCCGGGGAATTTTCGGGGTCGGGGAACCCCGATCCCCGTTAGGGGACGGGGATGGGAACGGTGATAGGATCCCCGTCGGGGATCGGGGCCGGGGACGGGGAGACATTCTCAATCGGGGATCGGGGACGGGGAGGGTAATCCCCGGCCCCGCCCCGCCCCGTTGCCATTCCTAGCTATCAACCTGGTTAATGATTCATGTGACATAGTGTTAGAAAGTGGGTTGGTTTTTTAAGTGGTTAGTTGGGGTTAAGAAACTTCATTTGGAATGAGTTGTTTTGGCTTTTTTTAATTTTTGTGAGAGAAAGAATATAATGATTATGAGTTAGATGTGATGTTTTGTTTTATTGGACTAAAAAATCTATTTTGGTCACTTTTCAACTTTTAACCTACTTCTCTCTCTTACAAAAAGTCAAAAAAAATTAAAAAATAACTTTTAACCATCTTTTCAAAATACTCCTTTATTTTTTTGTGACTATTTTAATCAAAAAAAATTCTAAACCTAACTTCCCAAACGAGCTATAGGCCTGTTTGGTAGAGCTGTGGGAAAGTGCTTATAGCTTATGTCTTAACAGCTTATACCTTATAAGTATGAACATAAGTTAATTTCTGACTTATAAATTAAGCATCTCCTGTCCCACTTAAAGAATAAGCTGATTTCTGACTTACAAAAAGCTATAAGCTACAAGCTACATTGTTAAGATAAACCAAACATATCAAAATAACTTAAATTAAGCTAAAAACTGAAATAAATAGCTTTTAAACTGCACCAAAAAGGCACATAGTATAAGTTCAATATCATTTCTACAAATATTTCAATATCAGTTCAACATAGTATAAGTTCAAAACCGTTAAAGCTTCACAAATATTTCTACATGTAGTCATGTTTTAAAGATGATCAATATCATTTATTGGAATAGACCTTACATCTGTTTGAAAAAAGAACTAGTCTATCACCCGTGCTTTGTACGGAATAATTATACATATTTATATTTGTTTTAATTTTTTTACTATATAAATTATGTTTTTAAAGATTTTTTATAAAACTAATTTAACAATCTTATCACTAACCATAGTGTACAGGAGAAATTAAAAAGGCTACTGCAGTAACTATGCACGGGTTGTATTTATAATTATTTGTATGAGGGGATTTTAAATGTTAATCAGGGATTTTGACAAAATCAATAAATGCAGGCATGTGGATTGAAAAAAGTTAATAAATGTTGATCAGGAGATTTTGACCAAATCAATAAATGCTGAGGTTTTTTTTTTTTTAAATCAAAAATTTTAAAAATTAAGATTGAGAGATTGGAGCTCTCATAAGGCTTGGGGTTTAGAAACCCCATTTTCCTTAATATATTTACAATTATTTATATATGTGAATTGCGATTTTTAAATATCTTATTTTTTTTAAATATCTTATTTTTTTTAAATGTCTTCTTTTTTTCCTTTTTTATATTATATCAAAGTTTAATATTTTGATAATAATTATATGTGTTGGACTTTTCAAGGAATTAAATGTCTTCTTTTTTTTTATTACATTATATTAAAGTTTAATATTTTGATAATAATCATAAGTGTTGAACTTTTCAACAAATTTTTTTTATACTTGTTCTTAATGCATTAAAATGTTATTATAAGGGATAATAATCATATGTGTTGAGACTTTTCAAGAAATTTATATGTGTTGGATTTCAAAGAATTTTTTTTTATGTTTGTTCTTAATGCATTAAAGTGTTATTATGAGGGTAAGACTTGGGGATTGAGAGAAGTTAATAAATGCTAAGGTTTTTTTTTTTAAATCAAAAATCAAGAAACTTAAATTGGGAGATTGGAACTCCCACAAGGCTTGAGATTAAAAACCCCATTTTACTTAATATATAGTATAGATAAGCCTCACATTAATTGACATGGGTTTAAAACTCTAAACAAGTTGAGTTGAGCTTGTTTACCGAGCTCTAAAATTCAATTCGAGTTCGGCATGATAATTAATCTATTTTAAGCCAACAGCTCATCTCATTAATGCTGATCATACTTGAATTCGTCTTAAAATTCGATAATTAATTTTTTTTACTATTATTTTATTTAGTTTATAAATAATATATTTATCTTATTATTTATAAACATGTTTACATTATTTTATATATAAATAATATATTTATCTTATTATTTAAATAAATGATATCATGACTGAGTTTCATGAGTAGAGTTTTTTGAGCTTAAAATTGGATCATTTATTAAATGAGCTTAAAGGCTCAAGTTCATTTATTTACGTAACAAATTGAGTCCTTGACGAGTGGAGTCGAGTTTGCTAACAATTGGATTTATTTAGCCTCCGTTTGGCAAGCAAAAAGCCAGGCTTTTTTGGCTAAAATAGCCACAAAAAACAAAATAGGCTATTTTAGCCACAAAAAACAAAACATCAAATCCAACCCATAATCATTACAATCCCCACTCACAAAAAAAACCAAAAAAGCCAAAAAGCCCTTCCCAAACCAGGCTAAAATAGCCCAGGCTAAAATAGCCAAAAAGCCAAAAAGCCAAAAAGCCAACCCACTTCCCAAACGGAGGCTTAGAGCCGTACATTAATCCCACACCAATGAATGGTATAGATTGCTTTTACGGCATTGCCACAAGCACCCCATCCAACCTTGCATGTATCATTTTTTGGGCATGGGCCGAGCATCGATGTAGCCGAGGTTCAGATCCCTTTCTATGGCCCTGGGCTTTCGACCAAAGCCTTACGCAGGAATCAAAGTAATATTAGAGATGTCAAATATATTTACAATAGTTTAGTAAAAAAGTACAGGCTCACATAAGTAAGTATGTGATAAATTAAAAGTTGATATCTATCATTTTATATTTTGTAGATGAATTTTTTTTTTTAAAAAAAAATTAAGAATATCAAATATTTTCTATTTTAAAATAACATTTTTGCCTATCAAATTATACTTTAATGGTTACATCTGAACAACTATCCTCAACTGAACTACATCACTTTTATTTGTCATTGTTTTTTATTTTTTTATTATATCTATTATTTTTTAAAAATTAAAAAGTAAATTTTTTTAGGATAAACTGCACTGACATCTCTTGAGAAAAAAAAAGAAAAAAAACAAAGAAAATAGAGTTCTTTTAAAATCTAAATGAGAGCTGTCCTATTTATAGATGGAATGGTGGCTCTAGGTTTTTGAATTGAACAGGTATGATACCTGTTGGTTTTGAATTCAAACAGATTTGAATCTGTTGGGTTACAATTCAAACAGATAAAAATAAATAAAATTAAATTCAAATGTTTTTTACCTAAAAAGATTAGTATTGGGCCGGACAAACCCAATCCAACCACACACCACGCGCCCAAGCCCAGCCCACCCGACCGGACGAACGGCGGCGCACGCGTGTGGTGGTTTTTTGAGTCCAATGGATCTAGCCCATTTTGGCCATAACCTCTCCCTCTAAAACACTTGGGTATCCTTTGGGGCACACCCCAAGTACCAAACCCATGCCTTATAAACCCTTTCAAAACCTCCCACCAAATCAACGTGGGACAAGCCTTATTCAAACCTTTAAGGAATTTCCACCAAAACTCCATTTCCATGGTGCACACTTTGGCTTCAATTTCCCATTCACTCGGTAATGGTTTTGAGCAACCAAATATACCACGTGAATCACAACGCGGCATAAAACGCGTTACCACTTTGACCCGTGAAAATCGACGCACGGGGTCCACTTAAAAAATAGACCGAACTTAGGAAAAAATTCTGGTTTTATCCAGAATTTTATAACCATTTCCAACAACATGTATATTTTACCTTGTATATTGTTGTATTTTGATATCATATGCATCAATTTTAGACTTTTAATTTTATTAAAATAAATAACAATGTAATTAAATCAAAATTGTGGAATTTATTGTATTTTTTAAAAATTACGTCGGTGTAATTTATCTAATTTTTTAATACAGTTTTTTTTAAAAAAAAATAAATAAATCACAGACCCAAAAATTTTAAAAATAAAAGTTATTTTTCAGCTGGGTTCCAAACTCACTCTGCATACATGCATGAAAGATTTGGGGTTGCAAACGCAATGCAGCATCGATCGCGAAATGTGAAGTGGGAAGATGAAAGTTTTGCATAAAAAACCTTAGTAGATTACAATTTTCCAGGTACGCCCTTCAATAGAACAAACAATTTATTCTATTTCCAAAATTTTCTTTCTTCATTCACCCAAAATTGACTTTCTATTCTAGGGCTTCATCTCGTTTCCCTCTATCTTTCTTATCTGTTCATGTATCTATCATATATGGATTATGCGTCTCCAATCGTATGGATTTTGTTCATTTAAAAAAAAAATCATTTTTTGGGTGTTTCCTTAGAAGTTAAAACAATTTCTAAATTAGGTGAAAAATGATAAGAAATTAAGAAAAAAATTATCATTTCTTATTAAAAGTGGTATTTAGTAAGATTTAATAAGAAACAAGCTGGTTGATTGCCGTCGTGTTTGGTCGGAGATTTGAGAAGATATTTAAAAGAAAAATAAAAAAATTAATGAAATTAAGTGAAATATAAATACATTTTATTTACGTCTTATTACCTTTTTCATTTTCTTTTTCAAATTCAATCTCAAATCCCAACCCAGCATGAGTAACTTTTTATAATATCAATAATATTATCCTATGAGCACTTTTTATAACATCAATATTATTATCCCTATATCTCATTCTTTACTTTTTTTAACCAACTGGAAAAAAAAAATTAAATAAATAATTTATTTGTTTCTTAGCTAGGTAAGAGATGACAATAATTTTTTTTTTTTTTTTTCCTTTTCTCACCCATTCAAATCCAAAGGGAGTGTAATAAATCTCTGCTGTACGGATTCAATTTCTTTTTCTTTATCCCCTGTTTCACTTCTTCCATAATTCATACCATATGATAAAGTTATATTCAAACAAAAATTAATATTTTCCAGTGCTTTTTATTGCCTAATGTAATGCTTCTCCATTACAAATACGTTATGACATTGAACGTATAGTGCTGTTAATTCTGGATAACTGAATTAATCTTTAGAACAACATTGGACCAATGTGGTAACTTATTTTTTAGTTGACTTTATCAGTTGACAACTGTGAACAGCGAAAATATGCCGATGGCTTGTGTTACAATTGTAGATCCATGTTGGTATTGTTGAATATTTGATAATGTCCTAGTGAACATAACTTTAATAAAATACTGTACTGAACTTCGCCTTTCTATTGGCTAACAAAATTTTATCAATTTTTACTCGATTTATATGTTATGTTTGTATCTTGGATTTGTCCAGAAATAGGGAAATGAAATTACTTGTATGTATATATATCTTCTTCTTTTTTCTTTTTCTTTTTTTTTTTTCTTTTTTTTTTAATGAATATACAAACTGAAAAAATGGATTTCTTTTGGCAAATGAATATTCTTTTTCTTACTTACCCAAAAAAAAATATTCTTTTTCTTCTCATTTTTCTAATCCGTCCTAACAAAAGTAAGGAATTTCGCTTCTTTCACTTCAGTTTCTTTTCGCATCTTTTCCATTTCTATTTTCGTTCCCTTCACAAATCCATGAATCAACCATAACATAAGTAAATTTACGATGAGGGAGAATTATTATGAAAACTCGATTTTCATTCAGCCGAAGAAGGACCCGGATAATGTTTTGTTTGCTCCTTTAAAGGATAATAGTATTTTGGGAAATGCAAATTGCTCTAGGTCATTTGGTCAGTCTTAAAAAACCACAGCAGGTTGTTGTCACAGAGCTTGCAGGTTGGGGAGTTAGAGGCTTAGGGAATAGAAAGAGGAGAAAGAGACCACTCTTCTTCATTATTGTAAACTCACGATTCTAAACTCCATGTTGGAGTATGAATATGTTAGTGCTAGGACTAAGCCTTAGGTTGCTAATTCATGACTATGTAATGTGTACCTTGGGTAGAACCCAAGCCACTACCGTCAGGAGACAAAGTCCTAAAACCTTGAAAGTCTAGAGTGCTATGTGAGAACTTCATTGGCATGGAAGATTCAATGGGAGAGCTTCATCAACACCAAGTTTGCTTTTAACAAGGCTAGGATCAAGAAGACCTTGAAGAGTGGACACCATTGTTCATTTGGTCATCTTGGTTGATGAAAGGTAGTCTAGGTCATTGGTGAAGATCTACATAGGGTGGTTGACCTAATTGGGTCCAAATTGCGACAGCCAAACATGTCATTTGCTCATCCAGAGTGTGGATCACTCTACAGTTGGGGAAAGGCCCACACTTCACATAAACTAATTCACTTGGATCTCATTTTGTTTTTTTCCCCAAATGTGGATGGTAAATTGGTGAGATTTTGCCGACCAAGGCTTACTGTGGGCCGGCTCATGCTTGGCTATTTTCTTAAACTAGCTGTTGGTTGTGAAAACTTTAAACACTGTGGCACCTCCACTTGGTATTCTTGATGAGAAACAATCTATTTGAGAACTAAAGCATCTCTACACACTCTACATCACATCTCTTTTAGGTTTCCTACCTTATTTGAGTGAGTGTAAGCATGTGAGACATTCATTGCACCATTGGCAGAGAGTTGAAAGTTTCCATTGAAGGTATATCTATTCATCCTAATGCTATACACACTCGTTTGTACAAACTATTGCCAATGCCATCTTATACACCTATACTTTGGTCTCACATAGAGACATCCTAGGAAACTTTTGGAGTCTTGATGACCATCTTAGTTTATGTGTTCGGTGGTTGTGTTTTTGGTGGTTATTCATTTTGATTTGAGCCAATAAAACCTTATTGTCTATGATTGTAATTTTCATGTAAAGGTTGAAGGTGATTCTAGAGAAAACTTAAGTTGACTTGTAAAGTTTTGGTATAACCTAGGAAAACCCGGTTGTCTAATTTAGTGGATTATGCTGGCAAGGTAGAGTGGGAGTGCATTGACATTTCACCTTAAATAGTGTCCTCCATCTAGTGCTCCCTGAACATGCGCACGGGTGTTCAAACTGTGATTGTAAACTTGCTCCATAAAGCATGTCATGCACCTGGAAATGGAATCTTAATCTGATGGAGCTAGTAGCCATTCAATCTATGTTCAACTCTTCTTTAAAATTTCTTATTAGAAGTAATGGTTTCATTGTTTCTTATATCATGCATTATACACATGCAAATCTTGTTTTCATATTATTTAGACTTCTATTTCTATTATGCATATCTATGATGTATATTCTTATGCTTTTATATATAGAAATGCAAGATCCAAGTATACTGCTACCTGAGGAAGGTTAAGTAATTCCCAATTCACGAAAAAAGAAACCCTCAACCCATAAGGCTTCCACGTTTCAACAAGGTCTCAATGTGAAAGGGTTCCAAGAGCTGTTGCCGCTTCTTCAACTCAAACAGGGAAGAAAGCCTCCAAAAGAGGGTTGAAGAAAGAAGTTTCTTCCCCATTATTCCAACAACCCGTGAACTCGCCCTCCGATTCATTGCTGGACTCCTCGTCTGCATCTGGAAATGAGTACTGGGCACTGAGACGAAATATTTGATGCTGGAGGAAGAAAGCTTTGGGCTAGGGGGAGAGTTGAGAGAGGTTGAAGATCAGGTCAAAACCCTTGAAGATGAGAAGCTTGAGCTCTTGAATGAGCTTCTTGTGTTAGGACTCTTTGATCCTTCAGAGTTGCAGTCTCAGGGTGAGCGTATTGTAACTCCTGAGTCGATAGCTTCTGTTTTTGTTTGATAATTGAAGTATATATTGATTTGAATGGATAGACATTTGTGAAACATGTTCATGGTTACTATCTGTACAAAATGAGGTTAAATTCTAGTTCAGTAATTACCCATTAATTACAATTATTTTTAGCTCCTCCTTTCTCCCTCTATGGCATTTATCCCAGAAAGTCACATTTAGTACACTTTCATCAATTAAGGACTTGAAAAAAGGGACTCCAACAACTTCCCTTTTACCTTTTTTTTTTTTTTTTTTTTTTTTTTTGTTTGTGTGTATGGCTGTGAGAAGTTTGATTGATATAAATGATCGTGAATTCTCAACCAAATCAAAATGATCAAATACCCATACTGCCTTAAGTTTGTATTTTATTGCATTTTGGTCCTCAAAATATGCATTTATTTCATTTTGATCCTCAAAGTTTGCGCTTTGTTTACATTTTAGTCCCAACCTTTTAATTTTATTGCATTTTTATGTAAAGTTTCATAAATAGCCCTCTTCCCATTATTAATTTTGAACGGCCTTGCTGCTAGGGACTAAGGTGCAGCAGATTGCATATTTTCGGAACTAAAGTATTATAGATTACATACTTCAGAACTAAAGTGTTACAGATTACATATTTCAAGGACAAGTAGTGCAATTAACTTCTTTTATCAGTTGAGTAAGTTCACATAATCTATTGAGGAAGAAAAACTGAAGAATTGTTTTATATTCCAATGGCGAAAATTAAGGCAGTGATTGTGACAAAGTTGGTAAAGAGAAGAAAAGATCAAGAAATGGTCAATTATAGTTAGTAGTGAAAAGGAATTATTGTCTAGAAGTCATCTCATCAGCCACTCTGATGATTTAAGCACACCTAATGATTGAAACAAGTATCAAAATCAAGACAATATTATGATAGTGCTGGTCATAGGAAGCGGTCAGTCAACTAACCATTTAATTATCAAAAAAAAAAAAAAAAATTGACAAATAAACTAACCCTTTAATCATCTTCATTCAAACTCACAATTTAGAGGCCATTGCTCCTCCACTCAATATATTTCACAGTACCATAAATTGTAACAGATTATGCTTCAGCAGCACCAATATTTCTTTGCTCTACAATCCATTCAAGAAGATCAGATAATTTACACAGTATCAGCAAGGAAGGAGCAAAAAAATTCAGCAATCACAATATATGACGAGAAAAAATTAATCAATTTGAATTTATATTGCTTGTATGTTGGTTTCTTTTAAACATATGATAGAAATTTCAAAGAAAATAACTAAACTGTGATTGACAATTGATATTTGATCTTCAAAGTTCCTATAACAATTTCTTCAATTTCAGCCCTGTCATCTGAGTAATCCCAACTTGGAACGTGTGTGACGGACCACCAGCGGCGTGGTTACCCGTGATTTTCTGCTTCTCCATGTCAAGAACCCAAATGCATAGGCCTCTGATGGAGCTTCCGCCTTGAAATTCACAGTGAAACTGATCTTCTGACCGTACCTGTTGAAGACTAACAACCTTGGCACAACTGTCACATTGATTCCCATTGGAGACAAGACTAGAGCTCTATAAACGCTTTTTCGGTCCCCAACATTTGTCACAGTTCGCGTTACTGAGAAATTGTCCTTAAGATTGGGTACTGTGATAGATGGATAATTGAGGCCATTTGGTGTTGCAAATGTTTGATTACATGTGCTGTTGTCTCTTGTTATCAGATGCAGCATTCTCTCATTGTAACCAATTGAACAGAGAAAAGCTTTATAATCTGTTGGCTGTGTGTCATAGATAAGCCCGGGATTTAAGACTCTAGTTGGGTTCACAAAGCCAGCACCATAGTCAAACGCGTTTCCCCGCCTTCCTTCAGGGTCGACTGTGATCGGTCTGTGATGCTTGTCTAAGGCGGTAGCTGCATTTTGCAATCTCAGAATTTTGAGAAAAAGCTAGTTGGCATAATTGATAGTCCTAATAGCAACTCTGGTGTAGTATTTAGGTGTAACATGCTAAAATAGCACAACATAACATAAAACACTCATTCCAACAGTGTAGTATATGCAATAGCACTGTGCTATAACCTATGCCAACAGCAGATAACACAGTGCTATTATATATTACGCCAATAGAGAAGCATGCAGTAAATCCGTATAAAGTGTGCCTTTGATGTGCTAAAATAGCACAAAAAATACTACACCAATGGAGAATGCTATAAAACTGGCCCAATGCTAAACAGAATCAATTCTGAGATTCAACACAGACATGACACGCACATAATAATCATACTTGATAGTGATGAAAAAGATCAGACTTAAACAACTTTCAAAGCTGTAAAGCTTTCTTAAGAGAAACTTGATCACATTAAATAAGATACATATATATGTGTGTATATAAAAAAATTGAGCTTGTTTTGAAACACGCGAAATTTACCAGTTGTCATGATTGCAGATTTGATAGCAGATGGAGACCACAAAGGATGCACAGCTTTGATCAAGGCTGCAATTCCTGTTATGTGTGGGCAAGCCATGGACGTGCCAGACTGAATGTTAGACTGCAATTTTCCAATTGCTGGCGACCAGGCTGCTAGGATATTTAATCCAGGAGCTACGACATCGGGCTACAAGGAAGAACAATCAGAAACAAAGCATGATAAGAAATCGAGAAAAAAAAAATGCAACACGGATTGCTAGAACAAAAATTCACCTTCAGAATTTCTGGGGTTAACGCATTTGGGCCTTTTGAAGAAAATGCTGCAATTTGAGGAGCAGGTTGAGATCCTAAGACGGTCTTCGCAGAGAAAATCCTAGCCATTGGCTTGCTGTTCATGACGAAAGAATAGCTTAGCATAAAGAGAAAAAATAAGAAAAACGAATACTGATGAATCTCTGTCATGGTTAAGTACAAAACAAACCGTGTATGCTTAATGTAAGTCAGGATCTTGTTTCCTTTTTTTTTTCCAACAATAGCTGCCGGGATTACAAAGGGAATAGCGACATCTTTATCTGTTTCATCTACAAGAATCATCCCCACTCCACCGGCTGCTTCAACTGCTTTGCTTTTTGCCAGCTTAGACTCGGTTGAACTTTCAGCGTGTTGGCATACTAGAACCTTCCCTCTGGCCTTAGTACTATTCAATGAACTCTCCAAACAGTAACTAAAGGAACATGTAGGAAAGACAAAAAAATAATTTAAGCATTTCCCATAATGCATAGGTGTTTAGATTGTACTCACAGCTAAGTACCTTTTGATTCACCTGGATTGATAAGGAGTGAAGTACCCAGCATAGGCTTCCGAAGCAGAGATGATCCTTGTGGAGGTGCTCATTTGAAGTAGACTGAGACTTTCACCCTACTCAATCACCAAACAAAAAGAGTTTCAGAATCAGTGTAATGATACCAAAAGTCCAGAAATAAATGGCATCACCGTGATGTTGATGGCGTCTCCAAGCATGATATTGGATGCAAAGTCACGGTCTGTTGAGCTAGCACCAACAGTGATCATCCACGGAGCAAGGTTTGTTGCAGAACCCTGGTTTCCCTCATTTCCAACTGAGGAAACCACCACAATTCCATGGCTAGCAGCATGGAACGACCCCACTGATATGGCATCGCTGAAATAATCTCCCTGAGGAGAGTCAGGACCCAGAGACAGAGACAAAATATGAATCCCATCTCTGATAGCATCATCGAATGCAGCCAATAAATCAACATCGTAGCAGCCAGAGTCCCAACATGTCTTGTACACTGCAATTCTGGCCATTGGTGCACCTCCTCTAGCTCCACCGGCTGCCAAACCATTATAGTTCATGTTTGTCACGAAGCGGCCGGCAGCTATGGATGCTGTGTGGCTACCGTGACCAGAGCTGTCCCTCGGGGACCTGAATGACATTGTCTTGATCGGATCTTCTTCAGCCTCATACCCACTCAAATAAAATCTTGCTCCTATTATTTTCCTATATCATGACAATTTTAGCTTGAGGGTTGGGGTTCAACAAACAAACAAACTCCAAGATTCACAAATTTGGGTACCAAAAAAAATCGAATAAAATACCTGTTGCAAGTTGAAGCATTGAATCCTTCTCCTGATTCGCATTTCCCTTTCCATTTAGCCGGCACTGGAGGCATGTGAGCATCACTGAAACTTGGGGATTCAGGCCAAATTCCTGCTTTAAGCAGTGCTTAAAATTAATTGCAATTTCATAGGGTCTGAGAGAGATATTTTGCTATTCAATATGTTTCACAACAACTTGAGAGTTGTGTTTGTGAAAAAGAACTCTACGACAATCTTAACAGTGGCAAGAGAGACCGGCACGCCTTTGTTAGCAAAAACAGTGACAAAGAGAGGATTAAAAAGGAAAGTGGACTAGAATGAAGAGTGTTTTTTGATTAAACAAAATGAACCTATAATTTCTAAAATCATAATGAAAAGTCTCATTTTAGTTCGAAATCATAATGAAGAGTGAGGAAGGGCATTGTTAGCGCACATACTTGTGACTTCAAACAAACAAGGCATCAAAGAAAATGATAGTGGGTACTCATTAAAGATTGAGCAAGTGTTGTATTCAATGAGCAGAGAGAGTCAGTTTGTTTTCTACTCCTAATCCTAGGAAGAGCCCAGAGGTCATGTCTCCATAATGAACTAATAAATGAACATTGTCTAATTTGTGCATACACATACAGTGATACTAATCAATGAAACCAATTTTTCTCGATAGAAAGGGAAAGACAACTAACCGGTATCAATGAAGCCGATAACGACATTAACTTGGTTCTTGGTGGAATACCCAGGGATTTCCATGGTTTCTTCTCCCAAAAGACCCATGAAATCCCATGAATGAGTCGTGTGAAGCCTCCTGCGGTTGTTTGGAAACACCGACACCACTCCAGGCATCTCTGTGTTCCAATTTTTAAAACCATGACATTGATTTTTCAGAGCCATGGATATAAATCAATCAATTATGATGAGAAATGGTAAAGATAATAGTAAATACTACTATTGTATTGACATACTGGCAATTTCAGAAGCTTGGTCCTCTGTCAACCTGGCTGCAAAGCCTCTGAAACCATGTCTGTAACTGTAGACATGAGATGCCCTGGCTTGTTCAACACTGTGTCACCAATTGAATGATTCAATCAGCACAACCAAACAATCCTCAATAAGAACAAGAAGATGAAAACAACAATAACATCAAACCCAAAAAAAAAAAAAAAAGGAATTTGAAAACATGGTGGCGTACAGTTGAAAAAAAAGAAAAGAAAGAGAAAAAGGGAACGTTGGGTGGACCTTCCACCATGAAAATCAGTGAGGAATTGGTGGTTCTGAATCAAAATCTCATCTGGGTCATGACCATCTCTGCTTCCCATATAGACCACATAGACCTGCACACAAGACAAAGCTCGACCCAGTAACATAAATCCGAAAACAAGAAAACAAAAACAAAAAAGTAGAGTGAAAATATCATATCTATAGCCATACCTTAGCAGAATAACAGAGGGCAACTTGGGCAAGGAAAGCACAAAGGAAAAGAAAAAGAATACCAATATTAGTAATAGTGGTGTTTCTGGATGAAGCCATTCCAAGCACTGAAATGGGAATAGACAGAGGATGGAAAAGAGGAAGATGGGTTTTTTGTTTTTAATAGCACAGAGAGAGAGAGAGAGAGAGAGAGAGAGGTTTGAGAGAAGTGGAGATTGGGGGGTATTGTTGACACAGACATATGATGGAGTAATCTATGTAAAAAGATTTAAAGATGCATCCATGTCTGTATAGATGTATGTATATATGGGTCCAAGATGGTACAAAAGAGAGTGAAGTGGAAGCCAAATGAAATGTGAAGAGAGAGAGAGAGTGGTGTGTGAGTGGGGAAGGAGTTTTGTTAAAACTGAAAAGGCGGCAAACCATAATTTTTCCTTGGACGACGTGCTTGTCAGGAAGTGTGGACAGAAACGAAGCGACCTGATAGCTCATGTCAGGTACGAACCAGTAGGAGATGGACACGTGGACGAAACGGTTGTAAAGGCAATATGTGACAACTTATTGTGGCTTGCTTTTCGTGCTCCTTTCGGATACGATAGCACTACAGTTCGAACTCATGTGGTTCTGAATCTAATCTGACAAGTGCAATGTGAAATAGATAAACACAAAAGAGTCTAAATCCGACAAATCTTTTGGAAAATCAATTTTGAATCAAAATGCCAAAAATGCAAGGCAAAACTTTATCAAAACTTAATAACATAACTTTATTAAAAATACCACTCACATAGCTCTTCAGACGTCGGGGTCAAGG
>NW_021026548.1:1640929-1677789 GCF_004153795.1 Camellia sinensis | reverse complement strand
TTAATTCATATATGATAGTATCTTGTTGACAAATGTCTATGAGGTATATTAAAAAAAGGTAAATGACATGTATTCATTTTTATTTAAAATATAAATTGTTACTCATAATTTAAAAAATTTATAAAAACAAATTTTGTCAAAATTTTTAAACTAACAAAATTAATAAAATAAAATAAAATTTTAACTGTTCTCTCATACAATAATAAAATTATTTAAATTGTTAATTAATATATATTTCTGATATCATTAAAGACTGTTAATTAAATTGATAATTCATTAATAAAATTGATCATTTATTATGTAGTTAGAAATTTGAAGAGGTGGGATGTAATTTTCATAATCATATTGGACAATTTATTTTTTAAGCAAACTTCAATAAGACCTTGTTTGAAAAGTTGACTATTTTAATTGACCTTTTGACTATTTTAGCTTGACTAAAAAAGTTATATTTGATAAGTTGGTTTTTTATTTTTATTTTTATAATTGATTTGATGATTGTGAGAGAAAAAAATTAAATAATTATGATTTAAAAGTGATATTTTATTTTATTAATTATTTAAATTTAATTTATTTTTTAATGAATTATTTTAAGCCAACACTCTTCCAAAACACGACCTAGTGTCATTATAATATATCCATTAAAAAGCATATCACTTCTCTCAAGAAACCCAACCCAAAAAGAAGAAATATATGCGCCATTTTTTATTAAATTCAATATATTTTTATTCATTTAACATTTTTGAATATTTTCAACATATTCTTACTTTAATCTTAATCTTAAACACTCTTCCAAAACACGACCTAAAGTGTCATTATAATATATCCATTAAAAAGCATATCACTTCTCTCAAGAAACCCAACCCAAAAAGAAGAAATATATGCGCCATTTTTTATTGAATTCAATATATTTTTATTCATTTAACATTTTTGAATATTTTCAACATATTCTTACTTTAATCTTAATCTTAAATAATGTTATACATATTTAACATTGGGGTTTTTAGTTTTAGGTAGCTAATATTAAGATTTTACAAGATAAAGAATATAAAATATTTTTATAGTAATTAGGGTCCCTCGACATTTTCACATATAAATTTTAATTTAAAAAAATTTCAGTTCGTCACAGAGAAATTTTACTTCAAAGATAAATTTCACAAAGAAATTTAAAATTTCTCTGTGACAAGCTAAATTTTTTTTAATAATATTATTAAGAGACCTTAACTAATAAGAAAAAACATACTGGACCTCTCCTACTATCAAAAGTTGGAGATGAATGTTTTAATAATTTACGCTTTAACATTTACCAATATGATATTAGAATTTGACTCGTCTCAAGTTGGCCATCCTAGTTTGAGACAATATTTGAATTTGGTAGATCTATTTTAAGACCGACTTCAGTGATACAAAATCGTTTAATTTTTAGAACTCATTTAATAGAATATTCATGTAAAAATCAAAATAATCAAGTAATTATATATTTGAATCACATTTGTATTACAAAAAATGAATTACTATTTTTGAAATTATATTTTTTTGTCCATCTTTTAAAAACTATTTGGTTTGGAGTTTTCAAATTTATTTTTTTGATTTTTCAATTCGTATTTTTGTACTTTTAATGATTTTTTAAAATATTTTAATCAATAGTTTTTTTTTTTTTTACTTTTTAAATCTACTTAATTTTTGTGTACTTCAAAAGTATAAAATTTGTACAAAAATTTTTACAAAATTCATTGAATACAACAAAAATATGAAAATGTATTGAATTTTGGTATTTTTTTTATATTTGGTAAAAAAAAAATTTGAAATCACAAATATTATATTTTTTAAGTGTATCTAGATTAGGTATATCTAAAAAATAATTTTTTTTGTAAAATATTAAAAAAATTCAATAAAAATAAAAATAAATACGAAAAATAAAAAACTCAATTTTCAAAAAAATTGAGTTAAACCAATCAGGAGTGAATGGTCCGGATCACCAAAATTGGTTCAAAAATGAGATTACTAAGCTCAAATGCTCTCTTAAGTTAAAATGATAATTTGAGAGAAGTTAAACCAATAATGTTAACATATAAGTTTAAAAGATTACAATCATAATAAATATCAAGTACAACCCATAATTAATACAAATAAACTCTTAAAGTTATATAAAAAAATAATAGAGTTACACTAAAGCAAGCATAGTTTTTATCAGGGGTGTGAGCAGTGCTTGTAGACATCCTATTTTTGACCGCCCTTAAAATTTGGATGCTACTGATTGTTTACTTGGTGATGAAAGATGTGCAGTGCAAGGATCGATTTCTTTGGCAAAAAGAGAGTCAAATCCCAACCTTACACCCCAGTTGTGGACCAAAGCCATTTTGACTAAAATGATTTTTAGATCTTAAAACTCTCTCTTTCAAAATATTTTTAAAAAAGTTCCTACGATGTTCCGAGACTCGCATTTTGTTAAATGTTTTGCTTTTCGGTAAACCGAACAAGGACAAAGTAGAAATGAATGAAAGAGAGATGAACTCTTTGAAAAATCTTTCAAAACACCCTATTTAGAGGTTTGGGGTTGAAGAAAATGAGAGATGAGAGAAGAAACCAAGTTTGGGAGAAGTTCGGCATAAATCCGAGTAGGATTGAAACTGAGCAGTTTTCACTCAAATAGGCATAACTTTTTTCACATTTGGAATTTTGAAGTGAGGATGCCACCATTGGAAAGAAGACTTCCAGAGCTTCAATTTAGGCTCAAGAATGACTTGCAAAGGTGTCACGACCCAAACCCGCTTCTGTATGTTAGGCATCGTAACCGGCCAGTAATCCGTGGATTACCAAAGGCCTCTGAACAGATAAGTATATAATAAGGGGCTGCGGAAGAAAATACATAAAATAGACAAGGTTCAATGAGCTGTGGTAACGTACATGAGACAGCAGATTTCAAAACTTATATATATATACATGAGCATGCCAGTCAAAGGATGCCAATATTTACAAAGTATTTACAGAAGTGTACATCCCAAGACCTGACTTTACAAAACAGTCATAGAGACTAGCATGAATACAAAAACAGCCATGGCATTAGACTTCGATCGGAACCTCCTCGGGAAACACAACGATTGGCTGACAAAAACAGAACAGAAGGCCGTCAACTTTGGCCCTGGTCACACGTCGGCTCACCTACATACATAATATAAACTGTGAGCGAAAGCCCAGTGAATAATAACAGAGTAAAGGGGTTTCAATGAATGAGTCCGTACAGATTCAGAAATCATAATTCAGTTTCGTACCAAATCCATAATTGGTCCAGATCATATACAGAAATAATAAGTCATGCTTGAGTTTACGTGATACATCTATTAGCAATAACAGAGCAGATACAGAACAGAGGCAGACACGTGAGGGTTACAAGTAACTAGTTCCTTAAAGGAACCTCTGGATCCGGGTAACAGAACAGTAGCTGAGCCCCCATGACGGGGCCTCCGGTACAGGTAACAGAGTGCAGACGGATATAAGTTCCATAAAGGAACCTCCGATACCGGGTAACAGCCAAGAGATATCACATGATACTAAGGATGCCACAAATACATATCAAAAATTGAACAATCATCCATTGTACAGAACATATCATTTCGGAAAACAGATCTTATTTTATCACATAGAAAGTAGATATAGTTTGAACATAACTTTACTAAATTATTACTCACAGTTGGCCTTGAGACAAATAGACGGAGCAGATTAGTCAGACAGAACGCGGCACGTGACCTACATAACACGTGCAAAAATGTCTTGGAAAATATTTTTCAAAACTTGCTGAAAACAAGGGTCTCACTCGAGCGTGACTTTCTTCGCTCGAGCGAGCTTACCAAAACAGAGGGGTCACTTGAGCATAAACTCCTTCGCTTGAGCGGTCTGTAAAAATGCAAAAGTACTGGTCGTTGAAAATCCCCGCTCGATGCTCGCTTGAGCGTGAGACACAGCTCTTCGCTTGAGCGTAGGTCTCTTCGCTCGAGCGTGCGTTTGCGTGCACCAAAAACCTGAGAGCTTGTAATCTACGCTCGAGCCAGCACTCCTTCGCTCGAGTGGAGCTCTGAACAAAAGGTGGTCCCTCGAGCGTGGAATCCTTCGCTCGAGCGAGGAAGCCAAAATCTGGAATCTCCAGATTTGCCTTCAAAGCTCAAACCAAGAATTCAACACAACAAAACTGAACCTTTTGGGCCAATTTTCTAGAAAACACTTGAAAACCAACAATATAAAAGATCATTTGTAAAATCAAGCCCAAAGATGAGACAATAAAACACCAAATCCAAAGAAGCTTCAAGAATAATGCAAGAACTTAACATACAAGTGTTCATTAGAAATCTAATGCTCTAAAACATGACCAAATATAAGATTTGAGGTCAAAACATGGTGAATTCATGGACTATAACCCAAATATGGACATGCATGTGGAGAATTTATGAAAACATCTTCAAAACTCAATAATGTGCACATGCATGCATGAATTACTACTCAATTCAACATTTAAACCAATTCTTGACTTTAAATACCAATTTCACCATGAACCTAGCAAGAACAACCCACATTCATAATTAAAAGGATGAATTCTCTACCTTTAGGTCTTTAATTCCAAGTGTGGAAGCTTAAACATGCAATCCTCCTTCAATTTCTCTAACTCTTCAAGCTAATCTCTAGATGAATTCAATTTCCTCCCTCACTCCCTCTCTCTCATGGTTTTGGCAAGGAAAGAGGCTGAAAATGGTGTTTGAACTAATTCTAAACAATGTATGAGAAAGTGGCCCACTCAAGGGCAATGATGTAATTAACTTGCATTCACTTAATCTATGTTAAATCTAGCATTATTTTACTCAAATTTAATCGTTTCGATCCGAATTTTAATTAAACCTACCATAAAATCACATATATTCTTACTAGTATAAAACAAAAATCAATTTCTGAATTGGTCGCTGATAAGGCTTTCAATTCGTAGTTTAAAGTCAAAGATATGAACATGTCATTATATCACAAACCGATAGAAACACAAAAATAATGCAATACACATGTAAATAAATCCCAAATCCTTCCCAAATTACCATTAGACATAATTAAGTGCGAATTAACATTAATCAGAGGTCGAGGTTATTGCAAAAGGAGGCCAGATGAAGGAGTTATGTCTGGTTGAAGTCGAGCCCAAAAAGTAGATTTTTCTGGCCAACCAGAAGTGAAGGATGCTGGCCATAAATGGGATTTTTTGGCCATGTACCAGCCATGAATGGTTCTGGCCCCCTGCCGTCCAAGAGTGTCCCCTGCCAGCAAACAATGATCAAGTGCTGGCCAACAATGAAGAAGTGCCGGCCATTGATGCAAAAAAGCAGATTTTTACAGATATTTGTTGTCCATCTGTTCTAGCTGTCTCTCTTGAGATATTTTCGACCAAAGCTTGTGTTTTGCTATATATAGAGAGGCTTCTCTATGGTTTTGAAGGTTAGAATAATTTAGCAAAAGGTTTGGGAGCCTCTCTCTCTCTAAAACCTTTCTCTCTAGATTTCTCTTTCTTGAGCATTTGTGCTTGAAGGCTTACATACATCAAACTTTAGCTTATTCATCCTTGATGAAAGTGGTTCAACTTTGGGCTGAGGTTGCTTGAATCTCTCTTGGAGATTCCTTGGAGCTCTTGAAGGTCATTTGGCTTGGTTTTGTTGCTTAAGTGTTGTCTTCACTTCAAGAGGTATAAGACTCACCCTTTAAGCTTGTTTTGCATACTTGTTGTTTACCACCTTTGCAAACTATTTTTGGCTTGGTTTTGAACTGAAGAAAACTCTATTTTTCAGTCCTAAAAATGGTGGTTTAAGCCCCTTTTGAGTTTGGGGGTGGTCCACCCTTCTTGTCTCTTTGCTAGTTCAGCTTTTGTGCCATCTTTCAAAGCTTTCTAAAACAACTTTTTTTGGCCTTTTAACCATTGAAATTCGAGGGATTTTCAGTGGTAAAAATTTGGTTTTGAGGTCCAAAATAGGAGGGGGTGGCCTCCCCTCCTTATGTTTTGTTTGCATGTGCTGATGGCTCAACATGTGAGCATGTTTTTCTACCATCTCATGGCTTGATCTCAGCATGTTTTTGAGACTTTTTTGACCTAATTTAGCTCTTTTTTTGGCTGGTTGGGTCACTTGTTGCTTGCTTCTTACACTTGTAGTGTAATCATGCTTACTAGCTTAATATGCATAATGATTTAGCTTATTGTTCTAGCATGTGTTAGCCTAACTCCAGCATATTTTTGCCAATGTTTTGGCATGTTTAAGCTCTATTTTGAGCTGGTTTGATTACTCAAGCTTTGCTTTGTATGCTTGTAGTGCAATTGTGCTAAATTGCCTAACATGTGCTTTTGTTTTGGCCTCTAAGTCTGGCCATTCTTAGCTTATTTCAAGCATGTTTTAGAACTCCATTTAAGCTGTTTTAGGACTGTTTTAGGCTGTCTTGGTCATATGAGCTTTGCTTTGTATAGCTATAGTGTAATCACGCTTCACTAGCCTTGTGTTTTGAGGCCCTTAGCATGCTTTGCTTGTGATGTTTCCATGATATAGGCTCACCTACATACATAATATAAACTGTGAGCGAAAGCCCAGTGAATAATAACAGAGTAAAGGGGTTTCAATGAATGAGTCCGTACAGATTCAGAAATCATAATTCAGTTTCGTATCAAATCCATAATTGGTCCAGATCATATACAGAAATAATAAGTCATGCTTGAGTTTACGTGATACATCTATTAGCAATAACAGAGCAGATACAGAACAGAGGCAGACACGTGAGGGTTACAAGTAACTAGTTCCTTAAAGGAACCTCTGGATCCGGGTAACAGAACAGAAGCTGAGCCCCCATGACGGGGCCTCCGGTGCAGGTAACAGAGTGCAGACGGATATAAGTTCTGTAAAGGAACCTCTGATACCGGGTAACAGCCAAGAGATATCACATGATACTAAGGATGCCACAAATACATATCAAAAATTGAACAATCATCCATTGTACAGAACATATCATTTCGAAAAACAGATCTTATTTTTATCACACAGAAAATAGATACAGTTGAACATAACTTTACTAAGTTATTACTCACAGTTGGCCTTGAGGCAGACAGACGGAGCAAATTAGTCAAACAGTACGCGGCACGTGACCTACATAACACATAGCAGGCACACACTTGAAACACACAATCTAATCGTACATAATTTACTTTGTTGGCTCTTAATGTGTTTTTAACCCTTAATCCTCACTATAGAGTCTTAAACATGGCCTAGGAATGCCTAGGATGGAATGAGGATGCAAAAATGTCTTGGAAAATATTTTTCAAAACTTGCTGAAAACAAGGGTCTCACTCGAGCGTGACTTTCTTCGCTCGAGCGAGCTTACCAAAACAGAGGGGTCACTTGAGCATAAACTCCTTCGCTTGAGCGGTCTGTAAAAATGCAAAAGTACTGGTCGTTGAAAATCCCCGCTCGATGCTCGCTTGAGCGTGAGACACAGCTCTTCGCTTGAGCGTAGGTCTCTTCGCTCGAGCGTGCGTTTGCGTGCACCAAAAACCTGAGAGCTTGCAATCTACGCTCAAGCCAGCACTCCTTCGCTCGAGTGGAGCTCTGAACAAAAGGTGGTCACTCGAGCGTGGAATCCTTCGCTCGAGCGAGGAAGCCAAAATCTGGAATTTTCAGATTTGCCTTCAAAGCTCAAACCAAGAATTCAATACACCAAAACTGAACCTTTTGGGCCAATTTTCTAGAAAACACTTGAAAACCAACAATATAAAAGATCATTTGTAAAATCAAGCCCAAAGGTGAGACAATAGAACACCAAATCCAAAGAAGCTTCAAGAATAATGCAAGAACTTAACATGCAAGTGTTCATTAGAAATCTAATGCTCTAAAACATGACCAAATATAAGATTTGAGGTCAAAACATGGTGAATTCATGGACTATAACCCAAATATGGACATGCATGTGGAGAATTTATGAAAACATCTTCAAAACTCAATAATGTGCACATGCATGCATGAATTACTACTCAATTCAACATTTAAACCAATTCTTGACTTTAAATACCAATTTCACCATGAACCTAGCAAGAACAACCCACATTCATAATTAAAAGGATGAACTCTCTACCTTTAGGTCTTCAATTCCAAGTGTGGAAGCTTAAACATGCAATCCTCCTTCAATTTCTCTAACTCTTCAAGCTAATCTCTAGATGAATTCAATTTCCTCCCTCACTCCCTCTCTCTCACGGTTTTGGCAAGGAAAGAGGCTGAAAATGGTGTTTGAACTAATTCTAAACAATGTATGAGAAAGTGGCCCACTCAAGGGCAATGATGTAATTAACTTGTATTCACTTAATCTATGTTAAATCTAGTATTATTTTACTCAAATTTAATCGTTTCGATCCGAATTTTAATTAAACCTACCATAAAATCACATATATTCTTACTAGTATAAAACACAAATCAATTTTTGAATCGGTCGCCGATAAGGCTTTCAATTCGCAGTTTAAAGTCAAAGACATGAACATGTCATTATATCACAAACCGATAGAAACACAAAAATAATGCAATACACATGTAATTAATCCCAAATCCTTCCTAAATTACCATTAGACATAATTAAGTGCGAATTAACATTAATCAGAGGTCGAGGTTATTACAAAAGGAGGCCAGATGAAGGAGTTATGTCTGGTTGAAGTCGGGCTCAAAAAGTAGATTTTTCTGGCCAACCAGAAGTGAAGAATGCAGGCCATAAATGGGATTTTTTGGCCATGTACCAGCCATGAATGGTACTGGCCCCCTGCCGTCCAAGAGTGTCCCATGCCGACAAACAATGATCAAGTGCTGGCCAACAATGAAGAAGTGCCGACCATTGATGCAGAAAAGCAGATTTTTACAGATATTTGTTGTCCATCTGTTCCAGCTGTCTCTCTTGAGATATTTTCGACCAAAGCTTGTGTTTTGCTATATATAGAGAGGCTTCTCTATGGTTTTGAAGGTTAGAATAATTTAGCAAAAGGTTTGGGAGCCTCTCTCTCTATAAAACCTTTCTCTCTAGATTTCTCTCTCTTGAGCATTTGTACTTGAAGGCTTGCATACGTCAAACTTTAGCTTATTCATCATTGATGAAAGTGGTTCAACTTTGGGCTGAGGTTGCTTGAAGCACTCTTGGAGCTTCCTTGGAGCTCTTAGAGGTCATTTGGCTTGGTTTTGTTGCTTAAGTGTTGTCTTCACTTCAAGAGGTATAAGACTCACCCTTTAAGCTTGTTTTTATACTTGTTTTTACCACCTTTGCAAATTATTTTTGGCTTGGTTTTGAACTAAAGAAAACTCTGTTTTTCAGTCCTAAACATGGTGGTTTAAGCCCCTTTTGAGTTTGGGGGTGGTCCACCTTTCTTGTCTCTTTGCTTGTTAAGCGTTTGTGCCATCTTTCAAACTTTCTAAAACAATTTTTTTTGGCCTTTTAACCACTGAATTCCAGAGAATTTTCAGTGGTAAAAACCATGTATAAAAGACCAAAATAGGAGGTGGTGGCCTCCCCTCCTTGTGTTTTGTTTGCATATGTTGATGGCCAAACATGTGAGCATGTATTTCTACCTTTTTGTAGCTTTGTTCAAACATGTTTTAGGCTCTATTTTGACATGCTTTAACTCTGTTTTTGGCTGGTTGAGTCACTTCTTGCTTGCCTTTTGCACTTGTAGTGTAATTGTGCTTACTAGCCTAACATGCTTAATGAGTTAGCCCATCATTCTAGCATGTGTTAGCTTGAATCCAGCATGTTTTTGCTATTGATTTAGCATGCTTTAGCTCTGTTTTGGATGGTCTTAATCATATGTGCTTTGTTTTGCATAGCTATAGTGCAAGTGCCTTAACTAGCTTTGAGTTTTAAGGTCTCTAACATGCTTTACTTGAGATGTTTGCATGCCATAGCATCATTTTGCATGTGATTTCAGAACATATACCACTGTCACACTCTCACATATTTCACTCTTTCATGGCTTTTGAGAGTTGTGCCTTATGCCTTGTTTGTGAGCCAACATGCGAGCATATTTTTCTTGCCTTTTGTGCCTAAGTTTCAGCATGATTAGGGCACTATTTTGGCATGTTGAAGCTCTGTCTAGAGCTGGTTTAGTCATTTAAACTTGATATTGCATGCCTCTAGTGTAATGCTCTTCACTAGTTTAGTGTTTATGGTTTTTGAACATGTTGTGCATGTGTTGCTTGCATGTTTTAGCATTATTTGTCATGCCACTTCAGCACTGAAATTCTGCAACCTCCCTCATTTCTTCACTTTTGATTTGTTTTGAGGGTTGGTTAAGCTTAAGGTTGTGTTCAAGCTTGAGATTGAGACTTATGCTCAATGGTTTTAGCCTTCTTTTGAGGATTTCTACTAACCAAAGGCATGATCTCTCTCATGTCTTGAATCATTCTTTTGTTGATCCTCTCGCATTAGAGGACAAACACTTGGACTTAACCGGTTAATGAATGGCTCGATAATGTAAAATGTGTAAACAAGAATTGAGCAAAGTAAAACTTGTGCAAGATAGGCATGTTGTGTTAGCATTGCATTGTGTTCAATCAGACGTTCTATTGAACACGAGGAAGATTGGTTCATTTTATACTCAAAGTGATGAAATGAACTAATCTCCTTTGTCTCCATCACCCTTGATCATGCATGATAGGGTGGTGGTCCTTTGTGTCTTGTTTTTGTGCATTTATTAAAAGTGTACAACTTGGATCTTTGGTCATCATGCATTGAACATGCTTGATTGGTGGTTTTGGATCCAAGAGTGCTTTTCCTTTGATGTTTTAAGATGATAAGGAGGAGGGGCACAGTACAAACATGTTCTTGGAAAACCCTCATTTTTTCTCTATTTATGGTCTGTTGCAGAATGATGATACAGCACATCAGTGGCCAGCAGTGCCTCACTGATGGTCAGCACTGTTTCAGCCCTAGCCAGCAGTACACATCTTTGGCCGGCAGGTAGCCGACAGCCATCACTCATGGTTGGCAGGCCACTGGTGCACTCCCTAGCATTGTTTTGGTAAGGTCCAGTAGCAAGTTCTTGGAGAAACCCTGCAAACATAGCCTCTCAAGAGCTAACCGGAGAGCTTTTCAGGACGAAAACCGAGGCATGCATGTTTATCTTTCAAGCAGAGCTGAGACAGCTTAGTTTAAAGCTTTACTTGTTAGTGAGCTTGGTTTTGTAATTTAATTAATTTGTTAATTAGTTAAAGTGTTGTAATAAGTAAATAGCTTAGCTTAGCTATTTCTTTATTTTGTTTTGTAATAATTAGTCTAATTAGTTTAATTAGATTAGTTAGCTTTGCTTAACTTTTTATAGCTTAGCTCTTATTCATTCGAACCCTCCTTCGAGAGGGCACAATGTTGTAATAAGGGTGCGTGTGTGTGTGGATGTCTTCCAACCCCCACTTCTTTCTCCCTTTTATTTACCTGCTTTCGGTGGTTAGATTAGGGCATGTTTTGATTAGCATACCTTATGCTTGCATGTTTACATCATTCATTTGTCTTGCATACACCGGGCTCGGTGCATCATTCAAACTGCATCGTATTTCAATACCTATTTGAATACGTGTTTCAAAGCATGTTATCAAATTGTTGCATTCATATGCCATCTTAGATAGCCGAGCCTATTAATCGCATTATTGCATGTGCTGCATTAGGCATTTTATATAGTTAAGATCATGCATTGTTTCTAACTAGTTTTCTGTTTTGGCTTGGAATACGCTGTAAGTTTTACGCTTTAGCATACTTGCATGAGTGTGATTGTTGCCATGACAGCATGCTTGCCATGAGGCTATGTGCTTATTTGTTAAACTGCATGAATGCCTGTGGATGAAGGCTTTGTTGCTTGAATTGAGACAATTCATTAAATGTGAGTTTTAAGTCCACTTTGCGAAGTGGCAAATCATCATGTTTTAAAGCCCACTTGAGGGTGGCAAATCCGCGCTTTAGCCCACTTGAGAGTGGCATTTTCAAACCATTTTCGAAAAATAAACATGAGTTGTTTTATTCCAATTTTCGTAATTGAGTCTATACTTGTATATTGTGCGCATCACATAGTAAGTTAGATTAATAACTGGAATAAAAACACATGTGTTTATAAAACGACATATCATGTTTAGTAGAGGTCAATTTTTGATCGGGCGAGCGGGGGTGCTGATTTCAGGACCTTCTCCTCTCGTACCCAAGTTCCTGAGCCGAGGCAACTTTGGTGATGATAAACAGGTGGCCTTTGGCACGAGTCAGGGTTTCCTAAATTTCTCAAAATAAAATATTTAGGTGGCGACTCTATAATCTGGCAAAGCAGTCCATGTTTGGCGCTTTTGATTTAAAATCGATTTTCCAAAATCAATTGCCAAATTTGGACTCTTTGGTGTTTATCAGCGATCGGGCGAGCGGGGGTGCTCATTTCAGGACCTTCTCCTCTCGTACCCAAGTTCCTGAGCCGAGGCAACTTTGGTGATGATAAATACGTGGCCTTTGGCACGAGTCAGGGTTTCCTAAATTTCTCAAAATAAAATATTTAGTTGGCGACTCTATAATCTGGCAAAGCAGTCCATGTTTGGCACTTTTGATTTAAAATCGATTTTCCAAAATCAATTGCCAAATTTGGACTCTTTGGTGTTTATCAGCCTCACATTGCACTTTGTGAGATTATATTCAAAACCGTGACAAGAGTCTGAACTGTAGGACGACCAATTCACGCCCTCTCCTAAAGGGGGGCGCGCGGTGCTGTTCGAATGATTTGAAAGTAAAATTATAAATTAAATAATAGATTGACAAATAATCAAATCACAATTTGGACGGTTTGGGGGCAAATTGACATATTGAAGAATATTATTAACCAATTATTAAGCATTTGCATAATATATAATGCTAAATTACATAATATTTTTCATATATATAACATAAATTAATTTTACATAATATTTTTCATATATATATATATAACAAATTATTTTGTAACAAATTTCACATCTTAAATTTTAATCCTTAGTTAGCAGATAGAATGACACGGATCAGTGTGACTTTAGCAGATTGGCAGTATTTTGCGCAATCTTAATTTTTAATTTTTTTTTTTTGTGTATAATTTAAAAACTGAGCAACATTGACGCAAAAAGGGAAAGGGAATTTTTATAAAATAAATGACATTCAATATTTTCATATTAGTTAAGGTCCCTCAATATTTCTACAGAGAAAATTCGACTAAGATAAATTTTGCCTGACTCAAATAAATTTCTATGATTTCACAAAGAAAAATTTCTCTGAGTCGAACCAAAATTTCTCTGAATCGAGTGAAATTTCTTTGATTTCTTTCTCTGTGATCATACTAGAGAATTTTTGAAATTTTACTGAGTCAGGACCAAAATTTACCTGAGTCGGGCAAAATTTCTTTGATTTCACATAGAAATACTAGAGAAATTTTGAAATTTCTCTGATTTCACATTTAGAGAAATTTCAAAATTTCTCTGAGTCGGGCCCAAAATTTCTTTGAATCGAGTGAAATTTCTTTGATTTCTTTCTTTGTGATCATAGCAGAGAAATTTTTGTAATTTCTCTAAGTCGGGATCGAAATTGACCTGAGTCAGGTGAAATTTCTCTAATTTCACAAAGAAATACTAGAGAAATTTAATTTCTCTAAGTAGAGTGAAATTTCTCTGATTTTACAGAGAAATTTTGAATTTTTCAGATAAAATTTTTTTGAATCAAATTTTTTTATAAAAATGTTAAGAAATTTTAACTAATAAAAAAAAATATTTTAAATCTTTTTTACCACACAAAATTAAAAAGAGATGTTTCACTAGTTTTCTCCCCGGCAAAACAATTGAGAAAACCTTTGGTGTAACTAAGATATTGCCTACCCAAGTATCATATTCCTTGCCGCATTCTTGTTTGTGTCCTCTCTGTCTTTGTATATCATGTAAGATATTGTTTGTCTGTTTCCAATTATTTATAGAAGGGCTAATCATTACACATGGAGATAGGCACTCTAAGAAGTAGTCGAAGAAAATTAAAACAGTTTATAATTATTATCATATTTTCAGAACGTTTTTTTTTTTAAAAAAAAAACAAAGAGAAAATTATATGACATTAACGTCAACAATAATGTTCGCTTTAATTATTAATATAGATATATGTGTAATTTCACTTTTTAACCAATAATCATGGTTGCAATGGTTAAAATGGTACTTGACAACTAGAGAGAGAGAGTGTGTAATGGGCTTAATTAGTTGTACTTTTATTTTATGTATGTGTTCATATTTAAAATATAAAGAAAAAAAATCAAACTATTAATTATTATTTTTTTGTTTGAAAGTTGTTTTAAATTTTTTTGAAAATATTAATTTAATCTTTTTAAAAATAAAGTTATTTTGAAAACAATTGTCAAGCAAATTTTTTGTATTTTTTGACTTCATACCAGACAAATTAAGCAAAACCGAGCATGTTACCTATGTTTAGTGTATCCAATATTCGATCAAATAAAAGAAAAAAATTATTATTTTTTCCCCTCTTTATATAAAGTTAAAGTCCATTGTTAAAAGGAGAAATTTCTCTAATTTTTGTCAGGCTTTCAAACAACCAACAATTCTTCAGTGCCTACCTTAATGCACCTAAAACAGAGGACCACCATGACCTTAATCTTTTTGATTATTTTTATGGATGTCAAACTAAAAACATGAAATATATAACTAATAATAAGAGGAAATCAGGCAAAAGTTGAGATCGAACACAAGTAACAGTGAGCTTTGCTTAATTAGGATCCAAAAGTTCCCAATAATGTGAATCCATATATGCTTGCATCAAAGTAGTTGGCAGTAGCACCCCCAAAGGAATTAGATTAAGGGATCTACAAAGATCTCATCTCTAATATTAACTTGAGTGCTAACAATAGTGACTCAGATTGCTGGTGTGTCTACCTAAATTAGTCATTATTATTGCCATCAATATCAATATCAATATCAACATCATGAGGCATCATTTTTATCCTCATTGTTACATTTGGTGACATTATTAAAGTGTAAGGTTAGGTTGATTAGAGTAATGTTGTGATGATCATTTATTTCAATCATTTTGTTTTATTATCTGATGTGTCAGTTTAAATATTAGTACTATATTGAAAATATAGATGAGTGGTAAGATCTATTATACGAATATTGTGTTGACAAATAAGATAATAAGTGTGTGGGTGATTTTCCGACCACACTGCCCGCTTAGTAACCAGCTGGAGAGCATTGGCAGAATAGATGGCACCTGACTGACCTGCAACAGAAATATAAGCATCCCGCGGTGGTTTCGACCACCCGGGGCACATATAAGCATCCCGCGGTGGTTTCGACCACCCGGGGGCACTCCGACGATCAAGTCAGTATATCTCTCAAAGATAAATCAAGTACTAAACTCACAAGCTTGAGTATCAAAAAGCATACCTTAGACCCATGGGGGTGCCTCTTATTTATAGCCAACTCAATCCTAGTCCCAATAGAAGCCTGACTTCTATGGACTCAGGATTACTGCTTATCTGGGACTCCCAGTGGAGTTAGGACAAAACTCTCTAAGAGTCTTATCTTTACCCAAACTAGAGTCTTCTCCCAATCTAGGACTCTTGTCCATATCCAGGTTGAGTTCCCTCTTCATTCTAGGACTCTCATCCCTTATCTGCTTATCTCGAATTCCGATATCTTCGGAGGTAACCTCGGCCTAGCCGAGATGACCTCGGTACAACGACCAAGACACGTGGCACGTCGGCTGACACGTCGGCGTCACCTTGCCACGTGTTGGTACTCAGAAAATATATCCCCACAATAAGCATAATATGGTATATAAATTCTGTATATATAGTATTATTGGTCGATTAATTGTAAGGAAAATATTTGAAATATCTAATAAAATTTTCACATTTTCACTCAATGATGTGGAATGATGGGTGTTAATTTTAATTTGTCACACACATAATCGTGTGTGGCTTTACTTGCTTGACACATCATTGTGAGTGTATTTAAGGGTCTCAAATGTAAGTCTATAGCATTACTCTACTTATAAAAACAATGTTAGGTTAAATGTTTTAAAGGGTGAATGTTAGTAGAACTAGTTGAAGTTGCCAAAGGGACAATTAAAATGATATGCTTTATTCAATAATAAGGAGTATGATTCAATCAGAACTCGTTTGGTAATATATTATTTTAGTTATTTTTTAATTTTTTACAAAAAGACGTATAAAAAATTAAAGAAAATAATGTAACAATTTATAATAATATTTTAATTTTTTGATTAAAATATATAGGCTCCAAACAATAGGTCAGAATAAGTCGATGTTAAGGGATTGTTTGAGGTGTCCTAAATAAGTGCACTTTTTGTCTTTTTGAACTAAAAAATTGAGATTGAAAATATAGATGCTTGGATTAACTTTTTAACTTTTTATGAAAAAATGTGTAATAAAAAATTGTAAAAATTGATTTGTAGGGTGACATTATTAAAGTGTAAGGTTAGGTTGATTAGAGTAATGTTGTGATGATCATTTATTTCAATCATTTTGTTTTATTATCTGATGTGCCAGTTTAAATATTAGTACTATATTGAAAATATAGATGAGTGGTAAGATCTATTATACGAATATTGTGTTGACAAATAAGATAATAAGCATAATATGGTATATAAATTCTGTATATGTAGTATTATTGGTCGATTAATTGTAAGGAAAATATTTGAAATATCTAATAAAATTTTCACATTTTCACTCACAATGATGTGGAATGATGGGTGTTAATTTTTAATTTGTCACACACATAATCGTGTGTGGCTTTACTTGCTTGACACATCATTGTGAGTGTATTGTGTATTTAAGGGTCTCAAATGTAAGTCTATAGCATTACTCTACTTATAAAAACAATGTTAGGTTAAATGTTTTAAAGGGTGAATGTTAGTAGAACTAGTTGAAGTTGCTAAATGGACAATTAAAATGATATGCTCTATTCAATAATAAGGAGTATGATTTAATCAGAACTCGTTTGGTAATATATTGTTTTAGTTATTTTTTAATTTTTTATAAAAAGACGTATAAAAAATTAAAAAAAATGATGCAATAATTTATAATAATATTTTAATTTTTTGATTAAAATATATAGGCTCCAAACAATAGGTCAGAATAAGTCGATGTTAACTCTTGACTTGATGGGTTTCCAACACAACCCAATTAAAAATTCAAAGGAAAAAAAATGAAAGAAAACAATAATTGAGAAAGCTGCAGAATATATATGAATGCTCTCTCTCACTCTTTCTCATATCTTATGACCCTCAATCAATTTTACTAACTTAAACTTCAAAGTAACTTTTTTTTTTATATCTGCGTATGTGGGACAATTTTCACACTCTTCAACTAATTTTGGTGCCCTAAAATTAGCGACTGGATAAACTTTCAGTGACTTCAAGATATAATTCAAACTTAAGACATATAAATTTTATCCTCTAAACTTTACCACTTAACCACGTGCTTTGGGATTAAACATCAAAGTAACTTTAACCGACACCATACCAATATTAACTTTTTTTTTACCTATCGAGTAACATTTTGTCTTCAATTGTACCATAAAGTATCCACTAAAAGATAAAGTGTCACTGTAGATTAAAATTTATAAAAACCGGAAATTGTGATGGTAGAGAAATAGCATGTGTGTGGTCACGAAGAACGTTTAAAGCGGGTTTGTTATTTTTGTCCCCGTTTTCAAATCCCACTCTTACTCCTGCCCCTACCTCAATCCCACAACGGGTAGTTTTTTTCAACCCCATTCCCGTCTCCGCGGATACCTGATCACATTTTAAATAGCTAAAAAAATTGAGAACTATTTAAATCTTTAATACACTAAATAATTTATCTTGTTTCCATATATATAAATAGTGAGGCTTTTAAGATTATTAATTATTTATATTTAAACAGAATCACAGACTTTGATATTCATTTCTTGTATCTAATTATATTATATATATATACATATATATATTATTAATTATATCGAGTTGGGTTTGGATCGAAAAAGGCGATACCTGCTCCCACCCCACCCCCATTGCGGGTGATCAAAATATAATCCACTCCCGCTCCACATAAGTGTCGGATCAGGTAAAATCCGTCTCATTCAGACAAGTATGAGCGGACTCTGCGGATTGAACTAAAATGGCCACCCTTATTGTTACTTAAATATATGTAATTTATTTAAAAAAATATATGGTCTCACATCCCATGTGATTTTTCACTTAAAAAGTGAGCTCTCTATTCTTTCCTCTTTTTAATTTGAAAGGAGTCCCAACCTATTTTGGTTGCAAAAACTTGAGATCTGATTATTCATGTGTTTCAAAGTTCATTGTTTATCAAACTCTTGAGTATAATAGAAACAAGTCCATGACAATTGAGGACTTGCAGGTAAACTTTCGAAATAAGGCCTTTTACACATAATGTTTTTTAATTAAAAAAATTGTGAATAAAATGATAATAATTACATTTTTTTAATTTGTTAATTTGTTAATATCCTCAAAAATTCTGCTTACATATATAATCACTAAAATTTATTTATATAAATCAATGCATGAATAAATTATTACATGAACTCAAAAATAAAAATATGGTCATGTTGGTTTATAATTTAATAAAATGTAGTTTACAAGAAGAAAAATAATCATCCAATCTAATAATAATAACAATAATAATTGAGGGTTGAAGGTTGAAGGTCGCTGGCTAACCGGGTTGGACAGTGGTTGGTGTAAATCAATCCTTTCCTGGCATTGTTTTATTGAGTTTTTGTTTCTTAGTTTAGCTCTAGAACAAAAAACACAACTCACTTTCCCACTTGTCAAAGTCCCAAGAAAAAATGAACATTTTGAATTTGTGGGGGCACTAACAAAAAAAATAAATATAAAATAAAATTACTGAAAAGAAATGGGAGTAATTTTAAAAATATGAAACTTCAAGTTGAGTTTATGTTCTGAGACAAATAAACTAGCAATTTTTTTTCTAACTGAACATAGGCCTGTTTGTACTCTCATGACTTATTTGATTGGGCAAGTTATTAATTATTCGAAACTCTTATTTGTAAGGTTGATATTCTATTAAGTTCTATTTTATTATTTTTACCAATAAACGCCTATTTTCAATAGATTTTTATTTATGATTATTTTACCCTTAAAAGAAGGCGGCAGGAATTGAAGAGTTAATTCATTAAGTGCAAAATAAAATTAATAAGTATTTTAATTGCACCACATGAGAATTTTAAACATTATGTCACAGAAAATGATATACAACTCAATTTTTTAGATCAAGTGATGTGTTAAGAAGATGATTGATTGATAATTATTAATCAATCATCTTATTGACACATCACTTGGTTTAGAAAGTGGGTCTAATTTTTGGATTTGAATAGCAATGCTAGTATGCCACATATCCCAACACAAAAATGTGGGCTCCACCCTCTACACCAATCACAGCTCTTCTGAGCACCACATGGTGTTTTGAAAAATTAGTAAAAAATTGAATTTTTAATTTTCTTATGTAAAAAAAAAAAATAAAAAAAATGATATGACCCAAAAAAGTTTAAAAAAAAACTCCCAAGGGAGGCCCACATGACCATGCCTCAAAAACACTAGATAACTTCTCCTCACTTTTTTACTTTTATTTTGTTGTTTCAAAACTTAACAACTTCATAGCTTTTATTGTACACATTTATTTTTAATAAAATTTATATTTCTGAATCTACACAATAAAATCTATTAAATAAGACCAATATTGAATATAAAATTTTATAAAAATAAAATATTATTTTTTTAGCCTCATGAAATTTGACAATTTCTTAATTTGTGAAACTATCCAGTAAAACGGAGAAATTTTTCCATTTTTTTTTCAATTTTAAAACTGAAAACATTATTTGTTTTTTTTTTTTCAGTTTCAAAACTGAGAATATTAATTACTATCAATTTTTTCCAATTTGAAAACTGATTTTTTTTTTCAATTTTACACAACAATGTTCTATCATCATGCTCTTTTGCATCACCATATTCTTTTATAAACAATTACAAATGATAAACAACTATTGTTTGAATGGTAATTTTGTCTACTAAAAATTAATGGGACTTGAAAGAGTAAAAAAAAATTATCTAAGATTTAATGGAATATAAGTTCACAAAATGGGATTTGTGTGTAAATGTCCCAATTATAATTATTAATTCATATGATTCACATTCGAGTTATTGTAATTTTTGTTAATAATATATGTATTATTAATTGATTGTATTTGTTACAAGATTGATGTATTGATTTGTATGTTACAAGCTATTATATAGGAGAGGTGTGAGGTAAGTGAGTGGTGGTAGTGGATGGTAGTGGAGGTGGTGGGTGGTAGTGGAGATGGTAAGTGTGTTAGGTTTAGTGGGGTGGATGTAGTGGGTTAGGTTAGTGGGTTAGGTTTAGTGTACATTAACAGCCCCCCTCAAACTCAAGGAGGATAGGAACTACTTTTTTTTTTTCAATTTTAAAACTAAAAACATTATTTGTTTTTTTTTCAGTTTCAAAACTGAGAATATTAATTACTATCAATTTTTTCCAATTTGAAAACTAATTTTTTTTTTCAATTTTACACAACAATGTTCTATCATCATGCTCTGTTACATCACCATATTCTTTTATAAACAATTACAAATGATAAACAACTATTGTTTGAATGGTAATTTTGTTTACTAAAAATTAAAGGGACTTGAAAGAGTAAAAAAAAATTATCTAAGATTTAATGGAATATAAGTTCACAAAATGGGATTTGTGTGTAAATGTCCCAATTATAATTATTAATTCATATGATTCACATTCGAGTTATTGTAATTTTTGTTATTCCTATTAGATTTTTATTTTTTTTGAAGAGTGATGATGGCGTGATAGGAGTTGGGAATTGCAAACATTCTTCAATTCCCAGTTTGCAGCCTGAACCTTTAATGTTAAGCAGCAAACGAAAAATTATATGAGAAATGTTATTGTTGTTGTTATTGTTATTGATTTTATTTTTATTATTTTGTTTCAATTTTTAAGTGTACTAATGTAATAAAAATTATTTGTTTGTATTGTTGGACTCACCATACGAAAATTCACGTAAGTGGTGAAAAGTTTTGATAAACTATTTCGGTGATATATGACTATCCTCAATACACATACAAAAATACGTATTTAAAATGGTGATGCAATGACTCTTTTTTTTTTTTAATTTGAAAATTGTCATTTTTCACCGTGTTTATTTCACATTTTATATGTATTCATGAAATAAATGTCATGTATATATGCTGAACCTATTGCATTTAAAAAATTGCAAAACTTATCATGTTATATGAGAAATCGCATAGGAGAGCTAAAAAAATTTAGTGGTATATATTAGCCCTTTTTAAATTATCTTGACGGATGCTTTGTTTAAAAAATAATGGCCTTTCTTTAATCACATTATTATGTTTAAAAACTTTGTATAAAACAAGTTGTATACATACTTTTTTTAATACTTGTTTTCCATACCTAAAGTGAATTGAGGAGTTATTAAAGAAACGATGATTGATACAAAATTAAAAATTAAAAAAAAAAAAAGTTGCACAAAAATAGGCCTTTTCAAAGAAAAAAAAAAAGTCAATTTATTAGCTTATTAACTTATTTAGTTCACATCACTTCTTTATTTTTTTGTTTTTGTTTTTTTTTTTATAATAAGTACACTTCTCAAAGTAGGCGGTAGTATGACATTGTAGTAATTTTTACAAAGTACACTTTTATTACTCTAAAATAAAAATAAAAATAAAAAAAATGGAAGCACCAAGGAAGATTGGTCATATTGTAGTCGTCTAGGAGTGTAAAAATTAAAGGGTTAATTAAGTAATGGAGCACGCATGTACCAACATTATTAAAATTAAAGGGTTAATTATCTGAAATAGTTGGACTTGATTTTCATTGATCAATTTATCACTGAAAATTGGTCATATTGTAGTCGTCTAGGAGTGTAAAAATAGTCTGGCATCCGTGGACGGCCCGAAACCCGTCTGCGGCCTAGGATAGGCCTAGTCCATTTAGTCTCGGGCCTGAGCCCAGACCGAGACCCTAGACGGAGACCTAGGCCATCATTTTGAAATCAGGCCTGGCCAGTGGCCCAACCCATCAGCCTGATTAAGGCCTACTCAAGACCCGACCCGAGTCCCGGTCCGCCCAAGATCCAATATCTTTTTTAGTGAAAAATAATAAATTTTTGGTAGAAAAAATTTTTAAAAATAAAAAAAAATGTTTTGGTCCGCCCAAGGCCCGAAAACCCTCTAGGCCTGGGCTTGGGCCTAATTTTCTAGCTTGTAACCCGATCTAAATTTTAGCGGGAGCCCGCGAGGCACAACAAGGGCTGGGCCTGGGCGGTGGGCTGAGCCAAATTTATATTAAAAAAAATAGTACCAAACTATATGGAAAATGCAATTTGAAAAATATGTAAACGGTTTTAGGGCAAAACCAAAACTGAAATAAATTGAAAAAATAATATAACAAAACTTACAGCACATAAATAGACAAAACCTGATCGAGTCGAGTGTGTGACATTCTTTCCTTAAGACAGATTCGTCCTCCCACCGATGCTTAGGATTCAATGGACGTCTATCTCCCAAGATACAACGATCAATGTCTTGCACTAACAGTACTACTATTGCAAGTCTAGCGAATTTCGTCGTGCATGTACTTTCTTTATAAGAAAATTAGACTAAAAAAATATAAAAAATAAATGCAAAGTGAAGAAGAGAATTGCAAATCCCTATACAAATTGAAATTAAGGAGATAGAATTTATAGATTCCTTCATGACTCTTTAGAAAGGTTGTGACCCTTCAAAAGGACACACCTTTCATGTCAAGAGACACAACTATTGGAGTAAATTTAATTCAAATTTTCCAACAATCTCCCATATGAATGAAATTTACGGAAAGCACATGCAACAACGTGCAGACAGAGAGAGAGTACATTAAGGAAATACCCTGCATCGGGATATGTAGCTTTTGGCTTTGAACCTTCCCTAGTGAAAGCCTATCGGACTTACAAGCTAATCAGTGGACGTGATGCCTTGAACTGTTCAGCCGTTTGTGTAAGCTAAGACAACAGAATTCATACAGAATATCTCCAGACACAATTTAGTTCTCACGGTTGTACCCGTTTTGGCCTTGGGTATCTCTTGGTATTTCATGAATGTTTTAGAGAATTTTGCCTTATTTATTCTCATAGAAGCAGCCCCTTTACACTCATATAGGTGGTCCTTATTTCGAATCTCTTAAATACTTATCTTGAAAGATACCCCTCTAGGGTTTTTAAGATATAAGTGATCATTAAAAATATAACTTACCCTAAGTCCCCTACATACAACAAATGTTGCAGATATTACTCTCATCATAGGAATGGATAGGAGATAGATTCCTTTAGTGATTTCCGGTGAGCCACACATAACTTAGTTGTCCCTTTGAACTTAGTTCTTGGGATCTTCAGTTGTTTAAGTAGGGTTACCATTATGATGACTTTTATGTAATAAGCTTTAATCACATTCCCTTCGATGAACTTTCCCTCATTTGTTCTCTGGTCAAACCTTTTGTTTAACAGCCACTATTTATTCGTTTGACCTTCTCAGTTATATATCATTGAGTAGTTCATGGATCTACTATATTATCCTTAGACAATATTCACAACTGAAAGCAAATGTCCTGCGGGTATTAAGTCTTTAATTACATCAAGACTTAGTGTTACTCTATGTCACTCCCATTTTCAAACATTTTCAAATAATAAACATAGAGGTGTTCTTTAGAAGTTAATGAAACAATTTTTGCTTCTACTCGAACTTTGTCCAATAAAAAGAATTAAGATTCTTTGTGGACCTACAATCGGAATCGTTACTTTGGTAAAATCTTCCAAGCACCCCCACATTTTAAGCATTCCAAGGAAACTTAATTTCTCTTGCCGGTATATAATTACACAAAAATATTAATACACCCTCACAATTCTGAGATAAATAAGAATATATCATTAATTGACATGCTTGAACTAAATAACAAGATGTAAATTGCTTTGTGAATATAATCACAATACTAATTTGTCTAAAATACAATTAGACTTCATAATTTGCTTTTGCAGTACAAAGAAGAAATGACTAATACCGGTTGTGGCCACAACACTTTGTCAAATAACATTTCTTTAGCCATGATTAATTTCTTTTTGTTTACTGTAACCCTTAATTCCAATCTCAACATGGAATATAAATATCACTGTATCAATACATTTACATCTTATTTGTCTTATCCAGTATTGGTGACTACGTCGACAATTACCAAAGTGTTTTTTTTACCCATGAAATATTTTAACTCATATAATATTTTGTGAGAGCTAGAAAAAAATATATATATCCGCTTATTGGGGTTAACCCAAACAAGGCCTACAATGGGTCCAGCCCAAACATTTATCACACCCCCCATCTGTATAAAGGGGGGCATCCCAGAAGAAATGGTATCTGCTCTCTCCCTACACTACACACCAATACTCTTGATTTCCATAGCTCTATTTTTTCAATCAAAGGATTAACTTTAGCATCAGAGTGTCTCCGGTTGGCAATCCTGGTTGGGTGGCGTCGATCATGCTCATTTGTGCAGGTCTACAGGAGTAAAGTTTATCTCTTTGTTGGATCTCTGCAATCCATGTGAGAGGATATTCCATGGTCTCACAATTGGCGTCGTCTGTGGGAAAGAGCTAAAGAATTCAACGAAGAGAAGAATCAATACGACACCCAAGGTACTCGGACCAGTGAGCACTAAAGTTAACCATTCTCTTTCTAAAAATGAGACCCACAGCTGGGTTTTTGGCTTCTTTCATTCTGATTATGTTTTTTTGCTAAAGTTCAGGTATACATATATATATATACACGTCTATGTATGTATCTATTTATGCTCACAGATTTGATCAAACCCTTGTTGAATATTAATATTGCTTAAAAAGGTTGTTAAAACAAGATGAAGTTAGTAGTTTTTCTCTCTCTCTAAAAATGGGTTTCACACCTTTCTTGGTGCAACCATCTTTTCGGCAATTCAATAAAGTTGCTCGGCCAAATTCATGCATGATCTATCCATTTATTTATTTATTCTTTGTTTCTCAAACTTATCTTGAACTTAACATGTACGCACGTGTACTTATGCTAAAAAAAAGTGGGTCTTCACTTTTTCTCTCTCTAGACTAAATTGACATAAATAAAGGCCAAGAGTTATTATCACAAGTAATTTAAATTTTTTTACTTCATAATTTGTGAGAGTATGAAGCAATCTATACTGTCTTTTGTCCATAATTTTACTTCATAAGTTTTTACTTTTTACTAAGGCAATCTATACGGCTCATGTTGCCCAAAAATTTTTAGTGTTATCTAAAGGAGGTTTGAAAGCTCTATCATCGGCCTCATGCAAAGACAATTCGATACTTCATGCATAGAGACCAACACCACAAAGCTCGGCACTGCGCCTTAGTATAGCACCAGCACATCGGCTTTATTGCTCGGTGGTTTAGTTCGGCATCAAAATTAACCATCTTGGCCAAAGCCAAGCTATTCCTCGGCACTATCGCTAAAGTTGGCAATCCAACAAGGTTGTTCAGTAGCTCTTCCACTCTTTTCGGCATCTTTTGCTCACCCAAGATGCCCACTATGCTCACCCAAAAGATTATTAACCGGCTAACATTATTCCGCATTACTCGGCAGTAGAGTAACATTATTTGACTGTAAGACTACTCGGCCACCTATACTCATACACCATCGGACAATCCCGCCCCATTATCTACGTTATTCAGCTCACAACATTATATTTCAACTTATGCGGCAACAGAATTCATCAGCATTATGAATGCTGCATGCATATGATTAACTCGGCTTATCCGGCTTCGGCAACTCATTCGGCAAAAATTACACTAAAACATTTCTTATTCGGCGCATTCTTTGACAACTATATAATTTACAATATTATTCCGCAACAATATTCGACAACGTTGTAACTTATTCGGCACTAATATCTCAGCATAGAACTAGCATCTCGGCTTGCTGAAATCCACAGTTGAACATACCACAGGATTCGTATCGACTCAAAGAGTCCAAACCCACCAACCCGAGGAGCCAAGAAGCAAACTAAGTCCGCTGAAAGTTGTGAAACGGATCACACGTGCCGAAAATTGAAATTTCAAAGCTGTCAAACTCAAGGTTTGACCATACCAATGTGAAGTACTCATTAAGACGAGTCCAACGCAACAAACCGCGTCGAAATCGGAGCTAAAATGACGTCGTATGGGCCGATCAAAGTTTGCCCAGAATCAACAAATTTGCTGAGGACGACGAACTAGCAAGCCATGCAAGAGAAGTTATCTGGTGCTTTGCAGAGCACAATTCTCAACCGATTTGAGCCATCAGCTCTATTTTGGCTACAACTACGCCATCAAGAGTTCGATTACAACGATTCGATGGTCATTTCCAACTATTTGGAGCCTTCTGAACACATCCGTACGATCTAATTTACAAATTCTAAGTCGTATAGTGCGATTAATACATCAGCCAATCGGGAACATTAATTGCAAAATCAATGGTCAAATCATATCCGATCGGCATGCAAATTTAGTAACAGGATCTTGGGGCTAGGAAATAATCCTCCGTCTTCCCCGATCAGTCATTTCGTTACCTTGTCCATTTATTACCCACTGAGGCATCTTAGTTACTTTTTCGCTCTCCATTTGGGGCATATCAGCCTATCAAGATCTCGGCACCTCTGCTATACTCCGCCAACTTGGTACACATTACAACCAAATTTACTTGAGTTACAGACTCTCACTCTTTTTCACACCGTTCCAAGCAAGTGCCAGTTTTAGGGCAACACATTACGCATTTGGCAGTTGGTAGTTCGCATATTTTTGCGCGCCGTCATTTTACCAAAGTCGAATCTGCCCCGCAATATACGGCAATGGGGCACATCCAATTTGCATTCCTTCCGACTAACACCTGTCATTTGAAAGCAATGGAGCAAGTCTACACTGGATTAAACACAAACCGAGCAATGCTAATTGGCCCAAAATTCTCGGCAATTAAATAGTTGGATATCTACTTAGCAATTCCTTACAAGCGGAGCAATATTATTTGTGAAATATTATTTGTGTTTAACACGTTTACCTCATTCGGTACAGGCCATTGCTGACACATAATGCATTATTCAAAATCCTTGCAATATTAAAGCTTGATCGCCACTTAAAATCAGCAAAAGTCTCCGAATACAGCGTAATCTTCGCATTCGGCACGGAACGCCATCAGCAAAGGCCTATGCCCTCACCCGGGGGTAATAATACCGCAGGCATACACCTCGCCTGGGGGTAATAATACCGTGGTCCATTTTTTGGCTGATATATCTACCTTACTTAATCTACATTATTTGGTTCAGACAATCATTTCCGTGCTTGGTACATAAAAATATCACTAGCTTGGCAAGAAAGTCCATAGTTTGAAGTGCTCTTTGCACTCGACAATATACTACACCCTCGCTCGGGGGTCATAATACCACGACCTACAGCCCTTGCCCGGGGGTAACAATACCGTGGCCCAGCATTATGATTTGTTTGGAACTCATGTGATATAATTCCATCCTATGATAGACACACGTATATTTATACATACATTCAAGGATACATCTAGTCATTCATTCATACATTTTATTCATTTATCCAAAGTGTTCTTTATCAAAAAATCTAACAGTTATTTGAACAGCGTAACCCGGCAAGAAAAACTCTCATTCCTTCTACCGCAGACAATGAAAGTTTTGGGGCAATTGTAGGAGCCAGAAAAAAATATATATATATCTGCTTATTGGGGTTAACCCAAACAAGGCCTACAATGGGTCAAGCCCAAACATTTATCACACCCCCCCATCTATATAAAGGGAGGGCATCCTAGAAGAAATGGTATATGCTCTCTTTCTACACTACACACCAATACTTTTGATTTCTATAGCTCTTATTTTTCAATCAAATGACTAACTTTAGCATCGGAGTGTCTCCGGCCGGCAACCCCGGTTGGGTGGTGTCGATCATGCTCATCTGTGCAGGTCTACAAGAGTAAAGTTCATCTCTTCGTTGGATCTCTACAATCCATGTGAGAGGATATTCCATGATCTCACATATTTCATTACGGAGCTATCAGTCACCACACCAATTTTAGTCATTATTCCAAAAAATAGTTAGAATTCCTCTTATGTCAAAACACATAGGTTCACATTTTTATCAAATAATTGACATCCATTTATAATACACTACATACCAAATTGATATTAATGATATTATAAAAGAAAGATAAAAAATGATATAAACTGTTGGAATTTTGACTCACATGCTAACCCCCTTTCTCCCTGCCAGTAAAATAAATTGTTCCTCTGGTTGAAACCTCAACGCCATGATTTAGCAACATATGATGAAACAAAGAAGAGGTGTTTATCACCATTGTGGGGGCAACTGACTTCAATTTTTTTTTTTTTTTTAAGAGCATTGCACAATAGACAATGTCATTAACCAATACGATTCAAAAACTAGCGACATAAAATACTATAATCTCATTCAAGAGATTTTATCAGCAATTTCTTTGTTGAACCCCACTTCAAAATGGCATCCAGAGTTTAAATTCGCCCCCAGGCCGCAGTATCAAAAAGAAGTATCCAAGAAGTCAACTGCCATGAATTTGGGAAGGCTATCAATAAGCTTTTGGATAAAAGATATTAAACTTTCTCACCATATTCAAAACAAAAGGCCCTAATGAATAATTATATAAATGAGAATAATCATCAGCAAGCCATGGCTTTTTTTGCAATAAAATGAATCACAGTAACAATCCATATCCTTGTTTCGTCATCTCAATCACAATAACTCATATAATATTTCAAAAGATTGTAATGACAAAATTGTAAACCATGATCATAATTATATGAGAAAATAACTGACTCATTAAGTTATATTTGAATACAGTGTTTAACCATATATGGATCATACACAAATGAAAATCTTTCCGTCAAAATGACATTACCAAATTTATAGAAGATAAATCCAGTGCCTACTGTTACAAATTTCTAATACCTAATGTTTGTCCAGATCAAATTAATTTGAGTTTATATCCTCCTATGAGATGTAAACCAAAAGACTCATGTACAAACGGATTATGGATATAAATCTTCTACATCATAATAAAGATTTGTACGAATTAAGAAGCAAGATTGTAACAGTTTTAAAATTAATTCATAGAACCGTTTCAAAACCAATCGGTATATCATCTTCACAATTTGCGGCAGTATGTTCAGAGCCGAGAAACATGACGAGGATTTGCTGTCCTGGTTCATCAGAACAGACGGTAACTCGATCAACTCGATTGAGCGTCTCTGAGACATTGTCATAAACTTTATTCTCCTAAGCCGCAATTCAACGTCATCAGCACTCACTTGGTTCTTTTGGCAACTCTCCTCTAGACCTGAGATCTAGATTCTCCAAGAACTCGAAACGTTACGAATCCAAAACGCGAAACGTACCGACGAAGCATACAGTTTCAACGAGTTATGCGAAATGAAGTATCTCCACGCGACGATTTCGAAGGCTAAGAGACTGGACCCTCTGGTTCATGTAGACACGAAGTCGTGCCAGAACGAAGACATTTTACCGAACAGTACGGTTGTGAAGAAGCATTGGTTTGTGATGGATCACATACCACAGGGAATCTTGATGATGGAAGGAACCAATAATAATAATAATAATAATAATTAGATCAAAAGGAAAACCAATGACCAATCAAACAAATCTATCATATTGTATTCTATAAATAAAACAAAAACAGTTCAAGCTAGTCATAACCCATCAGTAAAACCACAAATTCAAAAAATTATCCCATTAACAGTATGTTGTAACCAATCATACAAAGTCAAATCATACTATTCATTCAGAAACAAATAACATCTAAATCATCAATATGAAGATGAACGAAATCCACATTTGAATCAATTATGTTTTCCCAAAAACTATAAACAGGATGGAACGGTCTTAAGATTGTTAGAAAAAATAGTACCAAACTATATGGAAAATATAATTTAAAAAATATGTAAACGGTTTTGGGGCAAAACCAAAACTGAAATAAATTGAAAAAATAACGTAACAAAACTTACAGCACATAAATAGACAAAACCTGATCGAGTTGAGTGTGAGACACTATTTCTCTTTCCTTAAGATAGATTCGTCCTCCTACCGGTACTTAGGATTCAATAGACGTCTATCTTCCAGGATACAACGATCAATATCTTGCACTAGCAGCACTATTATTGCAAGCCTAGCGAACTTCGCCATGCATGTACTCTCTTTATAGGAAAATTAGACTAAGAAAATATAAAGAATAAATGTAAAGTGAAGAAAACCATATACAAATTGAAGTGAGGGGGATAGAATTTATAGATTCCTCCATGACTCTTTAGAAAGGTTGTGACCTTTCAAAAGGACACACCCTATCATGTCAAGAGACACAACTATTGGAGTAAATTTAATTCAAAATTTCCAACAATTTATACCCTAGTTGTCACTAAAAATTGACAATTAACGATTTTTTTTATGATGAATTTTTCAAGTTGTTTCTAAAAAAGTAACATTTAGTGACTCTATTTTACAAAAACGTTGTTAATTATCAGAGAATCTATTGGAATTTACTCGTAAGTCCCCTATTATTAGATGCATATATGTGTATTGGGAAATACTATGTTACACACCCTTTCAAAATGTTTGTACCATATGCACCTGTTACGTATTTTTGTAATAAATGTTATGTATTTTTGTAATAAATGTTACATATTTTTTTGGTAGGAATTGTTGGAAATTTTGGTTTGTTAGGCTTATTTTGGGCCGACTTTAAGCCCAAAATTGAGTGGGCCCCGAACGTCTTTTGGGGTGTGTTTGAAGAGGTGAAGTGTTCCTTGCCGCGTGGCAAGTTACACGGTGAAGACGGAACGTCAAAACCATTTATGAGTAAATGGGAAGTTGACGTCGTTTTCGGGTCTAACATTAATTTTTTTTTTAGACAAAATTCTTTTGAATTTTTTCAATAAGAAATTATTGTGGGAATTTAATTTAAATCTAAATTCAAATTTTTGGATTCCTAAGTGGTTCCTAAAGTTTGTCAAATAGATTAATATTTATTCCAAACATGTTTTTAATAAATCTATTCCACTATTGGCTTTATTTGATTAAACTATTCAAATAGTTTAATAAGAATATTCCAACAGTTTGAATAATAGTTCTGCAATAGATACATTTTTCAAAAAGTTTGAAAAATTGTTCCAAGCAACGGTCAGATCCAACTTTCAAACAAATCTGTTCATTTGAATTTGGCACATGTTGACCACTTTTTATACCTGTTCGGGCTGTCCAAACAGTCATGAAGTTGCCTATATATATTAATCCATTTCCAGCAGTCCGGGCATATAGAAAAAACAGTCTGGAAAACACCCTTTTGCTGTCCAGATTTTATCTCTGTTTGTATTTTCTTCATATATAATTTTAGGAAAAATTTTCAGAGAGTTAGAACACAGGTTTGGTTCGCCGAACAATTTATTTTGGAGTGCTACTACAAATTGATTAAGATCATTGTATCCTGGGAGATAAACTCCACTCAACCGTAAGCACCGAAGCGGTGCGAATCTGTCTTAAGGACAGAGTGTCACACACTCGACTTGGTCTTTAATTATTTATTCGGTTCAACAAAATAAATTCTGTAAGTTTTATTTTATTTTGTTTGGATTATTTCAGTTTATTTTATTTACACAGAAGATTGTTCCAACAGGAGTTACAACAATTAGTGATTATGCATTTTGCAGAACTATTATGTATTTTTTTAGTAATGTTACACAATTTTTATCCAAATATTTTCTAACCACAAAATATGTAACAATACCACAACAAAGTAAGTAACATTACTACAAAAATGCATAATTTCATTTCTCAAGTACAAATTGTTGTAACTCCCATAAAAAAATATATATAACATTTATCACAAAAATACATAACACACTCTAAAAATACGTAATAAAGTGTTTATGATACTCACTCCTAAAATTTCCCATGTATATTGTGAGAACGTCCAACCCCAATCTAGTGTACATTTTTAAAGATTATTAGTAAATTTTAATTTTACTACCACTGCCACCATTTTGCTGTGGAAATATAAAAGTTTGGTAGGATAGAATAAAAAAAAACAGAATTTGGTGTTCTCTTATCACATCACAAGCACTCCGCACATGTAATGTGTGTTCAATTCTAAAAAAAATTAATGATATAAAAATAATGATAAAGAGAAATCCATACATAATATGTGTTGTTCAAGTTGTAAGAATTTTTTTTACCAAATCCATGATCTCACACTCAAGTCTTGTTATTTTAATTAAATTTTTACATAAACACCAATTGTAAAGGTATTTTGGATAAAAAAATACGCGACATTTTTTGTCAACACCATGAAAAATCTTCACATATATAATAGTATAAGTATAAATAGAAGATATAGATAAATGAAATTTTGAGTATAAAGTTATGAATTTCTAATATTTGTCTTAATCGGAACTCACCTTCTTTAAAAAAATAAGAATTGATACTCCATCTTGATTGATTTAAATCGATTATAGTTAGTGGAGACTATTAACAACTTGATGTCCCAAACCCGTTGAATATATTCTTTTAATGTACAGCCAAATTTAAAGTTTTATTATTTGATATATATAAGATTAAATTTAAAATGTATTATATATAGGGTTTTTTTTTTTAAGGTCCCTGGCATTATGATTTTATAGCATAAAGGACACTCAATATTTTCATAATGTCTAAGGTCCCTCAATACCAATCCAGAGAAAATTCGATCCAGAGAATTTCTCTGGACACATCACAAAGAAAATTCTAAATTTCTCTGAACAAATCATAGAGAAAATTCCAAATTTCTTTGAACCAACACCAAATTTCACTGGACAAATCATAAAACATTCACCTAAAAAACTGTATATCAGTAACTAAACAGCACAAATGATGCACAAACTTTATTACCAAGAAACAATAACAATACCAAAAGCACACATGTACAAGAACACATCATTTGTGTAGTTGACAAATATAATACAAGCTGTAGAAATGGGAAATTGATTCAGTTAGACTCAACTAGTCAGAGAAAATTCGATCCAGAGAATTTCTCTGGACGAATTCTCTCTGGACTGCACAGAGAAATTCTAGTTTACAGAGATTTTCTCTGGTCTAATTTTCTCTGGACTTCACAGAGAAATTCTGGTTCACATCAAGTAGATGACTGTCCACCAGAAGCAGAATCTTCCATCCATGTATGATGTGATAAATGAACTTTTAGCTTCTTCCTAGCTTTCTTCTTTGCTCTTGCAGCAGCTTTAACCCAATTAAGAGAAGTCTTTCTCTCCCATTTAAGGAATACATATATAACAGCTAGAAATCCAAATGATCCAGTAACCAGCCATCCAAAAATAAATGGGTTGTAAGCATCTGAGCTGGTTAGTATTCTTATGAATAAAATACTGGAAGTAATCATCATTGTAAAAACCTAATTTCTCGTAATCTCAATTCTTTCCACAGCTCATAGAGTTGTTAAATCCAGTACAAAATAGATTCTAGAAATAAAACCTGAACAACAGAGGACATCATCATCATCATCATCCGAGGAGGAAAAAACATAAAGAATCAATGCACATAGAGATAGAGAGACAGAGAGAGTGGAAAACGAACCAGAATTTCTCTGTGAATGTTAGCTGCTCGGATCATCCACCAACTGGTACGTTTTCGTAAGAAACGGCGCCGGAACTGACCTCTGCCCCATCTCCCACCTAACAAATCAATCAATCGATCAATCTCTCACCAAAACCCACAAAAAATAATCTATGAAATCAGAACAAATTTGAAAAAACAACAATAATAATCTAGTGAAACAAGAAGAAATCTGGGGACAACTCGAATTTCCCTAATTTTGTTTTTGGGGATGTTCAAGTATTTGTTGTTTAGAAGGAACCACTAAAGAGCAAGAGAACAGTAAGGAACTCCCAACCCCTGCAATGGAACCCAGAAACGAATACTCGAAAGTGCACTAGATCTGTGATAGAACGCTTCGCTTTGTGTAGATATCTTATATCATACATTCCCATCTTTCATTGTGAATTCGCAGAATCATAGTTGCAAAAGTGGGGGTATTTGAGTTGTCTGGAACTGTTGGGTCATCAGTGTAGCCATCATATTGTCCAAGAACAACCTCAAAATGAACTTGAGGTTATGAAAAAGTAGAGGAGACTCTGGTAGTGCTGTTCATACTGTTGACGCCGGGACTGTTGATTCAGGTACCGGGTCGGGGCCGATTGTAGAGTTCGGAAACTTCCAGACTAGTGGTGTCTCTATACTAGTTCATTCCCTCATCTACTTTGGTCTCATCTGCATCTTCCTCTTAGCTGTTGGTGTCCACGTTACATCGGCTGATAATACAAATATATTATCAAATTTCTCTGTGATAGATGGAAGGGATCTTAAACATCAAAAAATAATATTGTTGTACGGGGAGCAAATATTCCGGCAAGCCCGTACTCCTTTCTTCCGAGCTCCGTCGATGTCCGATCACCTGCGAGCAAGTAACGGTGAGCTACCCGGCGGTGTGTGGCCGGAAAAACCCTCCGACGATCAAGTTAGCACACACCTTAGGATGGATAGAGAGAAGGGAGAGAGTGTTTGAGTGTAAAAATTCCTTACAGAGATGTTCGTGTGTCTGCGTATGGGGGGGCGCAGGCATGCTTATATACCCTCTGCGCCCCATATCCACTCTCAGTCATCTCCTGACACGTGGCTCCGCTATCCCATCTGTCAGCATAAACCTTGCTGAACACCACCTAACCCAACTACCAGCCCACTCTACTGGGAGCTCGGCAGCCGGGCTGCAGCTTCTCGGCTGCCAACAGCCATACTGCACTTCAAGACCAAGTGCTTCCAATAACCGAGCTTCGTTTCAGCCGTGCTCGACCGCATTCCGGCGACGCCGAGCACGAGATTGGTCATTCCGGTCAACCAAAGGCCTTCCTGCCGAGCTTCAGGCACGAATCTTCATGCCGAGCTATGGGTGCGCGCCTTCTGACCGAGCAACACACGAACCGCAAAGCCCTTCTAGGCCGCGGACGTCTCAGCCGAGCTCTCACTTGACCGGCCTTCATTCCAAAGAGCCCAAGTAGCTCGGCTCCGCAGGCCCTTTGCCATTACTGAGCAAAACCACGGCACAATCTTGAAGCCAAATACCTCGGCTCAATCTTGTTTGGCCGAAACTATATCATAAATCTCCCTCTCAATTGTGGATCTCTTAAATTATCAAATATGGAAGAAGGACCTTAGACTAATTTTCCCTTATATATATATATATATATATAAACTTGTAAGGTTTAACCCTAGTAACAAATAAATTTTGAGTTTCATTCGCCTAAATAAAATTGATAAAAAATGATATTTTAGTCATTAAACTCAACAAAAAAACTAATACTTTACATATTTTGTATAGGGCCTGGCTTTGGTCCAGTCCACCATCGGACTGGACCGTGTTGTTGGGCCCATATGGGCCCACCACGGGTCCCGTTTTGAAAATTTGAACCGTTAATGTGTAGAATTCGTCGAGTACTATATGCCTGTGAAAAATCACGTTGATCGGATATCGAGAGCTATGCGATCAAAACAGTTTTTTTATCAACCGTTAATTTATTCATCGTCCATTGTTTTTATACAAAACTGATTTGATCACATAGCTATCGATATCCGATCAACGTGATTTTTTATAGCCATATAGTGCTCGACGAGTTCTACCCATTGAACAGTTCAGATTTTCAAAACGGGACCCGTGGTGAGCCCCCACGGGCCCAACAGCACGGTCCCGTCCGATGGCAGACTGGACCAAAGCCAGACCCTTTTGTATACACTTACATTGATTTTAATGACTAAAAAATTATTTTTCATTAATTTTACTTAACATAAATAGGTGGATGATTCAAATTGAAAACATATCAAAATATTAAAATTAAAATTGATAAAATAAAAGATTAAAATTTATTTTATTATAACCGGAGTAAACCATCTCGGTTGGGAATTCGAAGTTGGACAAAACGCCAACTCTTCCAACCAGAGTAAACCATCTCGGTTGGGAATCCGAAGTTGGACAAGACGCCAACTCTTCCAACCGGAGTAAACCATCTCGGTGGGAATTCGAAGTTGGACAAAACACCAACTCTTCCAACCGGAGTAAACCATCTCGGTTGAGAATCCGAAGTTGGACAAAACGCCAACTCTTCCAACCGGAATAAACCATCTCGGTTGGGAATCTGAAGTTGGACAAAACACCAACTCTTCCAACCGGAGTAAACCATCTCGGTGGGAATTCGAAGTTGGACAAAACACCAACTCTTCCAACCGGAGTAAACCATCTCGGTGGGAATTCGAAGTTGGACAAAACACCAACTCTTCCAACCGGAGTAAACCATCTCGGTTGGAAATCCGAAGTTGGACAAAACGCCAACTCTTCCAACCGGAATAAACCATCTCGGTTGGGAATCCGAAGTTAGACAAAACACCAACACTTCCAATCGGATTAGATCATCTCGGTTGGGTATCCGAGGTTGGACAAAACACCAACCCTTCCAACCGGAGCACGTCATCTCGGTTGGGAATTCGAAGTTGGACAAGACACCAACTCTTCCAACCGGAGTAAACCATCTCGGT
>NW_021026548.1:1619561-1630177 GCF_004153795.1 Camellia sinensis | reverse complement strand
CAAAAGGAAAGTGGGTAGACGAGTTGCCCAACGTGCTTTGGGCATATCGGACTACGCCGAGAAGATCAACTGGGGAATCTCCCTTTGCCATGGCTTATGGCACAGAAGCTGTCATCCCATTGGAGATCGGCATCCCAGGGATCAGGACCTAGGGAGTAGAGAATGGCACCAACGACATACTCTTAGCCCTAAACAGATTTATCAGCAGAAGCTCAGATAAGTGCAGACCCTTCTTCAACTTGGTGAAAAAAGCCACAGACTTTCTGTGGACAGAAGAATGCGAAGCCGCTTTGACCGACCTGAAGAAGTACTTGACCACAACTCCGGTTCTTTCCAATCCAGAACCAGGGAAGGAACTGTTTTTGTACTTGGCAGTTTCAGAACACGCAGTTAGTGCAGTACTAATCCGAGAAGAAAAAGGGGAGCAAAATGCTGTTTACTATGTAAGCAAAACCTTGGCCAGCGCAGAAACAAGGTATCTATCACTGGAGAAATTAATGCTAGCCTTAGTAACGGCTTCAAAAAAGTTGAACCATTACTTTCAGGCACATAAGATTGTGGTCCTAACAGAGCATCCACTGAAATCCTTGTTACAACAAGGAGACTTAACAGGAAGGATAGCAAGATGGGCAGCAGCCCTGGGTCAGTATGACCTGGAGTTCATGCCGAGAACAGCAATTAAAGGCCAAGTTTTGGCCGACTTCGTGGCAGAATTCACGACCGAAACCATCAAACATCGGGCTCCGTTGAGTCAGGATGAGCATTGTCCCAGCAAGCAAGGAGAATCCTAGCCAAAGGTAAAAAAGCAAAGGAAGGAAAAACTCAGACCCTGCAGCATCTACATCGGCGACTTATTCAGACTGTTTGTCGATGAAAGTTCGAACCGACAAGGAGCAGGGGCAGGAGTACTGCTGATATCTCCAGATGGAGAAATAATAGAACAATCCATCCGTTTATGGTTCAAGGCCTCAAACAATGAAGCGGAATACGAAGCATTAATTGCAGGGCTAAAACTGGCAGCAGAAGCAGAAGCAGATGAGGTAATAGTTTTTTGTGATTCACAACTTATTGTTAACCAATCAACAGGAGAATTTGCAGCCAGAGACGAAAGGATGTCGGCATATGCAAAAGAGGTCATCAGATTGGCAGCCCTATTTCAGAACTGCCAACTACTCCAAGTTAGCCGAGATGACAACACCCACGCCGACGCATTGGCTAACCTGGCAAGTTCAATGTAGACTGGAAAAACAAGAACAATTATGATCGACTATATGTCGGGCCTGAGCATAGAACCAGAAAGCACAGAGCAGGAAGCAATGTGTGTGGACATGGGGCTAAGCTGGATGGATGCAATTGTTGCATTCCTGAAAGAAGAAAAGCTGCCAGAAGATCATAAGGAAACACATAAAATCAGATTGAAATCGGCCAGATTCAGTCTGACAGCAGAGGGCCATCTCTACAGAAGGTCCTTCACTGGACCCCTTTTAAGGTGCGTACACCCTTTGCAGGTTGAAGATTTTCTATACGAGATTCATGAAGGGATTTGTGGAAGCCACGCTGGGGGCAGATCATTAGCCCACAGGGCCATTACCCAGGGGTATTGGTGGCCCTACACGCAAAAGGATACTGAAGCCTACGTGAAGAAGTGTGAACAATGCCAAAGGTTTGCACCTTTGATACATCAGCCAGCTGCTGACCTAAACCCAGTATCCAGCCCTTGGCCGTTTGCCCAATGGGGCATGGATCTTGTTAGGCAACTTCCCTAGACAACTGGGCAGAGAAAATACCTGTTGGTAGCAACAGATTACTTTACGAAGTGGATAGAGGCAGAACCTCTTACCAAAATCCGAGATGTGGACGTCAAGAACTTTAGATGGAGAAACATCATCACCAGATTTGGAATTCCAAGAGCAATAGTTGCCGACAACGGAACACAGTTTGACAGCAAACTCATCAAGAACTTTTGTGCAAAATTCAAGATCAAGAACTACTTTTCAACATCAAGTTTTCCCCAAAGCAATGGGCAAGCAGAAGCATCCAACAAAGTAATTTTGGATGGAATAAAGAAGAGACTACAGGCAGCAAAAGGAAAGTGAGTAGACGAATTGCCCAACGTACTTTGGGCGTATCGGACTACGCCGAGAAGATCAACAGGGGAATCCCCCTTTGCCATGGCTTATGGCACAGAAGCAGTCATCCCATTGGAAATCGGCATCCCAGGGATCAGGACCCAGGGAGTAGGGAATGGCACCAATGACATACTCTTAGCCCGAGATCTGGATCTTTTGGAAGAACGAAGAGAGAAAGCTGCAATTCAGCTCGCAGTATACCAGCAACAGCTTGCCAGAGCTTACAACAAGAAGGTCAATCCAAGAGATTTTCAAGTCGGCGACCTAGTTCTGAGAAAAGTCGTCGGCAACAAGAAGGATCCCAGAGAGGGCAAGCTTGGCCCAAATTGGGAAGGACCCTACAGAATTACTTCGGTATTAGGCAATGGAGCTTATCGGCTTGAAGATAACGAGGGAAAAGCACTGCCAAGACCTTGGAACACTTGTAATTTGAAATTCTTCTATCATTAGATATGCAGTATTTTTTGGCCGATGTCATCAATAAAATCTTTTCCCTTTTCTTTAAAACACATATGATTAATAAAGTTACATATTGGTGTTTTTGGAGACATAAATAATGAGAACCCAAGTAGAACTCAGGTTCACATTGGGGGTAGAGAGAAGACAGAGACACTTAATTCACTTGTTGAAATTTATAGCAATTTACAAGTTGGAGTTAAGCTGATTCCTTATCTTCACTTATTGAAATTTGTAGCAATTTACAAGTCGAAGTTAAGCCGAGATTATTCCTTAAATTCATTTGTTGAAATTTGTAGCAATTTACAAGTTGGAGTTAAGCTGATTCCTTATCTTCACTTGTTGAAATTTGTAGCAATTTACAAGTTGAAGTTAAACTAATTCCTTATCTTCACTTGTTGAAATTTGTAGCAATTTACAAATTGAAGTTAAGCCGAGATTACTGTTTCTCTTCACTTGTTAAAATTTGTAGCAATTTACAAGTCGAAGTGAAGCCGAGGTTATAGTTTGCACACTTATAGCAATCTAAAGGTTGATCCAACCAAAGAAGATGTTTAACACTTGTTGAAATTTGTAGCAATTTACAAGATAATGTTAAGCCGACATGTGATCATCTGTTGAAATTTGCAGCAATTTGCAGGTTGAGGTAAAAGTTAAGTATATTGTTTAAACACTTGTTGAAATTTGTAGCAATTTACAAGTAGATCATTGCTTAAACACTTGTTATAACTTGAGAAAAGTTTACAGTATATAATGACACTTGTTAAAATTGGTAGCAATTAACAAGTAGGTTAGACTGAGATCACTGTCTAAACTCTTGATCGAAACATTGAGAAACATTCGCAAAGTTGACATTGAATAGTATATGTCTTACACTTGTTGAAATTTATGAAAAGCTTACAGGTCAGTATCTTGCCGAAGTAAAGCTTGTAGTTATTATACCCGAGATATGTAACCCCGAGAATATTGCACAAAGGTGGCAAAATATGAAAGGTATACAAAATATTCTAAGTATAGAACCATGCAGAAGCAAATTAAGAGAAATTAAAAGATTAAAGCTTCCATAGAAAAACAGTTGCAGTTGTGTACAAAAAAAGGCACTACGGTCTACCAGAAGTAAATTGTTTCGAAATAACAAAGAAAGGCACATCGGCCATGAAAGGAAGCTTACATTGTCCAGAAAACAAAAGAAAAGACATGAAAGTTAAGATTTCTCAGCATCAGCATCTGGATGGATCTGAACCTCAGAAGTCTCCTGAAGAGACACCTCGACTTCCTCATCTGCAGCAATCTCGGCGTCGATCTCGGCAAGGGTTTCATCAACGCTCTTGCCGATTTGAGGAACATCAGATGATGCTTGCTCAGGGGTGGTCTCCTTGATAACCTCTTCATCCTTCTCATGAGTCAAGTCTAGGACTTGATCATCCTGAGGAGGGGACTTGGTCTCACTAGTATCCTTGGGCTTCCTTACCAAAGCTTCATCGTCATCCTTATCCTCATCCTCAGATTCAGACTCAGATTTTTCTTCAGCTTGGCTTGGAGGTGGAGGTAGAGGAAATGGCAGAGGAATATCATCAGCCTTGCGCAATGGCGAGTCATCTGGGATGTTGAGCTTTTTGGCAAGGGCCATCCAACCAAGGGAGAAGCCCCTGTTGCATGCCTGCCTAACTTGCAGTTTGTACTCCTCAGTGACGTCGGCCATTCCTTGAGCATAAGTCTTCTCGTCAGCCTCCTTAATCTCAGCATCTTTGGTAACTAAGGCCTGCTAAAGCTCTTTTTCCGCTTGGACCTTTTTTACCTCGGCCTCTCTCTTTTCGGCCTCAGCAACCTTCTTAATGGCCTCGGCAGATTCGGCTTTTTCCTCGGCTAGACTTTGGGCTTTGGTGGCGGCCTCAGCTTGGTCCTCCAGTTTTTTCATCTTTGATTTGAGAATTTTGTTCTCCTTTTTCAGGGCAGAAACCTCATTCTTCATGTCGACCAATCTTTGCCGATTTTCAAAAGCTTGCATTGAAAACGAATAGGCATGCTGGATGGCCTGAAACAAAACAGAAGTGTTAGAAAATATTTTAAGTATGAAACAGAAAGAAAGTAAAAATTTCCAAGCAGGAACACTTACGTGAACGGAGTGCTGGAGCATTAGAGCGTAATTCTCATACTCACTATACTCAGCATTTCGCTCAAGGTCACCCGGGAGAAGCAACGCCATGCTAAGGGCAACGCCGACATTTATGTCGTCGGCGCTTTCACTGGACATAATTGGCCTGTCTTCCAAAGTAATTTTAGGAGCCCAAGGGACATCCGGTTTCTTGGACCCCGAGGTAGTAGCTGAGGCCGACCTTGGCTTCTTTGACTGTGTGGACTCAGAGTGTGGGGTTTCAGCAGACCTTTTTGCAGGAGCAGAAGAAGTCTTCTTACTCTCAGCCAGTTTGGAAATAGGCAAAGTGTCCTCAGATTCAACCTGAGTCACTTTGGCCTTTGGCTGAGCCCTTTTTGTTCTTTTTGGCTTTGGTGGGGGCATGGATTGAGTCGGAACAGCATCAACATCGGCAAGTAGGTCGGCTAAGAGATCTACAGCAACAGGCTTCGGGCGACCCATCTCAGCAGTTTTTACAAGACGTCGCCGACGTTTTCTTTCTGGTATTGGGATTAAGTATGGGGCAGAAGTTGATGGTTGATCGGCTGGATCAGTGGTTGACCCTTGGTCAGCCCGAGATGTTGATGCGGTTTGTAGAGTGGTAGCAGAGGGAGGAGATAAGCTCTTCTTCTTTCGTTTTGGGACGTCGGGCAGTGTAGACTTGTACATCAGAATAAAATTCAGTACCAGTGGAGCCTTGCGCTTTTGGATTGGCAGATCTAGGAGCCTTTTTAAGTCTTTGCTGGGAACGTAGGACTGGCGAAAATCCTTTGGTGGCTTGCGAACATCTGCAAGAAGGACAAAACATTAGAAACAGACAAAGTTTTGAAGACTTGAATAGAAACAACTAAGCATTGACACTGGGCTCTTACCCTTGCCCTCTTTAACTGATCGGAGAAGAGGGTAGAGATGGGCGTCCTCGTCTGCGCCAAACTCCCAGTTTCCCGAAGCGATAACATAGTCATCTCCAGCTCCCTTGTTAGAGTCTGGGAGGTCGGCTACGATTTTAAATTTAGTGGACCTCGGCTTAAGATAATAGACGAAGCCTTTTTCCTTCACGTTAAAGGGGCACATGGTATAACAGTACTGGATGTCGGCAAGAGTGATCCTAGCATTCTCCTGCCTGGCTAAAACTATGATGCCATTGATCACTCGATAAGAGTTTATGGCAAGTTGCATAGGGTTCAACTTGTAAAAGTGAAAAATTTCGCGAAAAAGAATGTTAAGTGGGAGCCGGAGTCCGTACTCGGTAAAAACTACTATGGGAAAAGGCATTGAATCATCTGTGGGCATAATAGAGTCATCATTCCCAGCAAGTCTCAGGTGGACATCGGCAGGAATAGAGAACTCCCGCCTAAAGTACTTAAGTTTGGTCGGGGTGTCTACCCTGTGCCTTCACATACCCATAACGTCGGCCTAAAGACAGAGGGCTTGGTTTCGGAAAGAAGATGCTTTTAAGGGTTTATCGGGACCTCGGCGAAACCCTAAGTATATGCTAGTAAGGATTGTTTCAGTTTTTTCCTAAGAATTGATAGCTTCTATAGGCAAGTCCCAAACCTAAATCTATGAAGGCAAAGATTGAAGGCAAAAATTGAAGGAAGAGATCTGGCAAAGACACAAAAAACAGAAAACAAAGGCGAAATTTCAGAAACAAGAACAGGGATGGGCTATCAAGAAAATGAAGACTACGAGAAATAGAGGACCATGATCAATGGCAAAAATACAGTAAAGTGGTGCCACGGTGCGTGTGTTCAAGGTATAGGTAAGGGCCAAATCAAAGAATAAACACATTCAGATGAATGATTCACAAGATAGATATTTAAGCAAGACAGTAATAACAGAGGATTCCAGAAATGGTCAAGAATTGAAATTGGAAGAAAAAGTTGCTTACCAGAAGAAAATGACTCCGATGTGAGGACTGCCGAAGTTAGTCGGTAGATACGAATGTAGCAAAACGACGAAAGATCCACCAGGAAGACGAATACAGAGCTTGGAAGCTTCAGCAATGGTAGATTCGACAGAACGAGTTTAGAGAGAGAAACAGCAAAAGCAATAGTGAAAAAATGAAAGAAGAAGGAAGTGTTTTTGTCAAAAACCAAAAACGGCGGCAAAAGATAATCAATGCGCCTGGAGCAGCGCATACGTCAGGCGGCGTACGCAGGAAAAACGTGGGTTACAGGCGCGTCACAAACACGGACCACTAAGGAAAAGACGCGTAAGAGAAACGGTTGAGTAAAAGATGCGTGACAGCTCACACATATGAAAAGGATCACTGGAATTCTTGTTCTCCGAAGGGAACATGTCGGCTTGACATGAATGATCTCGGCCGAAGAGTTCTTACGCCGAGGTACTAGAAGACAATACAGATATAGGTTCCATCACCTTAGAATGCCGAGGTAATAGAACCTAGGGGGCAGTTGTGGGGATGTATTTTCTGAGTACCGACACGTGGTAAGGTGACGCCGACGTGTCAGTCAAGGTACCACGTGTCCAGATTGTTACGCCGAGGTTATCTCGGCAAGGCCAAGGTTATCTCCGAAGATATCGAAATCCGCGATAAATGGATAAAAGATAAGGGACAGGAGTCCAAGAGTAAAGAGAAGACTTTGCTAAGATAAGGATAAAACTTTTAGGGAGTTTATCTTTATCTCTTCAGGAGTCCAAAGTAAGCACTGAATTGGAGTCTATAGAAGTCAGGCTTCTAGTGGGACTTGGATTGAGTAAACTATAAAAGAGAGGAACCCCCGTGGGTCTAAGGTACGCAGTTTTATGCTTAAACTTGTGAGTTCAGCACTTGATTATCTTTGAGAGATATACTGACTTGATCGTCGGAGTGCCCCCGGGTGGAAGAGCCACCGCCGGAGCCTTTTTCTTTCTGTTACAGGTTTGCTGAAACCATCTATTCTGCCAGTGCTCACCAGCTGATTACTAGGCGGGCAATGTGGTCAGAAAAATACCCACACAATTTGGCGCCATCTGTGGGAACTTAGAAGAATAGATGGCCAGTGACGGACAGAGGGAAAACATTAGGGGCGACACTCCTACTGGGAGTGGCAGATCAATTGACCTCGATGTTGAAGGAGACAACCACAATCTCATGGCCAGGGCCACGGGGAGAAAGACGTCGGCCAGGAGAACGACGCTTCGAAGAGGACAGACCAAAGCAAGTATTATAACGAAGATAACCTTCAGGTATAGAGGGATAGGTGTCTACGAAGGGATGAGGAAGTAAAAGACTTGGCAAACAAGTTGGCAGACCTTCAGTCGGTCGTCAACTTCATGATGCAAAACAATGTTATGCAGCCACCACACCCGCTGCAAGATACGCCGATACCAGCAATTAATACCCAGAATGGAGGAAGGAAAGCAATCCTCGAAGCCCCTCAGCACACCAAGAGTGGAAGGCACTCTCACCGACCTTCCACGGAAGTCGGACGAGAGGAGCCGAGGCAAGAAGAGTCCCGAAGGACACATCACATAAAGGATCCAGGGCCCAAAGAACATCGGCATGTCCAAGGGCAAGCACTCTGCTTTGACACAACCCATGGAGAAAGATCGAAACGGGCCCACCACGAAGCCGAAAGTAGTGTGCCAAAAAGATTGAAGTCCAGAGATAGCTGAGCTCCAGGTAGGAGTAAAGAAGACTTGAGAGATTACCTCAAAAGGAGGCAGCAGAATGTTGAAGCCGAGGTGACTTCCCCAGTTAAGCCGAAAACACCATTCTCGGTGGAACTGGACAAATTTGAAGCACCAAAGAGATTTAGTATGCCGAGGTTCCAAATTTGTGATGGTAAGTCAGATCCCAACTTTCATGTTGGACTATACCTGAATTCAATGGCATTATATAGTGGGAACGAGCCATTGCTCTGCAAAGTATTCCCCTTATCCTTTAGGGAAATTGCATCCGATTGGTTCCATAAACTACCGAAGGGAAACGTAAAGACGTGGGAAGGCCTAGTCGAGATGTTTGTGGCCGGGTTTCTGACGAATAAACTACAGCCCTTGAGGGTCGACACCCTGATGGCTTTAAGAATCACCAAGGAAGAAGGCCATAGGGCCTACGCGAAGAGGTACTACGAGGTGTTCAATCGAATACCCAAATGCAACCAAGAAGTGGCGGTCGTGTCTTTCAAGAACGGCATGAAAGATGACTGCCCACTACGGAAGTCTTTGGCAAAAACACTGCCAAAAAGCATGGAAGAACTCATGGCAAGAATCGAGAAGTACGCCAGAGCCGAGGAAGATACATCGGGAAACAAAGAGATGAAACAGGAGAAGGGAAACGGCTCGCCGAAGCGAGGCTGAGGTAACAACGGGCCGACCAAACAAGAAACAGAATTGAAGGGTAAACAGGTAGTAACGACGGTGTTCTGAATCCCTATCCATAAAGTCCTGGATCAAATACGAAATCAACCCTATTTCAGGGCACCGACAAGAGCACCAGGGGAATTTATGGGAAGAAACGTTGGTAGGCGCTGTGCTTACCACAATAAAGAAGGACACCCAACTTAGGGTTGCAGAGCCTTAAAAGAACACTTAGAAGACCTAGTAAGGCAAGGCCATCTGAGGGACCTTGTTGATGAGGCCAGGACAAGAGAAGAACAGGCAAGATTGCCTCAAGCACCTGCAGCTCCGCCTCCTCCAGTACAACAACCACAGGCAGGAGGACCACGGGTGGTTAATGTCATTCACTCAAAAGTGAACGAAAACGACATTCGGGGAGAAACCCAAAGAGTAAAACACCTGCAGCACGTGAACCAGGTCGGACACAAAAGACCTCGACTTGAAGAATGCCAAGGACTGATGATAACCTTCACTGAAGCCGACCTAGAGATGGTCCAGCATCCGCATAATGATGCCTTGGTAGTATCTCTCCAGGTTGGGGAGTGCCAAGTAAAACGCATCCTAATAGATCAAGGCAGCTCTTGTGACATCATGTACGTCAGATGTTACAAAGAGCTGGGCCTTCATCCTGACGACCTGGAACAATCTAGCAACCCTATGGTCGGCTTCAATGAAACGCCGACATGGCCACTGGGCGCAGCAAGCGTGGAAGTACAAGTTGGTACTAAGAAGATTAAGACAGAATTTATGGTGATTGACACACCCTCGGCATATAACATTATCTTGGGAAGACCATGGTTGCATGCAATGGGGGCAGTTCCCTCAACATTGCATCAACTACTACGGTTCCCAACAGAGCATGGGATTGAAGAAGTCAGAGGAGATCAACTGCAGGCAAAAAGTTGCTCCATGGCAGCAATGAAGTCTACTTGCAGCATTCGAGAGCCAAAAAAGGCAGAGATTGAAGACGAGGACATGGAGGTCCTAGATGATGTCGGCAAGGAACCAACCGAAAAGAGTGAAGAGACAGTAAAGAAAATCCTTGTCCAGGAGGGCGACGAAGAACGCTTCTTTCTTATTGGCTCAGGCTTAGCCGAAGAAGAGGAAAGAGAACTGGAAGATTTTTTGAGAGCCAACATTGAGGTGTTCGCCTGGACACCTTACGAAATGCCTGGCATTGACCCCAAGGTCACTTGCCACAGACTGAATGTCGACAGGTCGGCAAAACCTGTGATTCAACGAGCCAAAAGACCGACGTTGATGCACGTCGAAGCAGTAGAAGAAGAAGTAGACAGACTTCTAGAGGCCAGGGCCATCCGAGAAGTTCACTACCCGACATGGCTGTCCAACACAGTAGTAGTGAAGAAGAAGAACGGCAAATGGAGGGTCTGTGTAGACTTTACCAGCCTTAACAAAGCCTGTCCCAAAGACAGCTTTCTTCTGCCCAAGATTGACCAGCTAGTAGATGCAACTTCAGGGCATAAAAGGATGAGTTTTTTGGATGCATACAGGGGGTACCACCAGATTGCCATGTACCCTCCAGACGAGGAGAA
>NW_021026548.1:1551312-1614653 GCF_004153795.1 Camellia sinensis | reverse complement strand
TTTAAATGTATTCATCAGTTGATTTTTTATTATTGATTATCCTGTTGAAGTAATTCATAATTAAATTTATTTTTAGTAACTGCCCTTGCCCCAGCGAGAAACCACAAATTTCTTCTTTTTAAAATTTTATTTATTTATTTATTTGGATTTAGAGTTTGAGCAAATGGACAATATCTCATATTTAAAATGTTAATTTTTTTTTAATAATTTAAATATTTATATTATTTAAGTTTGTCAATTCAAGTTTAACGCATTTTCAAACCTTTTTATTTTTTATTTTTTTATAATCATTCCAAATCTATTTGTGTTTAATGAATCAATATAACGAAAAAACAAATAGCATGTAAAAAAATTTTAGCCACTAATTGAATATAATGGGAATTAAAATTAATTTTATTTTAATTTATTATATTATATGAGATGATTAATGTAATATCTACTATTGATTAAGCAAAATTAGTGTTACTTTTATTAATATATTAGTCATTTTGATTAATTATAATATGCCTTTGTTAATCTACTTTTGGTTGTCTGGAGTAATTTTTAGATAAATTAGCTATTATATATGTGATGATTTACTAATGTATGATAGTTTTTTAAAATTTTCAATAATGTGAAATATTAAATATTTTTAATGATGTGAAGTAAGATTTATATATACAAACCAAATAAAAATATTAAGAAATATAAACAAATAGCAAATTTTTTTTTTAGTAATTATTGACTTTCTAAAATCTTGTACATCACACACGGGTGACCACTAGTATATATATATTATAAGAATGTTGTGTAGAACATGAGAGATCTCCAAAATCTTAATACTAAACTCTTAGGTACTCTTTTTCCTAAATGGCTTCATCTAGAGTCACCTTTACTCATTTTCTTAAATTCTAATTTTATTTAAAATAAGCAAAACAAAATATATATATATATATATATATATATATAAATCAAATACACAAATAGATAAAATTAAAAAACTAGATCTCTATCTGTTCAATTAAAATCTTTATTTTTCCTCTCAATATCTAATTTTAAATCTTAATTTTTTTAAAAAATCTATCTAAACAAATCTAATTTGAAAATTTGATTTTTTTTTTCCTATTTGAACTAGAATATCCATATATTTTAATTTAATCTTTTCAAAGTTTATCTTCAAGTTGAATTTAATATTTTATTTTTTGAAATCATCAATTAATTATCCACATAAATTTTAGATATGATAGAATTTCAAGTGTATCTTTTGTCTAAGTTTAGTCTTTTCAATATAAAACAAGTGTTTGCAAAAGGAGCCACGAACAAAAAAATGAAAAGGAAAAAAAGAAAGACGATAAACTATTAATAGATTCTAATAGTTAAACTTAATTTCCATCAAATCTTATTAAAAATAAGTCCTAGTAAAATCGTTGTTAAAAATAATTTTGTGAAGATTTTTTGCATGTCGTTAAAAATTAGCAATTAGTGATTTTTTTTGTTATGTTTTTTTATAAATTGTCACTAAAACTTATCATTAGTGACGTTTTTCTGTGATGAATTTTTCAAACTGTCGCTAAAAGCTAAAAATTAGTGACCTATTTTTGTGATGTTTTTTTAAACTATCGCTAAAACTTATAATTAGTGACATTTTTTTTTGTAACAATTTTCAAACTGTCGCTGAAAATTAACAATTAGGGACAATTTTTAATATTGTTTGATAAAAAATGTCATTAATTATCATAAGACCTATTCGACAATAAGTCCACCTATTAGGACCTACATGTTGTTAGAAATGGGTTTTGAAGTTTTGAAAAAACAGATTTTTCCTCAACTTTGGTCATTTTTTTGGTGGGACCCATGCGCCAAATTTGGCGGGTCAAAATTGTAACGCATTCTATGCTACGTTGTGATTCACGTAGTATATTTGATTGCTCAAAACCATTATCAGGTGAATGGAAAATTAAAGCCAAAGTGAGCTCCATGGAAATTTCGTCTTTGGTAGAAATTTCTTAAATGTGTGGTTTAAGGCTTGTCCCACATTGATTTGGTGGGCATTCTTTGAGTGAGTTTATAAGGTTTGAGTTTGGAACTTGGGGTAGGCCCCAATGGGCACTCGAGTTTTGTAGAGAGAGAGGTTATAGGCAAAGTGAGCTAGACCTATTGGACCCAAATAAACACGCACACGCCGCCGATCGGCCGGGCTGGGCTGGGCTTGGGTGCGGGTATGTGGTTGGGTTGGGCTTGTCCAGCCCAATACCTATTTTTTTGGGCCAAAACATTTGAATTTTATTTTTCTAAAATTAAATTCTAATTTTTTGGAATTTGAATTTCGAAAATTAATTTCAAAATTGGCTCCGGTTTTATTTTCCCCACCCGAACAGATTCAAATATGTTCAATACAGTTTTTATCTGTTCAAAATTTAAACCCAACAGATTTGTATCTGTTTATTCAAACCGAACAGGTAACATACCTGTTTAAACAGGTTTTGCACCTGTTTAATTCAAACCATATAGCCACGAATTTTCCTATATAAAGGCAGTTTCTCATTTGGATTTTTCACTCCAATTTTTCGTTCTTCTCTGCTGTCATTCATCTCTGCATTTTACCGCATTAATTACATTAATTTTCTGTGAGAGATAGTGTAATTAATTTTCTGTGAGAAAGAGTATATACACAAAGTGTGTTCGTTGTGTAAATAGTGTATAGTGCTACTACTATTCACTGTTGATCATTTTATTTTGGAATATAAACGTCCACAATCTGAAAGCACCGTGGAGACGATTCTATCTTAAGGACACAGTGTTAAACACTGGACTTAATCAGAAAATTTGTTCAACAAATTAATTTGGTAAGCAATTAATTTACTTTTCTGTTTTATTTTTTTTCCTGTTTCAAATTTTGATTTTGTTTTTGTAACAAAATAAAAATCTGTTTTATTTATTTTATTTTATTTTCTGGTTTGATTTTTGTAATCAAACAAACTCTATCTTTTCCTTTATTTCTTTTGTATTCTGTTTGTTGTTAAATACACAAACAGAATTTATTTTTTAAATACAGTAAAAATTGTCCGACAATCTTAAGACAAATTATTTTTTGATGTCTTCATTGTATTTAATTTTCTGTGATTTCACAAAGTGATATTCTGGTTAGAAAATACAAATAGTAGTAATATACTATTTGACAAATAGTAATAATATACTGCTTATTTTCTTTGACAACTAGTAGTAATATACTGGTGTCATTAACAATTGCGGAATATTAATTTGTGTTACAGAAAATTATTGTGGTATTTTATTTTTCTAATTTTAGTAACAAGGAAAATAGAATTATTTTGTGTTATAATTTATTTTCTAGTTTTAGTAACTAGAAAATTAATTTGTGTTTTGATTTTCTGATTTTTGTAATTAGATATTATGGCTGCTAAAAGTAGTACTCCAAATTCGATCGTTACAACGACTTCGGTCCCTATCCAAAACCATGTTCAAGTTCCGTTAAATCATGGTGAAAAACTTGAAAAATTTAATGACACTGAGTTTAAGAGATGGCAGCAGAAAATGCTGTTCTATCTTACAACTCTAAATTTGGCCTGATTTCTCCGTGAAGAAGCTCTAGTACTTAGAGAGGATGAAAGTGATTGGCAAGTTGTTGCCGCTGTAAATGCTTGAAAACATTCTGATTTCCTATACCGAAATTACATTCTCAATGGTCTTGACAACATGTTGTATAATGTTTACAGTCCTCTGAAAATAGCAAAAGAATTATGGAATTCTTTGGAGAAAAAATACAAGACAAAGGATGAGAGCACAAAGAAATTTGTTGTCCGTAAATTTTTGGACTTCGTTATGGTAGACTCCCAAACGGTAATTTCTCAAGTTCAAAATTTTCAAATAATTTTGCATGATATTCATTCTGAAGGTATGTCTCTTAGCAAGTCTTTCCAAGTTGCTGCTTTAGTAGAAAAGTTACCACCGGCTTGGAAAGATTTCAAAAATTATTTAAAACATAAACGCAAGGAGATGACCATGGATGAATTGATTGTAAGACTAAGAATTGAGGATGATAACCGAAAGGCTGAAACTAGGAATGGTAAAAATCCCATTAAGTCTAAGGCTAATGTGGTTGAACAAGTGCACAAACCACATAACAAAAATAGGAAGTTTACTGGAGATGGTCTTAAACAAGGCGACAACAATGGCAATAAAAAGTTCAAAGGTAAATGTTATAACTGTGGCAAGACCGGACATCGAGCTTCTGATTGCCGCTGCCTTAAGAAGGATCGCGGCAGTACAAGCAAGAAAACTACCAATCAAGCCAATGTGACAAACCTTGATTACATCTCTGACGGGGTAAATGACATCAATCTCTCTGTTGTGGTGTTTGAAGCTAATTTGGTTAGAAATCCCAAGGAATGGTGGGTTGACACTAGGGCAGTTCGTCACATTTGTGCGGACAAAAAGATGTTCACTATTTATAATGACGTTGCAAATGGTGAACAACTTTTCATGGAAAATTCTTTTACTTCTACTGTGGCTGGACAAGGAAATATGATCTTGAAGATGACATCAGGAAAGAAACTTACCCTCAACACGTACTACATGTACCAGACATCTGAAAGAATTTAGTTTTTGGTTCTTTGTTAAGTAAAAATGGTTTTAGGCATTTATTTGAGTCTGACAAATTTGTATTAAAAAAGAGTGATATGTATGTTGGTAAGGGATACATGAGTGATGGTCTCTTCAAGTTGAATGTAATGCCGGTTGTACCAAAACTTGCTATTAATAAGAATAACACATCTTTTGCTTATATTCTTGAGTTGAATCTATGGCATGGTAGATTAGGATATGTAAATTTTGATGCTTTGCGTAGATTAATTGGTTTAGATTATATACCAAAGTTTGAAATTGATTCCAATCACAAATGTGAGATTTGTGTAGAAGCGAAACTAACTAAGCCTCTATTTAAATTGGTTGAAAGAAAAATCGAACCTCTAGAATTAATTCACATTGATGTATGTGATCTTAAATTTGTTCAAACTAAAGGAGGCAAAAAGTATTTCATAACATTTATCGATGATTGCACAAGATATTGTTATGTATATTTACTTAGAAGTAAAGATGAAGCCTTAGAAATGTTTAAACTCTACAAAATTGAAGTTGAAAATCAACTTGGTAAAACCATTAAAATGGTTAGAAGTGATAGGGGTGGTCAATATGATGCACCATTGAATGAATTTTGTGCACAACATGACATTATTTACCAAATTACAGCACCCTATTCTCCACAACAAAATGGAATTGCTGAAAGGAATAATAGAACCCTTAAAGAAATGATGAATGCCATGTTACTAAGTTCAGGCTTACCGCAGAACTTGTGGGGGGAAGCAATATTGTTTGCTAATTATGTTTTTAACAGAATACCTCATAAGAAAACCAACAGCACTCTTTATGAATTATGGAAAAGTCAACCACCTTCCTATAAATACTTAAAAGTATGGGGGTGTTTGGCAAAAGTTGAAGTTCTTGTTTCGAAAAAGACTAAGATAGGACCAAAAATAGTGGATTGTGTGTTTACTGGTTATGCTCAGAATAGTAATACATATCGGTTTCTGACTTATAAATCAGAAATATCTGATATAAATGTGAACACTATTATAGAGTTAAAGAATGCTGTGTTTTTTGAACATGTCTTTCCTTACAAAAAAGGACAGGAATTAAGTTCACAGAAAAAAACTTATGATTGTACACAAAGTTAAGAGACTAATGACAATCAAACATAAGAGACTAGTAATGGTCTTGACCAACAAGATTTAACTGATGATGAACCAAGAAGAAGTAAGAAAGCAAGAACATCAAAATCCTTTGGTCTATATTTTCTGACATATTTGTTAGAAAATGAACCTCAAAGCTTTAAGGAAGTAATGACAGGTCCTGAAGTACCTTTTGTGGAAAGAGGCTGTTAATAATGAAATTAAATCTATTATGCAAAATCATACTTGGGAATTGGTGGATCTTCCACCTGGTTCTAAACCTCTTGGATAAAAATGGATATTCAAGAGAAAAATGAAAATAGATGGTTCAATAGACAAGTATAAAACAAGATTTGTAGTAAAAGGTTACAGACAAAAGGAAGGTCTGCACTATTTTGACACATATTCTCTTGTGACAAGAATAACATCCATCTGCATGCTTATTACCATAATAACGTTGTATAATTTAGAGATATATCAAATGGATGTTAAGACAGCTTTCTTAAACGGTGATCTGAATGAAGAGATCTATACGGAACAACCCCGAAGGGGTTGTAGTGCCACGGCAAGAAAGAAAGTTTGTCGGCTTGTAAAATGTCTTTATAGATTAAAACAAGCACCTAAGCAATGGCATGAAAAATTTGATCAGGCTATGCTTACTAATGGGTTTAAGATAAACGAATGTGACAAGTGCGTCTATGTTAAAAACACTGACAAAGGTTATGTCATCATTTGTCTTTATGTGGATGACATGCTTATCATTGGAAGTAGTCAAAACATGATCAAATCAACTAAGCAAATGCTGAACAAAAGATTTGATATGAAAGATATGAGGGTCGCAGATATTATATTAGGAATGAAAATTACTAAAACATGTGATGGGTATGCATTATCTCAATCTCATTATATTGAGAAAATTTTTGGTAAATTTATCAAGGATGATATGAATGTAACTAAAACACCTGTAGACATCAGTCTTTATTTATTGAAAAATAAAGGTGATGCGGTGTCTCAGTTAAAATACTCTCAAATCATTGGAAGCCTAATTTATCTAATGAATTGTACTCATCCTGATATAGCTTATGATGTCCGTAAATTGAGTAGGTACACTAGTAACCCCGAAGAAGACCATTGGAAAGCGATCATTCGGGCTCTTAGATATCTAAGATTTACCAGTGATCATGGTTTGAACTTTACTCAATATCTAGTAGTACTCGAAGGTTATTGTGATGCCAATTGGATATCGGATACTAAAGATTCTAAATCCACTAGTGGATATGTCTTTACTCTGGGAGGCGCTACTGTTTTTTGAAAATCCATGAAACAAACATGCATCGCACGATCCACAATGGAATCTGAGTTCATTGCTTTAGACGAAGCAGGAGAAGAGGCAGAATGGCTTCGTCACTTCTTAGAAGACATTCCAATGTAGCCAAAACCTGTGCCAGCTATTTGCATTTATTGTGATAGTCAATCTGCAATAAGCAGGGTACAGAATCATATGTATAAATGGAAGTCACGACATATTCGTCATCGATATAATATCATAAGGCAATTGCTCTCAAATGGAATAATCTTAATAGATTATATAATTCTAAAGAGAATATTGCAGATCCGTTAATAAAAAGTTTGGCAAAAGAGCAAGTGTATAGTTCATTAAAGGGGATAGGATTAAAACCTATTACATATGAGTCATCATAGTGGTAACCCTACTTATATGACTAGAGATCCCAAGAATTAAGTTCAAAGGGATAACTAAGTTATGTGTAGCTCACCAGAATTCACCAAGGGATTTAAAATTCCCTACCCATTCCTATAGTGAGAGTGATATCTGCAACATATGTTGTATACAGGGGTTTAAGAATAAGCTTTACTTTTAATGATTACTTATATCTTGATTTAGGCATAAAAATCAAGACGAGTATAAGAGATACTCACAATAAGAATCACCTATATGAGTGTCGAACTGGAGCCGGTTCTATGAGAATGAAGAAGCTAAATTCTTTAGAAGCACTCATAAACAACCAGGAGCGTTCAAGGCCAAAAAGAACACAATCGTGAGAACCACGATGTGTCAGAAGATATTTTGTGTGAAATCTATTGTCGTGGCTTACACAAACAGTTGAACAATTCAAGGCATCGCGTCCACTGGTTAGCTAGTAAGTCCGATAAGTTATCACTAGGGAAGGTTCAAGACCGAAAGCTACCTATCCTGATGCAAGATATTTTCGATTTATAATCTTTCGACAAATTCTACATATTGTTGCATTTTCGTTGTCATCAAATTCTATTCATGTGGGGGATTGTTAGAAATGGTTTTTGAAGTTTTGAAAAAATAGATTTTTTCCTCAACTTTAGTCTATTTTTTATGTGGGACCCATGCACCAAATTTGGCAGGTTAAAGTGGTAACGCGTTCTATGTCGCGTTGTAATTCACGTAGTATATTTGGTTGCTCAAAACCATTATCAGGTGAATAAGAAATTGAAGCCAAAGTGAGCTCTATGGAAATGGAGTCTTTGGTGGAAATTTCTTAAAGGTGTGGTTTAAGGTTTGTCCCATATTGACTTGGTGGGCATACTTTGAGTGGGTTTATAAGGTTTGAGTTTGGAACTTAGGATAGGCCCCAAGGGACACCCAAGTTTTGTAGAGAGGGAGGTTATGGTCAAAGTAGGCTAGACCCATTGGACCCAAAATAAACACACACGCGCACGCCGTCCGTCTGTCTGGTCGGTCAAGCGGGCTGGGCTTAGGCGCAGGTATGTGGTGTGTGGTTGGGTTGGGCTTGTCCGGCCCAATACCTATCTTTTTGGGCCAAAAACATTTGAATTAACCCAAGAGTGTTTGGCAACTTGGTAAAGGCTTGGGGGTTAAGACCCTAGGTTCTAAGTTTAAAACCCCTTGGGCCAATCTCCTGGGCGTAAGGCAGTTGGTTAGGAGGTTAGCCTTAAGTTGTTGCTACCACAACACTTGGTGTGGGCCTAATGCTCCCCTGTTGCTCGAGTCCTAACTTAAACGGAGCTTGTCTTGGGAGGTTGGAGCAAGTTCCCAGGTTATAGTCTTCTATCTCGGAACGGACAATAGGACATCTTAGTGATCTCTGCAAGGGGCGCTGCCCTAGACATGCGGGAGAGTAAGAGGATTTTCCTATAACAAAAAAAAAAAAAAATTGAATTTTGAAAATTAATTTCAAAATTGGCTCCGGTTTTATTTTCCCCACCCGAATAAATTCAAATATGTTCAATACAGTTTTTATCTGTTCAAAATTTGAACCCAACAGCTTTGTATCTGTTTATTCAAACCGAACAGGTAACATGCCTGTTCAAACAGGTTTTGCACATGTTTACTTCAAACCATACATCCACGAATTTTCCTATATAACGGCAGTCCCTCATTTGGATTTTTCACTCCAATTTTTCGTTCTTCTCTGATGCCATTCATCTCTGCATTTTGCTGCATTAATTACATTAATTTTCTGTGAGAAAAAGTGTAATTAATTTTCTGTGAGAAAGAGTATATACATAAAGTGTGTTCGTTGTGTAAATAGTGTGTAGTGCTGCTACTATTTACTGTTGATCATTTTATCCTGGGATATAGACGTTCACAATCTGAAAGTACCGTGGAGAGGACGAATCTGTTTTAAGGACACAGTGTTAAACACTGGACTTGATCAGAAAATTTGTTCAACAAATTAATTTGTTAAGTAATTAATTTACTTTTCTGTTTTATTATTTTTCCTGTTTCAGATTTTGATTTTGTTTTTGTAACAAAATAAAAATCTGTTTTATTTATTTTATTTTATTTTCTGGTTTGATTTTTGTAATCAAACAAACTCTCTCTTTTCCTTTATTTCTTTTGTATTCCGTTTGTTGTTAAGTACACAAACATAATTTATTTTTTAAATACAGTAAAGATTGTTCAACACATGTAAGTATCAAAAAAAAAAAATTACAATCAACATTGAGCTATTTTCAACTCCTTTTCATGGTGTCTAAAAAATCTTGCATTAAAGTCAAGCCACAAGTATTTTTTATTTCAATTGTATCTACTTTACATTTGAAATATATATTTACATGAGTTTTTGCATGTGTGGGAAAGAGAGTTTATGTAAATGGATGTTATTATTTTATTCTTCTTTAAATTTTGTTTTTGTTTTTGTTGCTTTTTCTTTTTCCTACAATCTACATCTTTCTTTATTTCTTTCTCTTCTTTTTTTTTTTAATTTTTTTATACTAATAATGTGTTATTTAATTGAGATTTCATTCTTTTTCTGAAGCGCTATTATTATTAATTTGTGACTCTCTCAATTATTGACTATTTATGTTTAATTTTTTTGGGTGTAAATGCTAGATTGGAAGTGAAGAGAGTATCAAAATTTATTTGAATATGGGTTTATGCTTTAAATTAATCATTAAAATAGCTCATGATTAAGGCCTAGTTTGGGAAGACTAAATAAGTGCACTTTTTGACTTTTTATGAAATATGGGTTGGATTTGGGTTGGGTTTGAAGTGATGGGTTAGAGAGGTGATGTAACTTAAATAAGATGATTGGACTTAAATAGGATAGTAACCTTTTGACTTTTTGTCTTTTTTCAATCATGCCAAACTTGGCCTAAATTAATTTATTTCTTTTGATAACTAAACCACAAATTTCTTTTTTTTTTTTTAAATGTCTTTTTATGCAGATTCAGAACTTGAGCAAATACAAGCGATCTTATATTAAAAATGTTAGATTTAAAAAAAAAAATTAACTATTCTATTTTTTATGGTTGTCAGTTCAACTTTAATACATTTACAAACCTAGTTACGTTTAGTGAATCAATATAAAATTAAAGGAGAAAAACAACAAAAAATAAATAGCATGTAAAATTTTTTAACCACTAACTAAATATAACAAGAATTAAAATTAATTTTATTTTAATTCATTATACTATATGGAATGACTAATGTAATATCTCCTATTGATTGAAAGAAAATGAAAAAAAAGTATTTTATCTATATTAGAGAATACAACCAAATAAAGATTTTGTAAGGCTTTTTTTAATGAAGATGACCAAGCATCATAACAATTTTTTTTAATAAAGATTTTGTAAAATCCAGTGCATCGCATGAGGAGGGAATAAAGGCTTTTTTTTTTTTAAAAAAAAAAAAAATAGAAGGGGGGGAAGGCTTGAAACCAAGAACTTTGGTTTGACAAAGCATGTCATTACCATTTAAACAATACATAACATATGTACATATTTATTTATCATTATTCTTATACTGATACATTCTTTTGAATCGTAAATGCATTACATGTGTAACCCGCTAATATATATACATAAATTGGTCACTTAGGATACTTTTTGATCGAAAATTACTTCTAAAACTCTTATCCTTCTTTATCTAACTTCTACACCTATACTATTATTAGGATTGTAAACTCACCTGATGCGTGTGTTATTAAATTTGTAAAATATAAATTTTGATTTTGAATTAGAAATATATGTAGTGCTTATTGATCAAGTGATAAAGGTGTTGTTTTTCAAACCTAAAATTTTAGGTTTAAATATGGTGCATTTCACTTTATAATTTTTTTTCCTTTCTTGATATAAAAAATTCACTTGGCAAAAGGAGAGAATATGCTTCCAGAGACTAAAGTGAGTTATTTGCATATATAATAGTGTAGAAGATTAAGTGAAGGCCTTTGGTGTAAGTGAAGTCTTACTCTCCTCATACCATGTGGCAGTTTTATCTAGCTTAAAATAAAAAATTATTATTCAAAGGCATAAGCAAGTTTTGAACTCAAGACTTTAGGTTTCATTAAGAACAATCTTAATACTTAGGTAACATACATCTTATGATATTAATTTTTTTTTATTCTTATTTATTGAAATTGTACACGCATCACGTATGCCTTATATGTGCTCGTTTGAGAATTTGGTTGTTTTAATTGCTTTTTAATTTTTTAATTTTATTATAAGTTGAAAAAATTAATATGTTTGAGTTAAATTTTTTTAATTGAGTAGATAATTATAAGGGAATAAAAAGTGATTGATTTGATATGAGGCATTGCAATTGGATTTGAATTTTTAGCTTATTTATTTATTTTGTGTGTATTTAGTTAAAAAGTCACAGAATTTTTTTGAGAGAATAACTTTTCTCAAGTCTGAAATTAGATTGAAAAGTGTTGGTGGGTTCCGTGGGCCTATCATGGAGTCCACATTGATAATTTGAATCATTCAATGTGTAGATCTTGTCAAGTATTTTATACTTGTAAAAAATTACGTTGATCGGATATCGATAATTATTTGATCAAATCAAATTTGTGTCAATAGTAACTACATTTTAAAAATAATTTGTTAATACAAATGTGATCTGATTAAGTAGTTATTAATATTTGATCAACTTAATTTTTTACGGAAATAAAGTGCTCGATAAGCTCTACGCATTGAACGGTTCGAATCGTTAATGTGAACTCCATGATGGGCTTATGAAGACCTAATAACATGTTCCAGTTAAGTCTATGTCATTCTTTAATTGAATAGATAGTTATAAAGGAAAAAAATGGGGGAAAAAATGATTGATTTGATACATGTTATAGGACCCATTGCTAGTGAAGTTGAATTTTTAACTTATTTATTTATTTTATGTGACTAATTTAATTAAAAAATCACCTGCGAAACGAGATTATATGTCCCAATTTCTATATTTTTAAAGGGAAATTACAATTGCATATTTAGAAGAAAAAATTATACACAAGTGATAAACATTATTATAAACAGCAATAATTAAAAATTGAACTTTTTTTTCAAAAAATAATAAATTCTAAATATTTTCATATATCTATGAATACTTTATGGTAATATTACAAATTCAGATTTAACTACTTAAAAATTATCTAAAATTATTATATTATAGTTTAGGTTTATTCTATACATGGATCCAATACTACACAAATTCAATCTCAACCACACATTCACAGTCAGAATAAATTCGAAAGGGTAAATTTCAAATACGCCATCTGAGATTTGTTTAAAATACGGATTGTTTCCTATAGTTTGGAAAATTATAAATATTCTATTGTCAGAATCTTTTATTTAATAGAATTAACTAGAAAAATAAAATTCATAATTGCTTTCTTATACAATAATAAAATCATTTGAATTATTAATTGAAATATATTTCTGATATCATTAAAAATTATTAATTGATTTGATAATTTATTAATAAAAAAATCATTTATTATAAAAATAAAGATTTTAAGAGTTAAAATGTAATTTTTTAAAACTATAAAAAATAATTTATATTTTAAATAAATCTTAAAAAATATATTTATAATTTATCCAATCCATTAGTGTGAATGACCCATCATAGTATCACAGATTAGCTTTGTCTGGGAGGTTGCACTCTTTTCATGATTTGTCAGGTATAGGGATCTAAGTGTACCACCAACAGTGCAAGAGATACCCCTGCCCTCCACTGTCATATACTCCCACACCTCCTTTCTATCTATGGTGTCCAGGGGATGAAGGAAATGTATTAATCATAAAAAATTATTTAAAATTTAAAATTATTGATATACGACATACTCACAAAGAATGTAAAATCATTAATTTATTTTTTAAATAATATTTTCATGTATAAAATATTATTATATTCTTTTTATTTTTATTTTTTTTGGTTACATCGGAAAAATTATATTCTTATTCATATGTTGCATTGGCCCAACCTAAAGTGTGTTCATCCTATGCCATTCACACATTACACACTATTATTAATTTATATTGATAATTATTATGTAAGAAAAATTATAATTTGTTATGATTTCTTAAAAATAATTTTAAATAAGTGGCAAATTTATGAATCTTAATAATTAAAATTTTAAAAATTTCTATGATTCTGTGTCTTGGTTTGGCATGTGCGTTAGGGATGAGTTGGGGTTAAAATAACTAAAAAAAATTAAATAAATAAGTTAAAAAATTAATAAATAAAATATTATATTTAAATCCAATTTCCTTTTTCTTTTATAAAAATTAAAAAAGTTAAAAAATTCAATGCAAATGAGATTTTTAATCCCAAAAGAAAACCTAAAAAATCAATCTATTTTCCAAACAAAGCTTGAGTCCAGCTCCGTGGTATTTTATGGCAGAATAAGTCTATGTTTGGGAAGAGGCTTTTTGGGCTATTTTAACTAAAATAGTCACAAAAAATAAAATAAATTTTTTTAGTCCAATAAGACAAAATATCACATCCAACTCATAATCATTACATTATTTCTTTCACAAAAAAGTCAAAAGTTCTTCCAAAACCAGACTTTTTAGCCTCAAGCTAAAATAGTCAAAAAAGCTAAAAAGTCAATCCACTTCCCAAACGACACCTAATTAGGATGGATCCTGTTGTGTTGAATCGTGTTTGTGTTTGTGGCGTGTTATTTTGGATTCGTGTTAGAATTATCTTAACACTAATTCTATCCATTTAGCATTTTATCTTATCATGTCGTGTCATTTTCGGCCTGTATCTAATTCATATTGTATTAACGTGTCATGTCAAAAATTTTACTATTAACTAAAAATATGAAATGTATAAAAAAAATTCGAAATTTTCTTCACAAGTTAAATTTAATGCAATTAATCTCTATTAAATGAAATTATTTATAAAAATATTTGATTTCAACTTAATTTTATTTTTCTTAATTTATAAAAATTATATTTTATTATTATATTTTTTTTACTAGATTAACTCAAATAATAGATAAAAAATACATTAAGTTCAATTAAAAGCAAAAACAAAATCTATATTAAATTTAAAATTGTATTTTACATATTTTTTAATAAATTAGATGTAATTATGAAGAGATTAAAAAATGTCATGATAGTCTTTAGTGGAAATAATATTAAAATGTGTAATTAAGTCTTCATTATACGGGTTATTCGTGTAATTTCATATTATACAAATTTGACACTAACCCGACATGTTTAATATTTGTTATCAGGTCATGTCATATATGTGTTTGTATCAGGAAATGGTCAATCCTAAATCGCTAATTTCGTATACGGTTCAAGTCGTGTTATCGTGCCTTATCACAAATTCCAACTCTTAAGAATAATGATATAATCGCACAATTTTTTTTATTTATCACATTTTATATCTGAATTCACATATACACATTAGTTAGTTCATTAATATTTACGTGAATTTTATTATTGTCACTAATATCTAATTAATAATATATATTTATCCGATCAAATGATATATAAAATGTGATAACTAACTATCCATTTAGAAATATGTTATTTTAATTAAAAAGTTATTTAAAAAGCTAACAAGTTAAAAAAAATTAACTTTTACAAAATGTCAAAGATTTTTTCTCTTTCACTTTTGTTTTTGTACATCTTTTTTTTTTTTTTTTTTTTTTTTAAAAAAGTAAAAAAAATTACTTCCAAAATGGAACCTTATGGTAAAAAGAAATAAACAGAGGCATGGTTTGGGAAGAGGGTTTAGGAGATTTTTTTGGTTAAAATAGTCATAAAATACAAAATAGGCTTTTTAGTCAACCCATAATCATTATATTATTTTTCTCACAAAAAAATTAAAAAAGTCAAAAACCTTTCCTAAACTAGACTTTTTAACTACAAGCTAAAATAGTAAAAAAAAAAATAATTCTAAAAAGTCAACTCACTTCCCAAACAATGCCATAATAACATTACTAAATGATATAACTAATAATCATGACTATGATGAAATGAAGGAAATTGATGAAGAGATGATGTATCTTTAGTAACTAGTAGGTATATTCTTACTTGCTAAAAAGAAAATAGGGTAGTGATGGTGGGGTGGATGGACTGGTGGTTATGGAAGTTGTAATCATCACCTTTAGCTCTTTTGTCAACCAATTCCACCAGCCTTACAAGGCATCCAACCCCCTGGTTTTAATAACTATATTATAGATTGATTAGCGAGGGATGAATCTTATTATAATCATGATGAGACCATGTTTTTCTTTTTCTTTTTTTATCAACAAGATAGATATGCAGATGAGACCATGTTTGAATGGTGTTATGAATACAGGAAATTGTCACATAATGTGACATAAATGTAAGGTAATAGATAGGTGAGATTATACCGACTTGGTAGGAGGACTACGGTTCGATCCCCCGCAACGCCAATTGGGAGGGGGCTTGAGTCTAACCATCCAGAACTGCTCTCCCGAATCCGGATTAGTCGGCCCAAAGTGGGTCGGATACCGGGTGGATAACCAAAAAAAAAAATAGATAGGTGAGATTATAATTCAGCATAAAAAATAAAAAATAATTACAAATATCTGAAAGGTGTAAGTTTTTTGTATAATAAAATTAAAACAAAAATTGAGCATCCATTTTTTAGTAAATATTTTATTCATTTTTCATTATCTTGCGATTCTTCGTAAAAGGATGAATCTCATATATTAGTCCATCATTGTCAAAATCCTCCATTTATTTTACATGTGTTTTATTTTGTAAAAATTCTTTGTACACTTGAATTTACTCTTAAATGACAAGAGTATTTTTTTATTTTTTTTTTTTGGTTGGTAGGTAGATTGGGACAATTTTGACAATAAATTCTAAAACAACGAATAGCACATTTTTTAAATCATTTTTTGGACTTTGGAGTCCAAAAACACAAATTATAATAGTTTTTTGAGAAGTTGGTAAAAAGCTAGCTTCCAGCTTTTTACTCATTTTGAATCATATCACTTCTCACATAACTTATCCATAAAAAGATAAAATAAGTTAAAAAAGTCAAAAAATTAATTTTTTACCAACTTTCCAAAACACAATATTTCCAGGTGATGTTGGATTGTCCGTGCAAATATGATGCATTTATTGTAATTATACATTTAAATTTTTTAGCAGTTTGATAAATGAAAAAAAAAATTTGTTTAACAAATTTTTAAATAAGGTAAACCTTTTAGTAATTTTAGATGGTTTGAATAATAAGAAAATTTGTTTAACAATTATCTAACGTGGCAATTATTGAAAGTGAATGGTATTTTTTAATTAAAAATAAAATGCATGACAATATTAACCCCAAATTGAGTGTACATTATATATAATAGAATAAATAGATATGAGTTAAGATTGTCCGCCTCAAGGTATGAATGTTGGTATCCCACAGAGAGGACACTTTTATCTCGGAGGCCTCTTTCAGCTTTTAGGTCTCGTTTGGTAGCCTCATTTTTTAGTTTAAAAGTCAAAAAATTATTAAAAAAATTAAAATGCCAACAATCTATACAAAAAAGTCAAAGATTATATTTTTTCTTTATTTTTTGCATATCTTTTTATAAAAAATCAAAAAGTCATCCCAAATATATTAATTTTTTTACATCATATTTTAACCAAAAAATTAAAAAATTACTAAAAAGATCTATTCTCAAACGAGGGCTTGATCTCCAAATAAACAAACTTGTGAAGTCAAATGTTGGGTTGGACAGTGCATCTTACATTTTTTATTATTTTATTTTTGGTTCAACTACATTTAAAAAAAAATATTGGGTTATTAGAAAAAACCCCCACCAAAAAAAAATAATAATAATAAATTTGTTGGTTAATGATCAATTTGAAGCAATCTTCAAATGAATTATAATTTCGGTGGTGTTATATGTACTAATTAATGTATACATTAATATATTAATTAGTATTATGTCATTATTACTGATTCCATCTATTATACAAATTACAAATATCCAAAACCTTTAAAATTATGTCACATTATCTGTAAATATATTAGTTAGTATATTAATTTATACATATAGCATTATTCTTATAATTGATAGGGTAATCTTGAATGGAATTTAGCAACCCAGGGCTGGGTCTCCAATCAAACTATGGTAATGGGCCTATTAGATCAGAGCCTAAGCCCAGTAGTTGCCAAACCAATCTGCTTTCAAGGATTCAACCTGGGTTCCACATTACATGCTCTGATGGGCTGCTTTGGATATGGATCTGGGTTTTATTGATTAAGAAAATTTGAATCAGATGAATTCATTTTCATTTCTACATTAAATTTTTTATTTTTTATTTTTTGTTTTTGCGTTTTCCGTTCTTCATTCTACGGTATTTATAAGAATAAATATTGTGAGTCCATTGATTATATCATTTTATGTGGCCGGTGAATAAAATATAGCTAATGATGTTAGGTGGACATTCTTTATCTTTGACTAATCCAATCAACTGGTCTTCACTACTGCAATATGATTTCTCATTAATTATTAACACTGGTGCTTGATATCACCATTATTAGCCTCCGTTTCGAAAGTGGGTTAGCTTTTTAATTTTTTAATTTTTTGGTTATTTTAGTCTCGAGCTAAAAAGTCTAGTTTGAGAAGAATTTTTGGACTTTTTGATTTTTTTGACTTTTTTTATGAGAGAGGAGTGTAATGATTATGTACTGGATTTGATATTTTATTTTTTGTGACTATTTTAGCCCCTAACCCACCAAAACCAACTTCCCAAACTATGCCTAAGATATACCTGGGAATGTATTTGAGAAGAAAGGTAGGTGATATCACCGTTTTAGGCTTCCTGTTTGTTGATGTTTTCTTTATTGTTTGTACGTCTCATTACATCAATAGTGTTCTTTTTTTTTTTTTTATAAAAAAAATGTGAAGTTGTGGTGGGTTGAAGTTTTTCTTTTTTTTTTTTTTATAAAAAAAATGTGAAGTTGTGGTGGGTTGAAGAAGTGGAGAAGAGGAGTTATTGGGATTAGAAATTATTCTAATTTTAAATTAATTAATTTCACAATAAATTAAAAAATATAAAGATAAAAGCATATATAAACATATATGTATAATATATTGAAGGGGGAATTTTTTTAATGCCTCTAATATTAATATTTTATAAGATAAAATATTTTCATAGTAGTTGAGGTCTCTCAACATTTTAACAGAAAAAATTCAACTAAGAAAAATTCTGGCTCGACTCAAAGAAATTTCGACCCTAACATAGAGAAATTTCAAAATTTCTTTTATATGATTATAGAGAAATTTAAAATTTCTTTGGTATAATCACAGAAAAATTTTATTAAGGGATCTCAACTAATAGAAAAAAAATATCTTAGACATTTCCTACTACATAAAGTTGGAGAATAATATTTCACTAATTTTTTCTAAAATTCAAATATCGTTAAAAGACAAAATTCAAACCTTTCAAATTCATTTTAAAAAAGGAGTCAAATTAGTTGTCTTCTAAGGCTTAAGCAAAATTCATAACTCATATGTAACGGGTTAAAGGAGCAAGGGTTGGAATTCAAAATTTCTTTTAGTATTGGATTTGGAATGATTAGATTGAGTTCAATGTTAGGCAAAGTTAAATTTAGAATGACATAAATATTCTTATTATGTAGTAAAAGTCCAGTACGCAATGATTAATGGTCACTTGAATTTGGTGGAAAGAGAAGATTGGAGACCCCTAGTTTGGTAGAAAGAGCTGATTGGAAAACTAATGTGAGTGTCGTTTCAATGAGTAATGATGTATAATTCAACTACTCGACACTAGACGAGACAACATTGTTGACATAAAATGTTATAATTTTTTAAAAATTTTGAATTACATCCCAATTTTTTTATGCATCAATTAATAGGAGAGTAATTACAAGTATGAGAAATATTACATTATTAAACAAACCACTCATAATAATTAGAAAGTCAGCAAAGTCTACTGAGTTTAAATCCAACAGTCACTCCACTAATATTTACATATAACTCTCATACTGAGAAAGAAATAAATATCAACACAAAGTATATCAAAACTCTTTTATATAAAAATTGAACTTGAGACATCACACCACAAAGAGTGTAATATATTACCTAAAAACACAAAAAAAAAAAAAAAACCAAAACGTGTAATATAACCATTAGACTAAATGCCTTGGTTTATTACACCCCACTCCAAGGGAGTGAAAATGATAAAACGTTATAATTGAGAGTGATCAAATATACCATTTTATAATAAAGGGGATAGAGTTATAACAAAAGATTAATGCTCTATTACAAATTCTAATGCTCTAAATTTATACTACAAAAAGTAAGATGTTCCACCTTTCGTGCTACAACAAAAAGTGCTTTCAAAAACAAAAAGGCAATTTTAATTAAGAATAGCTTGAATGTCCTATTTGTTATCAATTAAAAAGAAAAACTTAACTTTCTCACTTACATAACAATAATAATAATAATAATAACAAATTCTTTTTAAATGCCCTAACTTTTTAAAAAAATTAAAATACTAAAGGAATAAAAAAGTTAATAAAAAGGGTAATATTAAACTCCCTAACTCTAAAAATAAAATCTAATTCATACAATTTTCCCTTGACATTAAAAAAGCATGAATCAAATGACTAGGGTACACCATTTCATTTAAATGGATCACATGACTAGGGCGCACTATTTCCTACTCAATGAATCACTTGAATGAAAATGACAAATACCGGATAGTGAATTTCAATCAATGGAACATAATTTTATCATTTTCGTGTGAAAGAAATAACTCAAGTAAAGGTAAGTTCACGTCTTAAATTTACATTTGAATTAATTATATAAAAATCTTATTTATAAATATTATGGTAGCTCAAATCATATTTAAGATTTTTTAAATTAATAAGTCTTATTTAGTAAAATTAAGAATATTATCAAATTTTTTTAAAATTTTTAAAATTAAAAACATTATCAATTTTGCATAATAATGTTTCAGATAATTGTTGCACTAACTGATAAAAAAAACAGAGTACGAGATTAAATGTATTTGTCTTTTTACTTATTTCTTTGATTCAATTATTCAATAAAACCGAGAACATTATTAGTTTTTTCATTTTATTTATTTTATTTTTTTTTAGTTTTGCACATTAATGCTATATTATCATGCTCCTTTATAGACACAAACTTTTTAGTTTTGCACAAAAAAATAATTCAATTTTTTCAATTTTTTCAAATTTTTTTATGCACATATATATATTTTTTAGTTTTTTTTTTTTTAATTTGAAAGTTAATATCTTAAAGTTTTGAAAATCAAAATAAATGTCAAATCATTTTTTTTATAGATAATAATAAATGATGAACAATTATTGTTTGTAGGACAATTCTGATTATTAAAAATTTAATAGGACTTAAAGGTCAAAAAAATATTATTTAAGACTTAATGAAGTATATGTTCATAAATTAGGATTTATGTATAAGTGCCCCTTTACATTGTAGATTCAATAAAATGTAATAGAGTCTATATTAAAGATGATTGATTGATAATTAAGAAATATATTGTAATAAACTGTCACCTTATTTAGTTTGAAAAGTGGATTTAACTTTTGAGTTAAAAGCAATTATGTAAAGAAGGGTTGGGTTTTCTTCATGTCTATATCTCAACATGACAGAATTGGAAAGATTCATAGGGCCATCATGAATTCTGTTTTAATGATTTAAACCATTTAATTTGTAAAGCTCTCTTAATGTATATTATTCATGAAAAAAAAATTAGATTGATACGATAATCGTAATCTTTTCATTTTATCGTATTTGTTTATAAAAAAAATGTATGATTTATTTTTAAAAATATATTGTCATCTGTTTTTTCATAAACAAATACAATAAAATAAAAAGTTACGATTATCAATTTATTTTAAATGATTCACATAATTTACTTTATTAGGTTCATCAATAAAAATATTTATATTTGTAATCTAACTGTATGCAGCAAATCAACATGATTACATATCTTACAAAATGGATAGTTTTTATTCATTAATCTTTCTATACATGAAATTATTGCACGGAATTAAATAGTTAATTATATGGATATTATTTTAATTATAATTGAATATCATCTTTCTTTTTTTTAATTTTAAAATAATATATTTAGATTTTCAAATTTATAAAAAAAATCATGTAAGTATTAAATTTAAATGGATAAAAAAGGGAGAAATTGCAACACAAAAAAAATGACGGGAAAATTACATTTTAGTGGAGTAGTGGGAAAAAAAAAATTGCATTTCTATGATGGTGTTACTCTTCTGTGTGCTTGATACAAATTTATTCTTGTGTTTGATACAAATCTTCTTATATATGTTAGAGTTGCACACAAAAAAACTTCTTATTTATAATGTAATTATTTTGGAGAAAATCGGTTTAAGGTCCCTATCCAACTTTTAGTAATGGATTAGGTCCACAATGTGTTCTTTTGTAGCCTAAGGTCCCTCAATGTTATTTTAGAGTGTAAAATACCTGTCTTACCTTTATTTATAATATACGTTTTTTTGAATTTGGCAGCTAAAGATCATATTGATATTTTGTGGGAGATTACGTGAGGATGAACTTAACGATTCAGATTTTTGTGGAATAAAAGAAAAAATAAAATGATTATGGTTTGGATGTGATATTTTGTCTTATTGATTTTTTAGTCTATTTTATCTTTTTGTGGCTATTTTAGCCAAAAAATTTATGCCAAACATAGCCAATTATTTTGAATTTATATCATTTTATTGTAATTATTTCTAAAATAAACTAATTTTATAATTAAAAAAATTAAATATACAAGATTAAAATTGTAAAGGTAGAGTCGGATGATAAGAGAGAGTTGACCTTGGCCTTGTTTGAGAAGTTGATTATTTTAGTAAGCAGTGTTGTTGTTTTTGATTTTTGAAGTTAATTTTTCATTATCTGTTATTGATGAATTTTCGATGGAGTTGATTTTGATTTTTGGAGTTACTTTTTCATTCTCTGTCAACAAGGTTATGAGTTGTTTTTTGGTGCTCTGTTTTTTTACGTTTTTGTGCTCTGTTTTTTGTTCACTTTGCATTTTTTGTGTAGTGCAGAGAAATTTTGTGATTGTTCCATATATTTGCAATTTCTTCAAACATGATATCTACTCAAAATAATTGTAATATCATGAAACTACAACTACTTCATATATTAGATTGTGCATCTAAATCTACTAATCTTTGCTTTGGGATGTGCGTTGATTTTTAAATTTTTTGGCTATTTTAGCTTAAGATTAAAAAGCCTTGTTTAGAATGAATTTTTTGACTTTTATAAAAGAAAAAATAAAATGATTATGGTTTGGATGTGATATTTTGTCTTATTGATTTTTTAGTCTATTTTATCTTTTTTGTGGCTATTTTAGCCAAAAAATTTATGCTAAACATAGCCAATTATTTTGAATTTATATCATTTTATTGTAAGTATTTCTAAAATAATCTAATTTTATAATTAAAAAAATTAAATATACAAGATTAAAATTGTAAAGGTAGAGTCCGATGATAAGAGAGAGTTGACCTTGGCCTTGTTTGAGAAGTTGATTATTTTAGTAAGTTATTTTAGTTTTTGATTATTTTAGACTTTGTTTGGGAAGAAGAGTTGGGTTGGGTTGGGTTGGAGACTATTTTAGTCACAAAAAGATAAAATATGTTTTTAGCTCAATAAGACAAAATAGCATATCTAACCCATAATCATTACATTATTTTTCTTATAAAAATTCAAAAAGCTTTCTCAAACGAAACTTTTTAACCACAGGCTAAAATAGCTAAATAGTCAAAAAAACTAACCCACTTTCCAAACGAACCCTTAAGGCATCCACAATGGGATAGTTAAAGTTATTTGTTAAAGTGTGTATTATATGACAAAAAGTGATAAAAGCGGGGCCCAAAAATGTTTGTTAAGATGTGTTAAGAGTTTGTTAATTTTAGAGCGTGAGTGGTGGTGCAATGGATGTGTTAACGGGTGTGTTAAATATATATATATATATATATGTGTGTGTGTATATAATAAATAAAATAAATAAATAATTTAATTTAATCAAAAATTTCAAGCCCAAAATTAAATTTCAAGTCCAAAAAAAAAATCCCAAAAAGTTTAAAAAAAAAAAAAAAATTGCCGCTGACCAGTCAACCGGCCGGACATCTGGCCGGTCAACCCGTAAAACAAAAAAACACACTTCCCCTCCATCACTAGAACACTTGCTGCAGATAACAAATAACTTAGCAGCTGACTCTAATATACACCCCTAACACACGCGTTAACAGGTCTACTGCAGCACCAAACTTCCCCCTCAGCTAGCCAAAAGTTGGCAACTGACACTAACACACAACTTAGTGTGTCCATTGTGGATGCTCTTAGTAGGCTAAAATTTTTGTGTTTGGAAAGATGGTTGGATTTTTTTTTAGTTGGATATAATATTTGTGAGAGAAAAAGTGAAATGATTATGGATTTGATGTGATATTTTATTTTATTAACTATTTTAACTTATTTTATTTTTTTGTGAATTTTAGCTCAAAAAGCCAAATTTTAATCTTTGCCAAACAAGACTCTTGTGGATGCAATTTTAACCCCAAAAAATTAAATTGACACATGTTGGGTCGAGTCGAGATTTTGTTTGGAAATAAATTTTTTTAGTAATTTTTTAATTTTTTTAACTAAAATATGATATACAAAAAAATTAATATATTTGAGATAATTTTTAGTTTTTAACAAAAGGATATGTGAAAAATATTTTTTTATTTTTTAATACAAATTATTGATAGGAAAAATTACCCATAAATCCCATTTGGGAGAAAGTTGTACCATTTGGTCCTAGAAGTTTTCTTGCAATCCAATTAGTCCTTTTTATTTTTGGTATATTGTTTGGGGTTTTAGAGTTTACTTCAAAACCAATCCAGTACTTAAAATTACAATATTACATACGTTACAACACACTTTAACTGATCAGATTTTATGCGGAGGGGCACATACATTTCCATTAATTGAACTCTGTCGGAGCAAATCCTTGACACCCTTAAAATACACTTGAATCCTGTTGTCACCACCGTCCCATATTACGGCCCTGCAACCCATTGTTAAACATTATTATCAGTTACTTACATCAAAGTAACCACTGTAACATAGAAAACATACAAATATTAAAAATTATCAAAATTTACCAGTCACCCTCCACGTTGTAAACATTCTCTAACAGCTTCATCTCGTCCTCATTCATCATATTCCACACCGCAAACTTTTTGTTCATTCCAAAACCACTCCACGTTTTACGTTCCACCTCAACGTCGTCAACATTAGAAATCAACTCCAACCCAACTGCATTTGACATGTTAACCCCTTGTTTACCACGTCTAGCAACTCCTGTGTGTTCGTAGTCTAAAAGTTTGAATTCGCGCCTTACTTTGCTTTTAACCCGCCTAACTATAGACGTAATCTTCCGTCCAGGACTTGCCCCGACTGCCTGCTCCACCTCGACACTGTTGCCGCCGTCCACATCAACTAATTCGTCCGTCACCATGTCCTGAAGGGGGCCAATGTTTTTTACATCTTCCACCACATCCACGACGTCCACCACAGCTGCCACGTCATCCGTAACATGGTGTTCACATGTTTCCATAGCTGCTCTACCTTGTCCACTATCCTTGCTATGTAAATTCCCTGTACCAATACTCCAACCAGGCTTAGGCCTCGTTTGGGAACAGGCTATTTTAGTAACTTTTTGGCTTTTTACGAAAAGATGTGCAGAAAAGTAAAGAGGTGATGTGACTAGTTTTAATTGGCTTTTTGACTTTTTGACTAAAATAGTCAGTCCCCAAACGAGGCCTTAGTTTCAGAAAGTGGTTGCTATTTTGGGTTAGTAGTTGTAACGGACTGCGTGACAACGTGTGCCACGTGGTCGTCGACTTGGTCCTCCATTCGTGTTATTGTTCCCCTTAACTGTTCTACCACTTTATTAAGCCGTGAAATTTCAGCATCTTTAGCCCCAAGAACACAGTCAAATCCAATATACAAGTTGGTTACCTGTGCTTCAACCATTCCTTCCATCTTTTCGACACGATTCTCCAACTCACTTACATGTTCGGCCTTCAAACGGACCTCATTCTTTAACTCATTCACTTGTTCTACAGCTTTACTTAACTGCTCCTTCGTATAGTTTACGCCATCACAAACTTTAGCACCTTCAGGTGTGCATGCCAAATCCAACAAATCAGGGAACAAAACTGGCGACACGTCATCCGCAACAAATATCTTAACATCGGTTTCCTTTGCAAGGCATGATGTCTCCCTGTCCTTTTCACTTTTGTCTTTTACTTCTTTACATTCGAACTTAACATCACTAGGCAAATTCGGCTTCCAACAGTCAAAACTAGCTTCAACATTACACCTCTCCTCTACATCCACTCCACCCACACACTCTTTCCAAACATTAACCGGCTCAACTTCCAACACAACCCCCTCCGCCTCCTTCGCTACCTTACTAACATGGGCCGCCTGTACAAAGTAACGCTCTATTATAGACGCACTCAGTTTGTCACAGTTCACCTACAACATTATACCATTAACAAACAAATTAGCATATACCAAACCAAAATATGCACACATTACTATCTACAATTAGTTTTTGGTATCTCTATCCCACCGTTCACCGACAATTCCACTGTTTAAGCTTCCCAACTAATGCACCAACATTCTATCTGCAAAACCTTGGTGACACATTTGGTCTGTCCGGTTCAACGATTGCAGTGTGCTCGCAAATTAAGAACTGCACCGCACCACACACATAATCATTTCACAAATTCAAATAAACAAGTAACATAATTTTTACACACTACAAACAGATTTAAGGCCAGCGTAACGTACCAACAAAGCAACAACGCAGCCAGTAACCTTCTCTGGCCTACCATGCATCTCATTCAACGAATCAATCAACATGTTACGAATTGCTGCAGTCCAGTCATACAACCGTAATGTCTCCAGCTTGTCAATTATGCGCACAAATGCCCACCAAATTGACTCAGCAGTACTAGCAAAGAAAAGCTTCACACAAATGTACAAACATAGTAGTTTCGCAACATCTTCCTCGTCACAACTAGTAGTCCCACGCATAGCATCTACCAACAAGTCTTTAATGACCTTCGAGGAGATCCTACTAACAATCCCACAACGCCGCTGTATAAAATCTGATGGACCTTTAACCCCTTGCGTCAAATCCAACTTATCCTTCCTACATTGGACCCCAAAAATCAGCCGAATGTCACTGTTCCTAAGTGGCAGTCCACTACCCCCAATGTGAAACTTCTCATCGTTCGGACTATACGTTTGGATAATTCGGCAAACAGTTGCGTCGCATTTTTTATACCCTTCAAGATCTAACTTATGTACACGAATGGCCTCAATCATAAGCCAGAACGGTGTCTTTTGAAGCTGCATGATATGTTCATCGCATAGCTGCAGCTCCAAAACAGTTGTAATCACTCCAGCAACATTTGACCGGTACATCAGTTTCCTTATGTTCATTACAGGTTTTTTGCCACTCCCTCTAACTTTTTTTTTTCCCCCAAAACGTCAACTGCTTCTGTTTTTTTGATGCCAATCTTGTTGATGTTTGAACTTTCAACTTCGAACGTGACGAATTCCCACCATCACTACGTTTCACCGAAAGTCGTCCATCACTACCTGCCACAACAACAACATCACACATCATAACGCATTCACGTTCAATCACTAACACCACAAGCATGTAATTACCATTGAAATTCACCAAAGTATTGTCATTTACATGCACACGCCCATACATACTTACTTATATGTGCAATTCACACATACTACAAAACAACATCACAACAACACCAGACAACTGACACTACTACGAGACAGTAAACTAATTACTGTGCACCTCCAAAACACCTGTCTTCACCAATTCACACTTCACTCCAACCAGTTAAACAAACACCTACACCAATACAATGAACAACTTACGAGTACACATACCATAACACATTCGCACAAACAACACCACAACATTAACAATGTCTGCATCACAATACACTCAACGCATTGTAAACCAAACAACCAACACCATGGCTACTCATTACGGAAACATCAACCACCAACATGACACACTTCATATACATGAAACGATCGAAATAACACAACAACACCACAACATCAGACATAATATACATACGACATATGTAGATACAACAAATTATTAAACAAATCAAAGACCGCCAACACCATTACCAGACAAATGACATTATAACATGAACACTCTATTTGCAAATTATTTACTATGCTCACAGTCACTGTTATCCATGGTTCTACCACACAAATACGATGTAATCGAACAAAATAAACATACATTATACGAATCACATACCTGACGTCATCTACAACCACCAACTACGGCGGTGCCGCTGCAACGATTGAACGCAATCTTCAAAAACACCTATCGCAACGTTATCCCAACTCACACACTGCTTCAACCCACACCTCAGAACACCAAACGGGATGCGCTACAGAAGATCAATTCGTATTTCTAGGGTTTGAGGGAGAATCAATGACCAAATTGGAAACAACAATTAAGGGTTTAACATTACCAAATGCTGAAACATCGAAAATGAACAAATCATCTCCACATTTACATTACCATCGTAGAAGATTCCATGTTCATCTCTTCCGTAACACCCGCAAACGAGGGAAAACCAAATAAGTCTATAGTGAGCTTTTTTGGATATATTAGTAATTTCAACATTGTCAAATTACACTATCACCCACATCAAATGCGGCAATACACGAGTGCAGATCATCTGCCATACTATCCTGCCGTGGTATACAAAACGACGTCGTTTTGTATGCCACGACCATTTTATTTACTTTTTTTTTTTTTAATTCAAAAACCCAGTCCCTTGTTTCCCCCCTTTTCTCTTTCCCCTCGTTTTGTATACCACGACCATTTTATTTACTTTTTTTTTTTTTAATTCAAAAACCCAGTCCCTTGTTTCCCCCATTTTCTCTTTCCCCTATTTTCTCTTTCTCTGTATCGTTTTCTTCGCCTTTGCTGAGTTAGTGAACCCTAGCAAAGAGATAGAGGCATCGTGAGAGGTGACTGAACCCTAGCAGAAGAGAGAGAGTTATCGCGAGAGACGACTGAACTAACGCGAACTGAGAGAGGAACTGAGAGACGAAAGAGATGGCGGAGATGGAGGAGCAACGCAATGGCGAGCAAAGGACCGTGGGTGACGGTGAGTCCGGCGGCGATGCGATGGTGGGAAGGCGACATTGCGGCGACAGCGAGGTATATTTCATCATCTTGCTGTTATATATTGATTCATTGATGGTTCTATATTGATTTTAGGCATTGAAATCTAAAATGTTATAAATTGATTCATTGATTCAGATTTTATTTTTTAACCCGTTGAAATGTTATTCAGATTTTTTAAGGGACCCATTGATTCATTGATTTGAACCCATTGATTCATTGATTTGAATCTGATTTCATATGTTATACATATGAAATGAATCAGATTTCATATGTTGATTCATTGATTCAGATTTTATATATATCAATGAATCTGATTTCAGATGTTATACATTGATTCATTGATATATATTGATATATTTTAACCCATTGATTCATTGATACAGATTTTGACCCATTGATTCATTGACTCATTGATTTTTTAACCCATTGATTCAGATTAAGGAACCCATTGATTCATTGATTTGAATCTAATTTCATATGTTATACATTGATTCATTGATATGTATTTTTTTTTGATTCATTGATTCAGATTTTATATATATCAATGAATCTGATTTCAAATGTTATACATTGATTCATTAATATATATTGATATATTTTAATACATCTGTCTAAATCTGAAATGTTATATATTGATTCATTGATTCAGATTTTAACCCATTTCAGATTTTAATCTGTTGCCTAGGTGTAATCTGTTAATTCAAATTCAGATTTTAATATATTTGATTCAGATTAATTGAAATTCGATTCAGATTTTAATTCAAATTGATTCAAATTTGATTCAGATTAACCCATTTTAATTCAAATTTAATTCAATTAACAGATTTTTATCTGTTAATTCAAATTTAGATCTTTGTATTATAGGTAAATGTGGTTTATATATATAAATGTGGTTTATATATATGAATTGTAGGTAATGGAAGAAAGTAATATTGTTGATGATTGTGGTTGGAAGCCGAAAGTGGGAATGCCATTTGACTCTGAACAAGCCGCATATGACTTTTACAATACGTATGGGGAAAAGTTGGGTTTTAGTATTAGGAAGGCCTATGCAAACAAGAACAAACATACGAAGGAGATAACATCACGTACGTTTGTATGTTACAAAGAGGGAAGTCGGGGTATTGACAAACGAGATCCACTTGTCAAAAATCCAAGACAAGAGGTAAGATGTGGTTGTGGTGCCCGATTTAGTATCAAGTTGGATAGAATTTCAGGAAAATATCTTGCTTGTGATTTTGTTGAACATCATAATCATGATCTTGTGCCTCAAGATTGCATTCATATGTTGCCTTTCCAAAGAAAAATATCTACCACCCAAGCAATTGAAGTAGAATTAGCTTCACAGTCTGGAATTCCTCTTAGGTCTGCTTATGAACTATTTGGTAGGGAATCTGGTGGAAGAGCATCACTTGGTTTCACCAAATTGGACCAAAAAAATTACCTAAGATCGAAGAGACAAAAAGATTTAGAATATGGGGAAGCGGGTAGTGTGTTGCATTACTTTCGTAAGAAAATTGTGGAAAATCCATCTTTTTTTTATGCAGTCCAATTAGATTGTGATAAACAGATAAGTAATATATTTTGGGCTGATGCTCAAATGATCATGGACTATGCTCAGTTTGGTGATGTAGTCACATTTGACACTACTTACAAACTAAATAACGAGCATAGACCTTTTGGATCATTTGTTGGATTTAATCATCATCGAGAAACAGTTATATTCGGTGCAGCGTTGATGTATGATGAGACTGCTGAATCTTTTACATGGTTGTTTCAAATTTTTTTGGAGGCAATGTCAAACAAAGCTCCGAAAACTATTTTCACAGATCAAGATGCTGCGATGGCTAAGGCCATTGCAATTGTCATGCCCGATACAAACCATCGTCTTTGTACGTGGCATTTGATGCAAAATGCTGTCAAGCATGTAAGTTCTGTTTTTGATGATGTAAGGGTCAAGGCTGTGTTTTCAAAATTTATGCATGACATTGATGATGAAGAACAATTCCGAATACAGTGAGACCAAATGCTTGATAAGTATGATGCATTCGACAATCATTGGTTGGAGCAGACTTTTCGCGTGAAGGAGAAATGGGGATGGCCATATATTAGGAATTCTTGGGCAGCTGGAATGAGTACTACTCAACTTAGTGAATCCTTTAATGCATTTCTGAAGGATTATTTGAATTGTGACCATAACTTGATGGAGTTCTTCATGCATTTTGAGAGGGTGCTTTATGAGAAGAGGTATAAGGAATTGGAAGCTGAGTATAATTTGTCCCAAAAATTGCCGAGGGTTTCAATTCCAACTGTGATATTAAAGCAAGTGGCAAAGATTTACACGAAAATAATTTTTGAGGAATTCCAAAATGAGTATGTGCAGTTCATTGAAGCATCCATTATAGGCACCATTCATGATGGTGAGAGCACCATATTCACAATAAGAACAATGGTAGATGGAAAAAAAAATAAGATTGTGACAATGGATGGAGGGGGTTCTTTGAGTTGTAGTTGCAAGAAGTTTGAAGTGAAGGGCATACTATGTCGACATTGTGTCAAGGTGCTTAGAGATGTATTCAATGCAACGGAACTTCCTCCCAATATATACTCAAACGATGGACTAAAAAAGCAAGGGCTGAACGAGTGAAAGATAGACGTGGGTATGAAATGACGGCTGATGTGAAATTACATCAAAGTGACCGATATCGGTCATTAATGACCATGTTTAGAGCAATAGCGAGTAGAGCCGCTGAAAGTGAAGAAACTTATCAGTTGTTAGTTTCAAAAGGTGAAGAATTGAGTGTAATGGTTGAAGACAAATTAAGTCTCCACATTTGTGGTCAAGTGGAGGTAACTGATTTGAGAAATTCGTCAAGCAACGCATGCCCACAGAGTGATGAAGTAGATTGTCCAATCCAAGCTAAGGGACTGAAGAAAAGAGAGTCAACTACTAAGGGAAGAAGGAGCATCAAAGGCGAGATGGAAAAAGCTATTGCAAAGAAGAAAAGGATGCAATCTTATTTCGTCATGGGTGGTAATTCTATTCAGGTATTATGTAATAGTAATGTCGTATTTATATGGTTAGTTTTAAAATACAGTAGATTAGTAAAATTGCATACGATTAAAATACAGTAGATTAGTAAACTAAAACATTGATTTTTTTTAGTAATGACCCACTTTCATTAAAGTTTTTCGTTGTATGTAGGGTGGCGCTGATTATATTTCCCAATGTGAATCTCAGCCTCATTTCCGCATGGGTAATAATTCTATTCAGGTAATATTTAATAGTAATGTGGTCTTCATATGGTTAGTTTGATGAGTTAATTTCATTAACTTTGTTCATTATATGGTTAATTGTTGTTATGTGTACTTGGTTTGCTTCGCAATGTAGTCGGGTGGTACTGTTTACACTTCCCAAGGTGAATCACAACCTCATTTCGTCATGGGTGGTAATTCTATTCAGGTATTTAGTTTTTGAATCATGGATGATAATTTTATTCATGCGTGAATCACAACCTTATTACTGTTTACACTTCCCAAGTTGGGTTCCTTGGCATTTAATTTTTGTTATCTTTAATTGGTTTGTTTGGCAATGCAGTCGAGTGCTGCTATTTATACTTGCCAAGGTCAATCACAATCGCGTTTCATCATGGGTAGTAATTCTAATCAGGTAATAGTTTTTTATGTGCAAGTTTTTAAGAAAATGTTAAATAATGACCATGTTTTTTATTCAAATATTTTGTTTACATAGTTTCTATTGGTTGTATTTAGGATCATGGTCTTGGTGTAAATTTTTCTCAATCACAACCTCGTTTCGTCATGGGTAGTAATTCTAATCAGGTAATAGTTTTTTATGTGCAAGTTTTTAAGAAAATGTTAAATAATGACCATGTTTTTTATTCAAATATTTTGTTTACATAGTTTCTATTGGTTGTATTTAGGATCATGGTCTTGGTGTAAATTTTTCTCAATCACAACCTCGTTTCGTCATGGGTATTAATTATAATAAGGTAATATTAATGTTCAATGATGTTTCTTTAGTTTTTAAAAAATTTTGGTTATTAATTTAAAATATTTGTTTCTTTTTTTTTGTTTTTCGTCATGGGTATTAATTTAGGATCATCGTCATGATATCTACATTTCTCCATCTCAACCTCGACCTCAAGTTCTTATGGGTGGTACAAGTGGTCCTCCTCTTACGTATGGTACACATGATGTGAGTTATAATTAGTGACATAGTTTACATTTAAAATGTAGTATACATTGTAATCGAAGTTGAATACATGGTTTGGTGTATTGCAGGGAAATAACACGCCTCAGTCAATGCCTTCTGTGTATCCCACTCACAGATCTTTTCAGGGGTTGCTTCGAGGTACAAGTGTTGAAAACTTTGCAGTCCATCTCTCGCAAGCGTCACATAGTCCTGCTGACAGTCATGTAGATGGACATCCCTGAGAAGTTTATTTTATCTTTATTTGTTTTGGACAGATGTATTTTGTGTTGGACAGATTTATAATGATTTGGACAGATTTAGACAGTTTTCTTTTATTTTGGACAGATTTGGTCTCATGAATGTTGGACAGATTTGGTTGTGTTATTTTGTGGTGCACAGGTTTATAATGTTGTCGACAAATTTGGAATGATATGGACATCCTATGGATAGTTTGCTTTTATTTTGGACAGATTTGGTGTCATGAATATTGGATAGATTTGGTTGTGTTATTTTGTGTTGCACAGGTTTATACTGTTCTAGACATGTGTCGAATAATCTGGACAGATTTGGACAGTTTTGGTTGTCTTATTTTGTGTTGCACAGGTTTGTAATGTTGTGGGCAGTTTTGGACAGATTTGGTGTCATGAATGTTGGATAGATTTGGTTGTGTTATTTTGTGTTGCACAGGTTTATACTGTTCTAGACATGTGTTGAATAATCTGGACAGATTTTGACAGTTTTGGTTGTCTTATTTTGTGTTGCACAGGTTTATAATGTTGTGGATAGTTTTGGACAGATTTGGTCTCATGAATGTTGGACAAATTTGGTTGTGTTATTTTGTGTTGCAAAGGTTTATCATGTTCTGGACAGATTTGGAATGATCTGGACAGATTTGGACCAATTTTTTTTTTGGACAGATTTGGTTTTGGTTTGTGTTATTTTGTGTTGTCTGCACAGATTTGGATTCTGGACAGATTTGGATACATTTATATTGTTTTGGACAGATTCGGTTATGTTGTGGACAGATTTGGTTGTCTTATGTTGTGGACAGATTTGGTTATGTTGTGGACAAATTTGGTGAAGAACAAGTACGACCTGACCAATAATAAGAATATACAATAATGAAATATGTCCACAACGTTATAAAATAATGAGATCTATTTGTCCACAACGTTATAAAATAATGAGATCTGTCCAGAACATTATAATGTCATTCACAGAAACAAAACAGAAACGCATCACATTCGTCAAACATAGGTAATTCCATTAAGCTTTACATATCAACATTCATAGTTTAAGAACGCATCACATTCGTCAAACATAGGTAATTCCATTAAGCTTTACATATCAACATTCATAGTTTAAGGACGCATCACATTCGTCAAACATAGGTAATTCCATTAAGCTTTACATATCAACATTCATAGTTTAAGGACGCATCACATTCGTCAAACATAGGTAATTCCATTAAGCTTTACATATCAACATTCATAGTTTAAGGACGCATCACATTCGTCAAACATAGGTAATTCCATTAAGCTTTACATATCAACATTCATAGTTTCAGGTCTACAACATTCAAAACCCACATACATCCACCAAAAAAAAAAAGGTTACATTCACTAAGGTTACCCAAATACATCCACCAAAAAAAGGTTAAGCGCATCACTAAAAGATTACATTCACTTCAGTAGTGCTATTAGCATGGTAAAACCAATCAACACAATGGCTGTGAACATAAACAGTTTCATAGCTTCTTGGTTTGCTTCAACTCGTTCCAATCTATTTATAATTTGATTCAGTTTGTCAACATCATAATCATAGCCTCTCTCATCTTCATTCTTCAGATAAGTAGCTTTACTTTTCCTTTGGATATCTGATGCATTCCCAGTCGAAGCCGGTCCCCATCCAAAGTACTCGCATATCCTAGTTGCACACTTGAAATACAGCCTCCCTGGATTTTTCTCTGATTCTGATATGAACACTGCAGCTTTTTTTCCACAATTGCATCTCTGATTTTGCAAATATCCAGTATCAATGTTTTGAACCCATTGACATTGACATGATCCTAGTAAGAGCATTTTCCACAATTACAATCAGTCCATTAAGACAACATTCAAACAAATATGTAAAATAAACATTGTCATTTTCATGTTCATGTTAATTCTTAATTTTATTTTCATGTTCATGTTCATCCTAGTCATATACATAGTTCATGTTTATTCCTAGATCATATACATAGTTCATGATGTATTAGTAAAATGGAAATTGCATGACATGAACCTAAATTGACTACTAAAGTATATAAGAATAGCAATTGCAATTGAGAAGTTGAAACCAACTAGGTATTTTCCCAATCTTATACTACTTACAATTATTAAGCTGCTAGATTTCAGAAGTTAATGAAATAGCTAGATCAATCTTTAGTATGCATGCACTACTGTATGCTATCTGTGAATGATTTCATGCAAATTTTTCTATAAACCTTAAACCTTGAACATGGATTTTGGTATATGTGTTTACATCCAAACTCACTTTCATTGTAAATTAACAAGACTAGCCATGAAATTATAATGTAATAATTCCCTAAACGAGTATGAATCATCCATCTAAAATTAAACTTCATTTAAAAAATCAGGAAACAAATAATATGAGGGCAAGAGATATACCTAGATGAAGCATAGAAGCTGCAAACTACAAGCGAAAATTAATCAAATGAAGTGGTAGTAACTACAAAAGAAATCCAATCATAAAAAGGTCACATACAAAGATGCATGTGAGATAGAGGAACTGTGCTATGATAATACAGTTCATATGGTAGTATGCTATCATTTTGAGAGACATGAATCAAACTTTTTCCCTTTTATATGGCAACAGAATGAGTCCTGAATTTGGTCTGGACCAATATAGATCAAATAATTTCTTTGGAGAAGTACTGTTTGACAGCAGGACTGTTTGATCAATATTGGACCAATATAGACCAGTACATGATTCAGCAGGACTTGGATTGTTTGACAGTAGGACTTGGATTGCATCTCTGATCTATAATGGCAATGCATGTAAACAATAGTTTGTCAAAAGAAAAAGAAGAAAACATGACAATGGTTTTTGAAAACATGAATAAACAGGGCAGTTGCCTGTGTCAAACAAAATAGGTGTTCCTAATCTTACAATGGTGGACCTTCCTGGAATCACTAGAGTTGAACAAAATCAAGGTGAACAAAAAGAAAGGTGTTCATGGCCAACCCTACAGTGCATGTTCATGGCCAACACAATATATTCAGCAGTCTCAAACATTGAACAAAATCAAGTGATGCTCAATTTGGTGAGATCCCAGATTAACACAATATATTCCAGATTAACAAAAAATGAACAAAAAATGAAAGGAGCATGATGAGATCCCAGATTACACAATATATTCCACATCTCACCATCTCACATTATTCAGCAGTCAAATGGATCTCACCATCTCATCATCTCAGATTACACATAATGTCATTATTCCAATTGAACAGATTAACAGATTAAGAAAGGTGTTCCTAATCTTGAACAGATTAACACAAACAACACATCTGTAACAGCAAATCAACAATTCAGCAGTCAAATGGTGAGCATGATGAGACTATACTAATCTTGAACAAAGGTGTTCCTAACACAAATAACACATCTTGAACAGATTAACAAAGGTGTTCCTAACACAAATAATAGTTTAACAAAGGTGTTCCTAATCTTGAACAGATTAACACAAATAACACTTCTGTAACACCAAATCAACAAAAATTTTCAAAAATTCAACAGAAATAACACATCTGTTTCAACAACAAATCCATCAAAAATTCAACAGAAATAACACATTGTTATACTCGGCATGCTTTAACATCAAATTTGTTTGGGAAAAAATGAGGCATTCCAACATAAATCAAAATAACGAACGAACCTGAGAAAAATGAGGAAAATTTTCATTCCTCATTTTTTTGGGAATTTTTTTTTGCTTTAACATCAAATTTGTTTGGGAAAAAATGAGGAATTCCAACATAAATCAAAATAACGAACGGACCTGAGAAAAATGAGGAAAATTTTCATTCCTCATTTTAAAATGATCCTGAAGACGAATTTTTGAAAAAAAGTAGTACGTATATTGCATGGGTCAACTGTTAATATATATATATATATATATGATAGGAAAATTACAATTTATAGTAAATTTTTAAAATTAATTATAGGTCAATAATAAATTTTATAAACAATAATAATTTAAGTAACTTTGAGTAATTAGATCAATGTCCCAAGAGTACTGACCTGTGACAAAACAATTCAAAATTAAAAAATAATGTACAAGTCTACTTTTTAGACTCACTTTATAAATTTAGTAATGTCTCAAAAAGATTATTAATTGATAATTAAAAAATATTTAATTATTAACTAATTATTTTCTTAATATATCACTAAATTTAAAAAATAAGTTTAACTTTTAACTCTGAATAACAAAATGTTCTCAAAATTATTCATCCGCGTGGGTCGCATGGGAATAAATCTTCTATAGTGATGATGACCTCGTGTTTCCAGTGGTATTTGATAACCCATCACTCTTCAACAAAAGCCTGCGTGGACCAGGATAGCGTGTCGACGGTGAAACCACCCATCAATAATAAACATGGTTAATTATTCAATAATTTCAAAATATAAATGCGTGATATTTTATAATATTGTAGTTGGTGAATAAAATAAGTAGGTAGGATATTACATTGGGTGTAAACAGCGGATGTACCGATCTGTCCAAGCTGACCGAACCGAAACGATCCGTCGCATTTTGGACGGATGTGTGATGACGAGCAGACGGTTGCGGATTAATTTTTTTTAATTTTTCTAGTTTTGGACGGATAACGGATTTGAAATTCTTTTGGCTCCAACCGAACCACTAATCCGCGAGTACCCCTCGTACTTTGTAAGACTTGTGTTTTCAATTTATTTATATATTTTGTTTGTGTTTTCAATTGAAAAAAAGTTTAAAGATTTTGTTAAACAAGAGTTTTCAACTTGAATATATTTTTTGAATTGAAAAAAATAAATGTATTATTTATCTATATTTTTTGGTTTTTAAATTTAACTCTAGAAATAATAAATAAATAAGATGATATATGTTGGTTGATTTTTATTTTAAAAAACAGATATATAGATGTAACAATACAGAAGCATACAATCTCTACTACTGCTCTATTCATGATTTTGGTGGTTTGAATTGTTTTTATATTTTAAGAACTACAGATTGTAATACTTTATGTGGATGAGACATACAGTGATTGTAGTATTCTAAATTTTCAAACTTTTAAATTTTCTTTCTTTGGATGAGGCATGCAATGGTTGTAAAACTTTTTTAAGTCATTAACTGTAATACCTTTTATTTTTATTTTTATTTTTATTTTTATTTTTTGAAGAAGTGCACAAGTTGAATTATGTTGAAAATTTGCAAAATTTTAAACTGCCAAACCGATTCGCATTCATCCGTCAATTCACCAATGTGCTCAATCCACATTCGCCGAATTAGCAGACGGATGCAAATTGATTTTCTCTAATTCGCCAATCTTGCCGAAGAATAGCAAATTGGAGGTTCCATGGTTGCATCTAACCCGCTTCCACCCCTAGCGTTGGGTGATTGGGGAACATGAGAGGACATATTAAATGATGATTGGTTAAGGAGTACAAACAAGTGATATTCCAAAAATATTGAATAATTTCCCAATAAACATATATATATATATATATATATATAATGAATCTCACTTTGCTTGTTTTGAGAAAAAAATTAAAAGTTAATTTTTTAAGTTTTGTTATTTTTTTCAAAAAAAAAATTAAAAAAAATAAAAATATGGTGTGATTAAAAAAATTAAAAAAATAAATTTTAGTTGAGTCAGTAAATAATTATTAGATAGTGATAATATATCATTAGTACTGTGACGATCCCAAAATGTTAATCGTAATTATAAGTGATTAATGATGTATTGAATTTTAATTATGACATGTGCCAAGTGATTAATTGTGAATTATCTAATTTGATTCGTTGTAAATATCTATTTAAATCGAGAAGCTATATGTTGTGAGATTGTCTTTGAAACTGAAGTTGACAACCTTAATGGGTTCAGAAACTAAAATTGAGTATATAGATATGTTAATGGGAATATTTAGAGCCATTTGGGAAGTTTAAATGAAAATTTATTTCGTCTAATTCGTTAAGGTGTGTTTGGGTGGATTAATTGCAACTTTACACTGCAAATTGAAAGTCGTAGTGGTTTCAGAAACTAGAATGGAATACATAATTATAATCAACATGATTTTTAGGACTTAATATGAAGTTTTACAAAAATCTGATTCAGAATGACTTAATTTGATTATATTAATTTAATTATGTGTTTAAATTTAATTGTGATATTGTGAACATATGTGTATGGATATGAAAATTGAAAGCCTTAGCGGCATTTGAAATCAAAATTGGTTACATGAATAAATTATTTGGAATTTTTAGAACATTATGATAAGTTTAATTGGAATTGATTCAATTTACTGAAACTGTCTGTAATCGGATTGAGCCTTAATTGGAAGTATTCTGAGTAAATCGAGTTTTATGATAATTTTGATTAATTGTATTTGCCCAAGATGTTACATGATTAGTATCTAATTCAGCTGTATTCATGATTTAAAATTTGATTAAATGTAAAAAGTGTTTGAGCATTTTGTGATGGTGAGTGTAAGAGATTAAATTCTGGTGAGTGTACTGAGATCTGGGTGTGTGTGCAGAGAAACCAGTGTGCGTGTGTGTATGTGACTATTCGTGATGTGCAATTCAAATGGGAGGGTGTGTGTGTATAATTTGATGCTTAGAATGAAGGTTTTATTTTTTTGGTTCATTGTGTTGAGAATATATATATATATATATATATATATAGAGAGAGAGAGAGAGAGAGAGAGAGAGAGAGCTCAAGATTTTGATGAGAAAGAAGAAGAGAGCTAGGAAGAGATCATCCTATAATCTAAAATCAAGCTCTAGGTAAGTGTTTATTTATAAATTAGACTCATCATATCTTTGGATTTAGGAAATTATAGAGTTAACGTAAGAGAGAGCTCATAGATGATGAATATGAAAGATTAGCTCCCATGTATGAACATTTATGTGTTCTAGTGTTGAATTCATGGAAGTAATTTGGTCTCTTGCATATATTTTGTCATAGAAAATCAAGACATAGTTGAATTCCTTCATACATGGATGATTTCATGAAGATTTATTTATATATTTTGCAATTTATGCATGGGCTTTCAAGATTGAAGGAAAATGTCATGGATTTTGAGGATTTAAATTTAATCAAGAAGAAATCATGCATGAGTTTTCCAACTTGAGGAGGAAACCTCCATGAAGTCAAAGATTAAAGTTCAAGATTATGAGTTTGATGTTTTAATTTAAGGGTTTGAAGTCTTTTCATGGATTTTGAGTTTCAATTTAAAGTAATGAGTTTGTTGGAAGCTCTAGATGGTAAATTCAACATGTTTATGGGAGGTTTTGGGCCTTGATTTGCTTGAACATGAAGTTGAAATTGCGAATTTATATGTTTATGAATTTCTGATTCAGTAATTGAAATATGACTGAATAATTGTAATTTAATGTGCATGAGCCTAATTTAGGCTTGATTGTGTAATTAGTGAACTTAATAAGGATTGGTTTATGATTAGATTATTTATATTTAGTTACTTTGGTTATTACATACCTAAACATGTTTTAATTAGAGATTAAAAGAAATTAGTAATCTAATTAATTCATAATTCTAGTCATTTATATTTAAAAGCTTAAGTGAACTAATGTTTAAGATGATTGTGTATCGTGCTATGCATATTTGTGATTGTAGGTCACGAGTCAAGGACTGCTTGACCAATCGTTCTGGAAGCCCACTGTGAGTAGCGTTATTGTAAAGATATGTTCATATGAATTATGTTCCAAATGTGATTTGATAAGTTATGATTTTTGAAACGATATTTGTTTATGTGAACGAATGTCCTATATTTGAAATCTATTATGGCATCCATAGATAGTCCCAAGTCATGGAAGACGGCATGTTAATGCGGGTCCATGACATATATGTGATTACGACATCTCGTTAGCCACTTCATTGTGGTGATATGTGTTTAATCGGTATCCAGAACCGATTACTCTAGTCGGAAGACGATATGTGATATGTTCTATGAGATGTACCATTATGTTATGTTCTGATATGAGACTGATATGAATGATCGTGTCATGATTTGTTTTACGGATATGATATATTTGGAATTCGTTCATTAACCCCTTTACTTTAATGTTATTCATTGGATTTTAACTCTATATATATATATATATATATATATGTATAGGTGAGTGTTCTGGAGGACAAGTCTAGAAGGAGTCTTTAGTCGAGCCATCGTTTTGAAATTGTGGGGACATATTTTTTGGGTAGTCCGCATGGCCAAGGTTGTCAGCCGAGGTGCTACGTGGGTAGATCATGTTTGTCGAGATATTTAGGGGCACTACCGAGGTATTCTGCGGAAATACCGGAATCCGAGATAAAGCGGATAAGGGACAAGAGTCCTATAATGGGAGAAGACTTCAGTTTGGGTAAAGATGAGACTCTTAGAGAGTTTATCCTAATTCAACTGGGAGTCCAAGATTAGCAGTAATCTTAAGTCCATTAGAGCTAGGCTTCTATTGGGACTAGGATTGTGTTGGCTATAAAAGGGAGGCACCCCCATGGGTCTAAGGTATGCAATTTGTATTCTGAATAGTGAGTTGATCACTTCTGATATCATTGAGAGATAATTGACTTGATCGTCGGAGTGCCCCTAGGTGGACGAGTTACCACCGGGATCTCTTCTTTCTGTTGCAGGACGCTCGGGCTTAGTCTATTCTGCCAGTGTTCTCCAGTTGAATGCTTGATTGGCAGTGTGGTCGGAAATTCACACACACAATTTGGCGCCGTCTGTGGGAAATAAAGAAGAATAGATGGCCAGCGACGGACAGAAGAATAAGGTTGGAGACGAAATCCCTGTTGGGAACGGTAATCATGTTGGCCCTAACATGGAGGAAGATGGTTGGAACGAGGAGACTCGAAACCAGAATCACGGAGAGAAAGACGTCGGCCAGAAGGATGACATACCAAAGAAATCGGATCGAAGCGGGTATTACAATGAGGACGACCTCCAGGTATGGAAAGATAGATGCCTGTTGAGGGACAAAGAGGTGAAAGAGATGGCGAATAAATTGACAAACCTGCAATCAGTCATCAATTTCATGATGTAAAACAACGTCATGCAGTCACCGTTCCCGCTGCAGGACACGCCGATTCCAGCGGCCACTGCCCAGAAGGGAGGGCAGAAAACAGTCCCTGTAGTCCCCCAACACACCAGGACCGAAGAACACTCTCACCGACTTTCAAGGGAGGTTGGGCGAGGAGGGTCGAGAAGGGAAGAATCTTAAAGGACACACCGTACCAAGGAAGAAGACCCCAAAGAACATCGGCATGTTCAAGGGTAGGAGTTGTGCTTCAACACAACTAATGGAGAAAGGTCAAAAATGGCTCACAACGAAGCTGAGAACAGTGCACCGAAAAGATTAAATTCAGGAGATAGCCGAGCTCCTGGGCGGACCAAGGAAGACTTGAGAGATCACCTACAGAAGAAGCAACAAGACGCCGAGGTAATCTCCCCGGTCAAGCCAAATTGGACAAATTCGAAGCCCCGAAGAGGTTTAGCATGCCGAGATTCCAGATCTACGACAGTAAGTCGGACTCCAACTTTCATGTCGGCTTGTACCTGAACTCGATGGCATTGTACACCGAGAACGAGCCATTGTTCTGCAAGGTGTTCCCCTCATCCTTTGGAGAAATTGCATCGAACTGGTTTCACAAGTTACCGAAAGGAACTGTGAAAACCTAGGAAGGCCTGGCCGAGATGTTTGTGGCCAGGTTCGTGACAAACAAGCTACAGCCATTGAAGGTGGACGCCCTAATGGCCCTGAAGATCGGCGATGATGAAACCCTCAAGGCCTACGCCAAAAGGTATTATGAGGTATTCAACCGAATACCAGGATGCAACCAAGAGGTGGCGGTCGTGTCGTTTAAAAACGACTTGAAGAATGACTGCCCGCTTCAAAAATCACTGGTAAAGACATTGCCGAAAAACATGAAGGAGCTGATAGCCAAAATGGAAAAGTATGCTAGAGCCGAGGAGGACACGCCGGGGACAAAGGCGTCTAAACAAGAGAAGAGAAATGGTTCGCCGAAGCAAAGCCAAGATAACATTGGATACGAGAAGACAAGAGCTCAGCCCAAGTGAGTAGATCCTAGATCCCAGAAAATAAGATCTCGGCTTAGATGATTAAGTCCGAGAAGAGAAGAGCTTGGCCTAAGTTAAAGAATTTTTTCCACAAAGGAGTATGTGGAAACCATGCAGGGGGCAGATCCCCTGCCTATAGAGCAATATCAAGGTCAAAGCCACGTGCCTAATGAGAACCCAAGTGGAACTTAAGTTCACATTAGGGGGCAAAGGGCTGAAGAATGATGCTTGGGAGTTGGAATTTCACAAGCCGAGATTATGTTTAACACTTGTTGAAATTCTGAGAGAATTTACAAGTTGAAGTTAAACCGAGATGATGTTTAACATTTGTTGAAATTCTGAAATAATTTACAAGTTGAAGTTAAACCGAGATTATGTTTAACACTTGTTGAAATTCTGAGAGAATTTACAAGTTGAAGTTAAACCGAGATCATGTTTAACACTTGTTGAAATTCTGAGGGAATTTACAAGTTGAAGTTAAACCGAGAAAAAAGATTGATTCAACACTTGTTGAAATTCTAAGAGAATTTACAAGTTGAAGTTAAACCGAGAAAGAAAATTGATTTAACACTTGTTGAAATTTTGAGAAAATTTACAAGTTGAAGTTAAATCCAAGGTTATAGAAGTATCTATACACGTGCCGAGGTGACTATGTTACCAAGACTTGGAAGATAATGGAAGACAAAAGTCCTAAGAAGTAAAAGCAACACTTGTGAAAATATTTGTTACAAATTTTTCAAGTGTTAAACCGAGACCGAGATAAGCAAGGTCGGAAGTTTTGTCCGAGGTATGTTAACCTGGGGAGATTGCACAGTTAAGGTGTATGTTAAAGACATGCAAATTGTGTTCTAAGTATGGAATCATACAAGGTATTAAGAAGAGGTCAAACATTCAAAACACTTGAAAGAAGAAGTTAAAAAATGCATTCAGATAAGGAAAGAAGGCACTTCGGCCTGACATTGAAGAATAAATTGTTTGAGTAACAAAAAAGTACAAGGTACAAAGACAGTACATGTTTAGTACATGGTGAAATTCAAGATACAGGTTAAATGATCAAAAGACATGAACGAGTAAAGCAATGAAGCCGAAGTAAAGTTCACCGGGATCAAACGGTGGCCGTAAGCAAGGAAGTGCAGCAGAAGGCTCACCAGAGGGGAGAGTGAAACTGGTTGCAGACAACTTCGCAAAAATAGTAATATAGGATTTGAAAGAGAAAGTTTAAACAAAAACGAAGATACAGAAGTGAAGAGATTTTGATCAAATACGCAGATACAAGGTGACTTAATGACGCGTATCAGACACGGCTCAGTAGAGGAAAGATGCGTGGTAGAAACGATTGAAAAGTTGTACGTGCCAGCTCATACGCATGAAGAAAACTCTTGAAGTTCTTGATTTAATGAAACAAATACCTCGGCTAGAAGGACAGTTTCGACTGAGAAACTTGAACGAATTTGGTTGTTGGTTCCAAAGCCTTGATGAAAGCAGACTATAGGTCTGGGTCATATTGAGTCGACGAGTTCTGACTTTGGCAATAAATCATAAAGCAAGCTTAGCCGACGTGCTAGATGAAAGAGATAATATAGGTTCCATCACCTCAGTTTGCTGAGGTAATAGAACCTAGGGAGCAGTTGTGGGGACATATTTTTTGGGTAGTCCACGTGGCCGAGGTTGTTAGCCGAGGTGCTACGTGGACAGATCATGTTTGCCGAGATATTTGGGGGCACTGCCGAGGTATTCTGCGGCAATACCGGAATCCGAGATAAAGCGGATAAGGGACAAGAGTCTTATAATGGGAGAAGACTTCAGTTTGGGTAAAGATGAGACTCTTAAAGAGTTTATCCTAATTCTACTGGGAGTCCAAGATTAGCAGTAATCCTAAGTCCATCAGAGCTAAGCTTCTATTGGGACTAGGATTGTGTTGGCTATAAAAGGGAGGCACCCCCATGGGTCTAAGGTATGCAATTTGTATTCTGAATAGTGAGTTGAGCACTTCTGATATCTTTGAGAGATAACTGACTTGATCGTCGGAGTGTCCCCGGGTGGACGAGCCACCGCTGGGATCTCTTCTTTCTGTTGCAGGTCGCTCAGGCTTAGTCTATTCTGCCAGTGTTCTCCAGCTGAGTGCTTGATTGGCAGTGTGGTCGAAAATTGACACACACAGAAACTTACAGCGTAGTTTTGAGTGCCTTAGAGTTTAGGCTAGGCCTAGAAGGCCATTGTCAAGCTTTTGATCGAGAAATAAACTTTTATTATGTGCATTTGTTATGTATAAGATGTTAAGTTACAAGTTATGTAATGAATGTGGATAAATTAATGTTTTTGCATGTAAATATTTGTTCATATAGATACACAACTCATTGGACTATTGGTGTTTTTGTATATTGCTTCCGCTAGCCCCGATTATTTATGATGGTACATGAAGGCCTTTCGTAATCTCAGATGACTGATTGGTTACGACGCCAAACTTATAGGGGCGAGTTTGGGTCGCGACAAATACATATTACTGTTTTTTATTATTTTTTTTTAGCTTTTTTGTGAGAGAGGAAAATAGGTTAAAAGTTAGAAAATGACTTTTAACTCACTTTTCAAAATGATCCATAAGAGCAACCTCATCAAACTCGGTAGACAACTTCTCCAGCTAAACTAACGAGATGAACTCCAAAAAACCAGGCACATCAATCTCGCTACAAGCGCGCCAAAATTTGAGGATGCTACAGTAGCTCGTTATAACAAATGAGCTACTGTTCATCATTATTCAATTTTTTTTTCCTGCCAAACTCTACCCTCTTCCTCTTCCGCGCCAAAACTACATAGCGGCAACCACTCCACAGCATTTGCTTTCACCATATCTGAAACTCAGGTTCTCTCTCTCTCTCTCTCTCTCTCTCTCTCTCTCTGTGTTGTACTCTAAATTTGGATTAGATTGGATAAATTGGGGTCTGTAATTTTTATTTGAGAACCATCAATGGCTCTTTGATTGAATTAAGTTGTTTGAACATCGTTGAAAATTTGTATGCACAAAATTCTTGTATCACAACTGTTTGATAAATTGCCTCAATGAAAGTAAATGCATATGTTGATATTTTAAAGCTGAAATTACTTGTATATTTGTAAAATCTTTAAAATTGGGTAAAGAAAATTTCTATCATGTTGAGAAAGAACATATATAGTTTGTGATCTTTATGTTTTTTGTGATACACATTGTATACAACTATGGTATAATTTTAAGATTTTTGATGAGTAATTAGTGCATAAAATTAATTTGCCCCATTGTCTACCACTGTTGAGTTAAAAGTAATTAAGTGTGAAATGTATTGTTGATTGTTCATGTCATTAAATATAACTCTCAGAGAGAGAATAGATAAAGGTGAATTACTATGAGAACAAGTAGAAAAAAATAAAGGTGAAGTGTGTTCAAGTTAAACAACAAATTGAGCCAAAACCAAATGTTTAGCCTTTTATGTTTGTTACCTTCTGTATATCTAATTAAGGCATTGAAACTTTTCTGTTGTTTGAAATCTCAGGCATATAAAGCTAATGTTCTTGATGTGCATAGACAAATGACATTAAAGAGAAAGACAAAATCCTCTCGTGTCAAAGGGGCAAGAAATAGTCATCCCTAACTTTTTTTTAGTTATAATTAAGTCATCCTACATTTGCCTATTGTTTAATCTTCAACTCCACTTTTTGATCTCTATTTTGTTTAAGTGGAATAGAAAGGAAGTAGTGCTTTAAGATTTTAATCTTTCTCAGCATACCATTTTAGAGTATAACAATATAGATAAGTCATTGACAGTATGAAGTGTGGTGAATGTGCTAGTTTTCTAATGGATGCTTTGCTGCTATGGTGTGGAGTATCACCAATTTCCTGCACACCTAGAGGGCATGTTCTGGCTTGCTGGGAGTTGGTTGTGTTGGTGCCTTACCAACACTTTTTTTCCAACCTTGTTTGCAGTTTTTGCTAGCATTTGATTGGGTAGTTGTTTCCATATTACCTCTGTTGGGATGTTAGCTTAGCTACCTATGATGCTTCCTTATATTAAGCTTTTGTTATGTAATTTTGTTTATATAATAAAATCTTCCTTTTGCCTTTCAAAAAAGAAAAAAAATTCAAATTTTAGTAAACAATAATCAAAACACTCCTCCAAGCTCAACCCTTTACTCAAACTTATATCAACTTGAGTTATACTCAAAGGAAGACTCAAATTCTTCACTCAAATTCATATCAAATTTAATTTTTGTAAAAAAAAAAAAAAACTGTTAACTCCTCTTATTTAATCCAACAAAAACTTAACACATGTGCTCTTTTTCCCAAAATTGAGTTAAGGGTTGGAGGTGTTCTTAGTAGGCTTCATTGAATCGATTTTATTTTATACGAAAGTGCTAACTTACTGTCTTGTTAGGATGGATTCAATTTGAAATTTTTCACTCTATCTTGAACGATGGATTCATTTTGATTTCATTCACTCTATCTTGTAGGATGGATTCAAATGGAGACCCCTTCTTTACCAATCTTTTACAAGAGGGCTCCATCCTTGACAACCAATTCATGAAGTCTCAATGTCTGAACCAAGTTAGTCAAGGTGCTAGCCAAGAATCTCAGTTTTCAACCAAAAAAGAATCTGTTATGAAAAAGTCACGCAGTAGCAACATTTCTAAAGAAGAAGACAATTTGCTTATATCAGCTTGGCTTAATACTAGCTTAGATGCAGTGTATGGAAATGAGCAAAAAAGTAAGACATTCTAGAGGAGAGTTGGGGAGTACTTCCACGAGCACAAAACATTTATTAGTGAACGTACTGATAATTCTTTGATGAATCGGTGGTCAATCATTCAACTTGGAACCAATAAATTTTGTGGGTACTTTGCTCAAATTGAATCAATGTGTGAAAGCGGTGTGAATGAGCAAGACAAGGTATCAATTACATAGATATTTAAACATTTACCATTCAATATATTTTAAAATTTTGATATATATATATGTATGTATATATATATTCCAGATTGGCAAGGCAAAACTCATGTACCAAGAGGTTCATAAAACCTTATTTCCATTCGAACATTGCTGGAATGTGTTGAGGCATTAACCAAAATGGTTTGAGACGTACCAAACAAAAAATCCAAAAAGGAGTTGAAATTCCACATCTTCACATTCAACACCAGAGTTAGTCAATCTAGAGGAAGATAAGATCTCATGAGATACACATATATAATTTGAGAGACCAATTGGCAAGAAGACAGAAAAAGAAAGGCAAAAAAAATTGAAGAGCTAAGATACTACAAGTTCTCCGATTGTAGACTTGCTAATTGACATGAAAGAAGAGAAAAAGAAAGGAACTGAGAAAAAACTTGAAATGCTTGAGAAATCATATATTATTCACGTTAAAAAAGCTAAATTCGAGAAATTGAAGGAAGAAGAGAGAATCATAATGATGGATACAAGTTGGATGTCCCCAATGCAACAAGAATACTATTATTAGCGCCAAATGAAATCATTGAGAATCGAAGAAAGAGCAACATTTCCGAGTAATTTATGAAACTGTTATGCTTTTTTGTAACTTTTGACTGTTAGTTTGGTAGATTTTGTTTGGATGAAATAGTTAGATACTTTTGTGCTATTTGGTTTGACGATGTAGAAACAAGGGTTTTTTTTGTGACTTTTGACTAAAGTAAGGTTTATGTATATTTTGTAACTTTTGCCTATATAATACATTGGTATTTTGTAAGCTCTACTTGTTGAAGTTTGGTGCTACAAAGATTATTCTATTTCTCAATAAGAAACATACATATATTATATAAGTTGATTTGCATTAATATGAAAACATGACAAATTAAAAACTACAGGTCGATAGACCAGTTTCTTGCATATAACACATAGGAAATCATAATGAAATTGAGCTGAACTGGGCTGGTTTTGGCTAACCGATTATCCCACCGGTTATCCGCCCAGATGTCCACCCAATGTATTTTCAGCCTCCTTTGTTCTGCTGCTGCTTGTGCTGTTTTGTTGCTGTTTCAGGGCCTGTTTTGCTACTGTTTTTGCTGCTGTTTTGGAGCTATTTTGCTGCTGTTTCGGGGCTACTTTGCAACTATTTTTGTGCTGAATTTGGGGCTATTTTGTGGCTTTTTTGTGCTGAATTTGGGCTTGATTTTCACCTCCAAAAACCACAAAATAATATGATGAATTAATATGGATAATTTATAACATTTTGATCAAATGAATTCATCAAAAAAAATCAAAACATAACATAAATAAAATCATCAAAATCAATATGTCTAACAAATGACTTTCCCAAAAATCAACTTACAAGCTACAGTAGTTAGAAAAAAAAACTTACAAGCTATAGCAAAGGTTGTAATCATGAGATGGATAATTAGTACTGAAAGCATTATAAAATGAACACATTAATCATATAAAGCTGTCAAATAGAAAATAGAACAATTTTTACAACCTAAGATTGGCTATAGATTTGCTACAAGTGCTCAACCAAATCCGATTGGAGTCGAGAATGAGTTTCTCTATCTCTTATGCGATGATGTTCTTGAATAAATTCCATGATATCAGGTGTACGTTCAAGTGACACTTGTGCATGAGGGATTTTATTGATTTGTGCATAATCAATGTTTTGCTCTCTTCCGTCATCTCTTTCAGCCTCAATGATCATGTTGTGTGGTATTATGCAAGCCTTCATAATATCTTTAAGAGTCTGAAGATCCCATGGTCATGTAGGTCCATGCACAATTGCAAAATGTGCTTGAAGCACTCCAAATGCACGCTTTACATCCTTTCTATATGCCTCTTGGGCCTCAGCAAAATGTTTATTCTTTTTTCCTTGTGGACAAGGAATTATTTTAACAAAAGTTGCCCATTATGGATATATACCACCAACAAAGTAGTATCCCATGGTATATTCATTTCCATTAATGGTGTAATTAATTCGAGGAGCACGCCCTTGAGCAAGCTCGGTAAATACGGAAGGCCATTCTAAAACATTGATATCATTATTATACCCAAGTAACCCAAAAAATACATGCCATATCCAAAGATCATATGATGCTACTACTTCCAAAATAATTGTTGGCACATGTGCATGGCCAGTATACATACATTTCCATGCAGTTGGGCAATTCTTCTAGGTCTAGTGCATACAATCAATGCTCCCTAACATCCTAGGAAAACTGCAACTTTCGCCAACAGCTAAAAGTCTAGCAATGTCATCGTTGTTCGGTGACCTCAGGTACTCATTAGAAAAAATTGCAACCACTGCTTTGAAAAATTTCTTTAGGCTTTTCATTGCAGTACTTTCTCCAATCCTCAAGTATTCATCCATAAAATCAACTGATACTCCATAAGCAAGCATTCTAAGAGCCGCAGTTATTTTTTGAAGAGAAGACAAACCGAGAACTCCAGCACCATTTCTTTTCTGGACAAAATATGGTTCATAAGCTTCTACTTCAGATTGAATGCAGAGAAAAAGAGAACAATTTATTCGAAACCTTTTCCAAAATAATTTGGGAGGATATACTGGTGGATCAGCAAAATAGTTGAGGAAAAGCCTTTGATGGCCTTGCAAAGGATTACGCCAAACGAACTCACGTTGTTTACGAGCAGCATGTCGTGACCTTGATGAACTCTCGACTTCCATAGAAGCTATTGTAACTATCTCCAACTCATTATCGGAGTCGGAGTCATAAAGAATCATGTCTAGAAAATGAAGATCCATATATAAAAAATTAATGAGGATAGAATGAAAGAAAAATATTTCATTTAGCTTGTCAGAACTAGAGAACATATGTTATTGTTTATAGTAGAAGGATATGACCGTTGATAAATATAGCCGTTGGAATGCACATCAGAATGATTGAAGAAAATGGTCCAGTTTTGGATTTGGGGTCTTTATATTTTGCGCGAAACGCACCAGTTGGCCACTGTGTCGATGCCTTTCTAATGATTCGATATGTTCATATTTTAGAGTTGATTGAGTAGATCAACCACAAAAATTTCAACTCAATCGGAGATCAACACAATGGCTATCCGAGCCAAACCGCAAGCCCCTATTTCCTCCAGTTTTACCATTATGTTTGGCTAGAAATGCTATTTGATCAAGCCAACTCATCAATTTAATAATAAAAAAAAAAGAAAAAAAAACAAATATAATAAAAAAATAATATTTTAATCGGATTGAGTTAAAATAGAGAGTTTGATGAGGTGAGTACTAAAAATGTGACTAGCTAAAATAGCAAAATAACTTTTTAAGTTATAACTTAACTAAAAATTTGAAGAGATTTGTGTGATACTCTAATACCGTTATATTTAACATATTTATGTAAATCACGTGGGAATGAATTTTTTAAAATTATTGGCCTCGTGTTTTCGTTGGTACCATCATGCGTCAACATGATGTTATATAAATGCATATGTATATACTTTTGAGTGCATCACCATTCTTGCCTTGATCACCCATCACCAAAACAAAAGCCTCACCAGAGAGAGAGAGAGAGAGAGAGAGAATCATGGATTCAAAACAGAGCAAGATGAATGTCCTAATGCTACCATGGTTGGCCCATGGTCATATCTCTCCCTTCCTAGAGCTTGCGAAGAAACTTTCTGAGAGAAACTTTCACATATATTTGTGTTCAACAGCAATCAATCTCAAATCCATCAAGAAAAGAATTACAGATAAGTTCTCTCTCTCCATTGAACTAGTAGAAATCCACCTTCCATCCTTCCCTGAGCTTCCTCCTCACCACCACACCACCAATGGCCTCCCACTCCATCTCAATTCCACCCTCCAAAAAGCCTTTGAAATGGTAAGCCAAGACTTCTCCAACATCCTCAAAACACTAAGCCCAGACTTGGTTATTCATGACTTCAACCCATCATGGGCACCATCCATTGCCTCCTCGTATAATATTCCGGCAATTCTGTTCATGATTTGCGGAGCTACGGTGTTTTCCGTTACCCGTCATATGATTAATCACGATGGTGGTGTTGAATTCCCATTTCCGGCAATTAAGCTTCAGGGATACCATGAAACGCAATATCGCCATTTTCTCGAGAATGCTAAAGCATCCAGAGACAGGCAAGTTGCCCCTGTAAATGATCAACCATCTTGCAACTTAGTGTTGTTCAACACTTGTAGAGAGCTTGAAGGAAAATACATCGATTCTGTCAGTAATAGGTGACAAGAAGGTTGCCCCTGTTGGTCCACTTATTCAAGGCATGATTAACGACGAAAACGAGCAGTCTGATATCATACAATGGCTTGACAATAAGGGTGAGTCATCCACTGTGTTTGTTTCCGTTGGCAGTGAGTATATTTTATGTCCAAGGATGAGATTGAAGAGACAGCTAATGGGTTAGAGCTTAGCAAGGTTAATTTCATATGGGTTGCTAGGTTTCCTGATGGAGAGAAAGGAGAGCTTGAAAAAGCACTGCCAAAGGGGTTTATTGAAAAGGTAAGAGAGAGAGGAGTGGTTGTGGAGGGTTGGGTTCCACAAGCAAAAATTCTGGCTCACTCAAGCATTGGTGGATTTGTGAGTCATTGTGGATGGAATTCAGTATTGGAAAGCCTAAAGTTTGGGGTTCCAATTATAGGCATACCCATGCATTTGGAGCAGCCATTCAATGCTAAACTAGTGGAGGAGTTGGGTGTGGGTGTGGAGGTGAGCAGAGACATGAATGGAAGACTCAACAGAGAAGAGATAGCACAGGTAATAAGGAAGGTTGTGGTGGAGAAAAGTGGGGAGGACACAAGAATTAAAGCAAGAGAATTTAGTGAGAAGATAAGAATACAACAACAATGATTCATCCCACTAAAAACACTACCACTAATAGCACTAATGCATTAAAAAAGTAAAAAAAAAAAAAAATACAACTCCAAGACCAAAACATCACATCACTACTGGCGGGACCCACTCCCACTAATTAGTGCTCCAAGCATTTTTCAAGAATACAAGGAGAGGAGCCATATAGATGATTTGGTGGCAGAGTTGTTGCAACTTCGTAAGTAGAATTATTTGGGTGATTAGAAGAGCTTTGAAAGTTGCCTTGATCTTGATGTAGAACAACGGCAATGATGTACCGCAGAATTTAGGCCAAGTTTGGCATATTTCAAATAATCAATTTTTATATCTTTTTTTCATCATATCACCTCTTTACTTTTTTGCACATCTTTTCGTAAAAAGACAAAAAGTGCACTTATTTAGATCATCTCAAATAATCCCTAAGCTGCCTCGATCCGTGTACACCCCTATTCCCATTTTCTGAATTTTTTTTCATTTCTGTTTGTATAAAGGCAAGGTATTTGTTGTGTTGCCCCTGAAGTCTGGTGATTTATCTTCATTTCTGTTTGTATGAAGCCAAGGTATTTGTTGTGTTGCCCCTGAAGTCTGGTGATTTGTTTTCATTTCTGTTTGTATGAAACCAATGTCTTGTATCATGAAAATTTAACCCTAATTTTATCCTCAAAGTGTGGTATAAATTTAAAGTTACTGAAATATGGGTCGCACCCATAATTAGGTAAAAATAATTTAAATAAATTTAAAAAATATATAATTATAAGGAAGTTTGAGGAGGATTGCTTTCAATTTTTAAGCTATATCAAATAAGCCCATAGATGGATGTGCTCTAGCCGCTCTACACTCTTTGAACATGTCTGTTTGGAGGGATTGAGTCATGAGATATGATTCATATCCCGTGGATGGAATAATTTATTATTTGGTTTAAAATTTTGCACCATCAAACTATTAATCCCAAATATATTGGATTGGGGGTGGGACACAAATCCTAGGGTAACTCATACTATAGGATTAGATAATAAAATTATATTTTTGACCCTTTATTAGTTAATATCTTTTTAAAAATAAATTTTATTTATTAAATTATTTATAATTAGTAAAGTATAAATAATTATTTATTTTAATAATCATATGGTACTGAATATACTTAGTAAGATAAAATAAATTTAAAAATCCCAACTACAAATTACAAGAAATTTATATAATTTTTATTAATATTTTATTGATTTATTTTTTTAAAAGTTCTAGTAAAAAAATTAAATAAAATTTATAACTCAGATTTAATATTCCTATTATTTAGTAAATAATTCAAAAGGGCAAAATAATCTTTTGAACATTTATCCTTCTCTATAATATCCTAAACAAATATAGAATTCAATAAAATAGTTCAATTCAGACATCTAATTACATGACTAAACGAACATAAAATAAAAATGCAATTCAACCAAGAATAATGTATCAAAAAATTAATACTTCAGTGCATTACAATCCTCTTATCCAGTTCGTTGGTTGAAAGAAACACACCCCTTCGGAGAAGATCTCAATACGAAGGTTGACTTTGGGACAAAGCCCACAAAGTGTCCACTTGGGCACCCAAAAATTGGTCAAAAAAGGGGCCCGAAAATGTGTATTACTATGTTAATCCCCCCAAAAAAAGCTCACCTGATTTAAAAGGCCCTAATAAAATATATTAACATTTTAAAATTTATAGATAATTGATATGGTGAATTTATCGGAAGAAACTAAAAAATCAATTTTGTGATGATTTATTTTAAATTAATGGATGATTATTTTACCAAATATGTAAGAACATTATTGACTACATGAGTTACAACTACTTCTAATGATGGAAACTTTTCACAGTTAAGACCAATTACGTCTTACTTTCAGTTAACTAAATTATAAGAAATGTTGAATGGATTAACACTTTTATCCATTTAAAAAGATTTAGTTGATATCTAGTCATAAAAAGATTTAATTGATATCTAGTCTTATTCCTTTATTAAAGGAAATATCATTTTGCCCATCAAATTATTACGCAATAATCAATTTGGCATCTATATTTCATCTAATTTTAATTTGATACCTAAACTTTTTGAAATTTGATCGATTTACCCCCCCCCCCACACAACCCCACTATTTGATTTCATCTACAAGAAAATGGAATGTGCTAATGTGATACCAAACTTTATTTGGAATTTTATTTTACCCCACAAACTATACCTTAAAAATCAATTAGCCCTCCAAATATAAAATAAATAAACAAATAAATTTAAATATTTAACAAATAATTTTTTTTATCTCAATAATGAAAAAATTAAATTTTAAATAATATACTTTGCCAAAAAATAATTATAAAATTATAAAAATCCTCATTTGGAATTGTTTTTTTAAGTCTTAAATTATCTTGAGTCAATCCTACAGAAACTAATTGAGCCGAAAATTTCTTGACTACTTTATGTGTGTGTGCGCGGGCGCAATTGTAAAGAATTTATTTCTCAAATTAATTTGGGGGATTAGGTGATAGCCCCCTCACTATCTAATTTGTCTTTCAAAAGGACAAGAATTATATAAGTACTTTCAAAACCCCTTAATATTTTAAAACTTGTTTCTTTTACTATATTACTCTCATATCTATCAGCTCTCCTATTAAGTCATCTTCACTATATATTTTAGAGTAAAATTTTACTCTATATAAAAGTAAAATTTTACATTCTGAAACTAAAAGTAAAATTTTACTCTGTATGAAAGTAAAATTTTACTCTAAATAAAAGTAAAATGTTACACTCTGAATCTAAAAGTAAAATTTTACTCTGTATAAAAGTAAAATTTTACATTCTGAAACTAAAAGTAAAATTTTACTCTGTATAAAAGTAAAATTTTACATTCTGAAACTAAAAGTAAAATTTTACTCTGTATAAAAGTAAAATCATGTTCACCATGATATAGGTATAATACCCCCCCTCAAACTCAAATAGGTTTGAAGACAGAAACCAATTTGAGGTTGAAGCAGAGGGAAAAATAGAGTGGAGGAAAAAAAAAATGTAAAATAAATAAAAAACAAACAAACAAACAAAAACAAAACAAATTAATCAACAAATCAACATATCTAATTGAGAAGAAACACTTCTAAAACTCCATCAACAATCACAAATCTCAATGAAAAGAATACATGTGTTCAACAACACTCATACACACAAATATATATATATATATATATATACATATATTCAAAACTCAAATCTGTGCTCAACTCCACCCGCACTCTTCTCCACGTGGTCATTGCGAACTCGATGGATCTTCAAATTGCAATAGAAGCTTCAAATTGAGTCTAATTTCGCTTTAAGATAGCAAACACAAGTCTGATTTCGATTCAGTTAGCGAAGTCGATCTGCAAGTCGTTCGAACTTAGAGTTTGTAACCTTTAAGCCAGATGCAAACTGAAATCGCAATTTCAATTAGAATTTGAAATCCAAAGTTCTCATCGAAGTTGACTCAAAGAACAACGAGTCACAAAAGAGAACCCAAGTTCAGATCGCGAAGGACTCCAGTTCGTAATCGCGAGTTCCAGAAGCTTGAATTCGGGTTGATTGTCGAATCAGATCAATTTTGCGATGAAGTCCTTGGTTTCTTAACAGACGCAAATTAGATTAAAGCTTCAAACTAAGCTTCAATTCAAATACACAGGTCAGATTGTGATTGCTTGAACCAGGTCAGTGTTCCAGGTCAAAGATTGAATGAATCTTAGGCTTAGATGAACTCGATTTTGGCTGGCCAGAGTCATAGAGACCAAGAAGGTGGAGAGAGAGTGGGTGGAGAAGGTGGGAAGATTTAGTTGAGAGTATAATAGTCTGAAAAAATATTTAAATAATAAATTTTGTTCTTTATGCAAGATTTTATAATTATGAAGGGGTTTAGAAAATTTAATTTTTTTCTTAGTCCTTTTAACAATGAAAGGAAGGTAAAACAGAATAGCAGCAACAATGATCCTCTGTGTTAGATCTGAGATGAACAACAATCAACAACAATAATAATCTAACAATGATCCAAAGGGTTGAAAAAAAAATCTGCAAAAAAAAATTAAAATAAAATAAAAAAATACTTCATCAAAGGACTGTCATCACTTTTCTTCATAGTAATACCTTCTCTATCTATTTTGTTGGCTGGTTAGTAGTTTTTTGTAGCTTTAAAAAATTATTTATAATTTAACCTTTTATTTATTTATTGACCAAAATACATGACCAAAATACAGCAAGATCCAGATCGTTTCTCTCCTTCGTTGCTCTCATCTGTCGTTGCTTCGATGTCCTCCGTCGCAAGATCCAGATCCATAGCTCGTTGAACAAAGCTTAGATCTCAGTTTAGATCGTTACAGATCTCGAGTCGACGATGATGATCGTTGCAGATCGATGGTGATGGGAGGAGGGAGAGGAGAGTGGAAGGAAGGAGTCGGCTGTGATGATCGTTGCAAATCGGTGGTGATGAGAGGAGGAAGAAGACAGCGGAGGGAGGGAGGAAGGGAGGGAGTCAATGATGGTGGGAGGGTTTCAGAGAGATAGAGAGACCGTGGGAGAGAAGATTGAGAGGCATGTGTGACCTAAACATATAATATATATATATATATATACGGGGATTAGTCATATATATACGGGGATTAATCGGGGATTAGTCGGGGCGGGGCCGGGCCGGGGCCGGGTTTGGGAAACCTATCCCCGTCCCCGGCTCGAAAACCATCGGGGATTTGATTTTCAATACCATCCCCGGCCCTATGGGGATAATTTTCGAGGAAAACCCGTTCCAATCGGAGTCGGGGGGTTGGGTCCCCATCGGGCCGGGTTTAAATTGCCATCCCTAAATCTTAGGCTTAGATGAACTCGATTTTGGCTGGCCAGAGTCATAGAGACCAAGAAGGTGGAGAGAGAGTGGGTGGAGAAGGTGGGAAGATTTAGTTGAGGATATAATAGTCTGAAAAAATATTTAAATAATAAATTTTGTCCTTTATGCAAGATTTTATAATTATGAAGGGGTTTAGAAAATTTAATTTTTTTCTTAGTCCTTTTAACAATGAAAGGAAGGTAAAGGGGGTTTATAGCCAAATTTCCCAAAAGTCTAACACATCTATACTATTTATTAAGCAAAAGGGGGTTTTTAACGCCAAACTTGTGGGAGCTCCAATCTTCCCATCTAAATTTCTTGATTTTTTGATTTAAAAAAGAAAAAAAACCTTAGCATTTATTAACTTCTCCCAACCCCCAAGTCTTACCCTCATAATAACAATTTAATTAATTAAGAACAAGCATAAAAAAAATTCTTTGAAATTCAACATATGAATTCCTTGAAAAGTCCAAACACATATGATTATTATCAAAATATTAAATTTTAATATAATACAATAAAAAAAAGACATTTAATTCCTTGAAAAGTCTAACACATCTATACATATATTAAGCAAAAGGGGGTTTTTAACCCTAAGCCTTGTGGGAGCTCCAATCTCCCAATCTAAATTTCTTAATTTTTTGATTTAAAAAAGAAAAAAAACCTTAGCATTTATTAACTTCTCCCAACCCCCAAGTCTTACCCTCATAATAACATTTTAATTAATTAAGAACAAGTATAAAAAAAATTCTTTAAAATCCAACATATGAATTCCTTGAATAGTCCAAACACATATGATTATTATCCCTCATAATAACACTTTAATGCATTAAGAACAAGTATAAAAAAAAATTCTTGAAAAGTTTAACACATATGATTATTATCAAAATATTAAATTTTAATATAATATAATAAAAAAACATTTAATTCTTTGAAAAGTCTAACCCATATGATTATTATCAAAATATTAAACTTTAATATAATCTATACTATCTATACTATATATTAAGCAAAAGGGGGTTTTAACCCCGAGGGCCTGTGGAAACTCCAATATGCCAATGCTAATTTCCTGATTTTTTATTTTTTTAAACAAAAAAAATTGACTTGGTGATTGGTTCAAAGATTATAATAATTACATTGACACCATGATTACATGGGTCTCATGGGGAAGCAAAATAGCCCCTCTCTCTCTCTCTCTCATTTCATTTATTGTTTTATTTCCCCACCCTCTATCTCCTTCATTTATCAATAGTGTAATTATAAAACAATAAACCAATCACCAAGCAATCCCAATATTATATTGAAAGAATTTATTAAGTGTTATTTTTTGTTTCAAAAAAAAAACAAAAAAATTAAGAGAGAAAAAAATTAAGAGCCATTGACACCATGATTACATTCAGAAAAAAAAACAAAACAATTAAGAGGAAAAAAAAATTATATTGAAAGAATTTAATAAGTGTTTAAAAATTATATTTAAGTGTTTTTTTAAAAAAATTATATTGAAAGAATTTAATAAGTGTTTTCTTTTTCAAAAAACAAAACAAAAAAATTAAGAGAGAAACAAAACATTTCATTTATTGAAGCAAAAGTGGTGGCGTGGCCTCTGTCTCTCTCTCTCTCTCTCATTTCATTTATTGTTTTATTTCCCCACCCTCTAAGCAATCCCAATATTATATTGAAAGAATTTAATAAGTGTTATTTTTTTTTCATAAAAAAATTAAGAGAGAAAAAAATTATATTGAAAGAATTTAATAAGTGTTTTTTTTTTTTTCAAAAAACAAAACAAAAAAATTAAGATAGAAAAAAATTAAGAGCCATTGACAACATGATTACATTCAGAAAAAAAAAATTAAGAGAGAAAAAAATTATATTGAAAGAATTTAATAAGTGTTTTGGTCTCTTGGGGTCTCTCTCTCTCTCACATTTCAATTATTGAAGTAAAAGTGGTGGCGTGGCCTCTCTCTCTCTCTCTCTCTCATTTCATTTATTGTTTTATTTCCCCACCCTCTAAGCAATCCCAATATTATATTGAAAGAATTTAATAAGTGTTATTTTTTTTTCATAAAAAAATTAAGAGAGAAAAAAATTATATTGAAAGAATTTAATAACTTTTTGGAGTTTTCTTAAGTGTGCAAGTGCACACCATGTGCCACTTACACAAAAAGTGTAAGTGTAAGGTGTAAGTATAAGTATAAGGTGCAAGTGTAAGGTGTAAGTGTAAGGTGTAAGGTGTAAGTGGGTTGCACATGGTGTGCAACCTCAAAAAAGGTGTAAGTGTAAGGTTTAATTTTTTACAAAAGGTGTAAGTGTAAGGTGTAAGTGTAAGGTGTAAGGTGTAAGTGGGTTGCACATGATGATTACATTCAGAAAAAAAAAACAAAAAAATTAAGAGAGAAAAAAATTATATTGAAAGAATTTAACAAGTGTTTTGGTCTCCTCCATTTATCAATAGTATAATTATAATCTTTGAACCAATCACCAAGCAACCCCAATATTATATTGGAACTCCACAAAAATTTATGGGTTAAAAATAGATATAAATTTTTTTGCATCCCAAGAGACCCATGTAACTATTGTGTAAATGGCTCTTAATTTTTTTTCCCTCTTAATTTTTTTGTTTTGTTTTTTGAAAAAAAAAAAACACTTATTAAATTTTTTCAAACCTTTATAACTTCTCCAATACACATATTTTTCTTAACTTTTCACATACCTTTTGTAAACAGTGATTTTCCTTTTTGCTTTCTCCTTCTTGAGTTCTCACTTTCATACTTTCAATTTCAGTGATTACGTATGCAAACAGTAAGTGTTATTTTTATTTTTCCCTTCTTAACTTTTTCTTTTGTTTACTGTTTTAATATTAACAGTGATTTTCCTTTTTGCTTTCTCCTTCCTTAGTTCTCACTTCTAAACTTCCAACTTCAGTGACTACGTATGCAAACAGTAAGTGTTATTTTTGTTTTCTCCTTACCTTTTAATGTTATTTAATCTTTTTATAAACCCTCACAAAAAGAAAAATGTGATTATAATTTCTCCTTCTTAACTTTTTTTTTTTGTTTACTGTTTTAATATTGTTCAATGGTTTTTTTGATTTTATTTTTGAATCTTTTTATTTATTATTTTAATTTTATTTTTAATTTTTTAATATGATTAAAGTTGGATAAATATAAACTCTCACAAAAAGAAAAATGTGATTATAATTTCTCCTTCTTAACTTTTTCTTTTGTTTACTGTTTTAATATTGTTCAATGGTTTTTTTGATTTTATTTTTGAATCTTTTTATTTATTATTTTAATTTTATTTTTAATTTTTTAATGTTTTAATATCATTAAAGTTAGATAAATATAAACTCTCACAAAAAGAAAAATGTGATTATAATTAGTTGAATGATTCTTTTTTTTAAAGTTAGATAATCACATTTTTCTTTTTGTGAGAGTTTATATTTATCTAACTTTAATGATATCAAAACATTATTTATCTAACTTTAATTATATTAAAAAATTAAATAAAAAGATTAAATAACATTAAAAATTAGTTAATCACATTTTTTTAACTACTAAACTATCTACAATCACATTAAAAAAAAGAATCATTCAACTAATTATAATAACATTTTTCTTTTTGTGAGAGTTTATATTTATCCAACTTTAATCATATTAAAAAATTAAAATTAAAGATAAAATAATAAATAAAAAGATTCAAAAATAAAATCAAAAAAACCATTAAACAATATTAAAACAGTAAACAAAAGAAAAAGTTAAGAAGGAGAAATTATAATCACATTTTTCTTTTTGTGAGGGTTTATAAAAAGATTAAATAACATTAAAAGGTAAGGAGAAAACAAAAATAACACTTACTGTTTGCATACGTAGTCACTGAAGTTGGAAGTGTAGAAGTGAGAACTAAAGAAGGAGAAAGCAAAAAGGAAAATCACTGTTAATATTAAAACAGTAAACAAAAGAAAAAGTTAAGAAGGGAAAAACAAAAATAACACTTACTGTTTGCATACATAATCACTGAAGTTGAAAGTATAAAAGTGAGAACTCAAGAAGGAGAAAGCAAAAAGGAAAATCACTGTTTACAAAAGGTATGTGAAAAGTTAAGAAAAATATGTGTATTAGAGAAGTTATAAAGGTTTGAAAGAATTTAATAAGTGTTTTTTTTTTAAAATTATATTGAAAGAATTTAATAAGTATTTTTTTTTTCAAAAAACAAAACAAAAAAATTAAGAGAGAAAAAAATTAAGAGCCATTGCCCTTGTCCTCCAATCACCACCTGCCACATGTGTGTGGGGGTGGTGATTGAAGGGGGTCTCCATCACTCCTCATATTTTTTTGTTATTTAATCATGTAAATACGTGGTCCTAAAATGATCCAATCCGTGTTTAAACGGGTTGGTTCAGATTGGTTTCACGATTTAAACGGATTGGATTGGTTCCAATTTTTCAGGAACCGTAAATAACGGATCGGTCCTGGTTTCACCCCAATCCGGTCCAATCCGGACCATGCTCACCCCTATTCTTAACCCATAAATTTTTGTGGAGTTCCAATATAATGTTGGGGTTGCTTGGTGATTGGTTCAAATATTATAATTACACTATTGATAAATGGAGGAGACCAAAACACTTATTAAATTCTTTCAATATAATTTTTTTCTCTCTTAATTTTTTTGTTTTTTTTTTCTGAATGTAATCATGGTGTCAATGGCTCTTAATTTTTTTCTCTCTTAATTTTTTTGTTTTGTTTTTTGAAAAAAAAAACACTTATTAAATTCTTTCAATATAATTTTTTTAAAAAAACACTTATTAAATTCTTTCAATATAATTTTTAAACACTTATTAAAATGTGAGAGAGAGAAAGACCCCAAGAGACCAAAACACTTATTAAATTCTTTCAATATAATTTTTTTCTTTCTTAATTTTTTTTTTTTTTTCTGAATGTAATCATGATGTCAATGGCTCTTAATTTTTTTCTCTCTTAATTTTTTTGTTTTGTTTTTTGAAAAAAAAAACACTTATTAAATTCTTTCAATATAATTTTTTTAAAAAAACACTTAAATATAATTTTTAAACACTTATTAAATTCTTTCAATAAAATTTTTTTTCTCTCTTAATTGTTTTGTTTTATTAAATTCTTTCAATATAATTTTTAAACACTTATTAAATTCTTTTAAGCATTGTAAATGAGTTAATGAGATAAGAACAAAGCCTAAAGAGGAATATGCGAATTAAAGAACGGATTGAACTGTTAGTGACCCTTTTGTATTCATGAAATGTGTAGGGTCAAGCTCCAGGGCGCATCCACAAGCCGATCACTGTGAGTAACATCAATATTGAAAGCTTGTCAATGTCCAATTGTTATTCCCAT
>NW_021026548.1:1490831-1549430 GCF_004153795.1 Camellia sinensis | reverse complement strand
TTTCAAGAAATTTTTTTTATGCTTGTTCTTAATGTATTAAAGTGTTATTATGAGAGATAATAATCATATGTGTTGAGACTTTTCAAGGATTTCATATGTGTTGGATTTCAAAGAATTTTTTTTATGCTTGTTTTTAATGCATTAAAGTGTTATTATGATGGTAAGACTTGGGAGTTGGGAGAAGTTAATAAATGTTAAGATTTTTTTAAAAAAAAAAATCAAAAAATCAGGAAATTTAGATTAGGAGATTGGAGCTCTCACAAGGCTTGGGGTTAAAAACCCCATTTGGCTTAATATATAGTACTAGCCTATCACCCGTGCTATGCACGGGATAATTATAGATATTTATATTTGCTTTAGATTTTTTTTTAATATATAAATTATGTTTTTAAAGATTTTTTATAAAAATAATTTAACAATCTTATCACTAACCATAGTGTATGGGAGAAGTTGAAAAGGGTACTACAGTAACTATAAACGGATTGTATCTATAATTATTTGTATGAGGGGATTTTGACCAAATCAATAAATTCATTCATATGGAAAGACATGTAGATTGAAAAAAGTTAATAAATGTTGATCAAGGAATTTTGACAAAATCAATAAATGCTGAGTTTTTTTTTAAATAAAAAATAAAAAATTTAGAAAATTCAGATTGGGATATTAAAGCTCCCACAAGCTTTGGGGGTTAAAAACCCCCTTTTGTTTAATATATAACTAGCATGTCACCCGTGCTATGCACGGATTGTGTTTCACTACTTTGTCTTTTTTTATACTATATTAAAATTTAATATTTTGATACTAATCATATGTGTTGGACTTTTCAAGGAATTTATAGGTGATGGACTTTTCAATGAATTTTTTTCATGCTTGTTCTTAATGCATTAAAATGTTATTATGAGGGATAATAATCATGTGTTGGATTTTTCAAGGAATTCAAGTGTACTTCACAATTATTTCTATATATGTGAATTGTGATTTTTAAATGTCTTTTTTTTTAAATGTCTTTTTTTTTATATTATATTAAAGTGTAATATTTTGATAATAATCATATGTGTTGGACTTTCAAGAAATTCATATGTGTTGGACTTTTCAAGGAATTTCTTTTATGATTGTTCTTAATGTATTAAAGTGTTATTATGAGGGATAATAATTGTATGTGTTGGGACTTTTCAAGGAATTCATATGTGTTGGATTTTTCAATTTTTTTTTTTTTATACTTGGGGGTTGGGAGAAGTTAATAAATGTTAAGGTTTTTTTTTTTAAAATAAAAAATCAGGAAATTTAGATTAGGATATTGGAGCTCCCACAAGACTTGGGGGTTTAGAAACCCCATTTTTCTTAATGTATAGATAGATAGATAGATAGATAGATAGATAGATAGATAGATATATCTTTTTATTTTTGTGTGGTTTCTATTTGGATATTTTTTTTTTTCAATTTATTTAAGATGGAGTTGTGGGTATCTTCTTTTTTTTTTAATTTAATTTATTTTTGGTTTCTATTTGTTTTTAATTATTATTATTTAGGTAAGTTATGATGTGAGTTAGATATGTGATAGACATGTGAGTTTTATTGATTTAAAGTTTATTTAGATAAACTTTAAAGATTTTTTTTTGGTTTTATAGTTTTTTTTGTTATGTTATAATATAACATATAAAATATAGGTAGATATCTACAACTTTAATAAAAAATATTATCTGATTTTTTGGAGAAGAGAAAATGAACGCAAGTTTTAATATTTTTTTTTGAAAATTTGTGAGAGAGATTAGGAGGGAGAGATTATGAAATATTTTACTTATTAAATAAATAAATCAGTCAATAGTTTTTTTTATCTATTTTGTAAATTAAAAATCAATAATTTTGGAAAATTGATTAATTTGTCTTATTAAGTGATTTAAAATTTTGATAGATATACATAAAAAAAAATACATAATTATATTATTAAATCACAATTCAAATTTAAATGTTATATCTTTTTGAGATCTATAGCTAAATTCTTATATTTTTATTTTTTATTTTTGTGTGTAACCATAGTGTATGGGAGAAATTGAAAAGGGTGTTGCAATAATTATGAGAGAAGTCAAAAGAGAATGTGGGTTGGGAGAAGTCAATAAATGCTGAGGTTGGGTTGGGTTGGGTTGGGAGAAGTCAATAAATGCTGAGGTTTTTTTTTTTTTAAATCAAAAATTTAGAAAATTAGAATTAGGAGATTGGAGCTCCCACATGCCTTGGGGTAAAAACCCCCTTTTGCTTAATATATAGTATAGATAGATAGATGTATTATCTATAATTAGCTATTATTTACATATAAATAAATTAGCTATTATTTACATTTATATTATTTAAATATATAAATAACACATTTTCCCTATTTTTTATGCATATTTTTACATTATTTCATATATAAATAATACATTTATTCTATTATTTAAATAAATGTTAAACGAGTCAGTTAATAAGCCGAATTAATGAACCGAGCTTTAATATATTTGGGATTTTTTTATTAAGATTTTAATGAGTTCAAGCTCGAGCTTGAACGCAATACAAATTTAACAAATTGAGTTTTAACGAGCCTTTACTGAGACGAGCTCGAAACTGTTCATGAACGACTCTGTTCATTTACAGTCTTAGTCCCAATAAAGACTTGCCACATGACAACAATGGCCCAATGTGTAACATTTAATTAGGGCAGCAAATGAACTAAGTCGCTCGCAAGCTAGTTCAGCTCGTTAAGGATTTGGTTATGGCTCGACTCGTTTAGTAAACAAGTTGGCTCATGCTCAACTCATATATCTTTATTTAAATAATATATAAATATATATAAATAATAACATAAATATATTAAATAATATAAAAGAATCTTATCAAGTCCAGCTGAGCCGAATTCAAACCTAATTAGTTATTCAATCAAGATCAAGCTCAATAAAACTCGGTTCGACCCGATTTATTTATAGCCCTACATTTAAACTTAGCGGAGGTTAACGTTTTCAACTCTTCAATTTCCTCTTTAACGTTTCAGATCCATTATTTCTGTCCTTTTTTTTTTCTTTTTTTTTTCTCTGTTTTTTGATACTTTGGAAATTTTCCTTATTAACGTTCTTTAATATTTTTTCATTTTTATTTTTCAATCTTCTTTTGCCACTCATGAAATATTGGGGCGAGAAATCAGCATGTTGAACCATTTGATCATATTTCGTACACAGCTTTGAATCTTATGGTTGGAATGGAATGTCTATGATATAGGGATGGTTTGTTACAATTTTTAGAGTGATTATAACTTATTTTGATTTGAGAGTTTATACTAGACTGTTTGGTATCGTTTTCACTTATAGCTTATTAAACAGAAATAACTTAAATAAGTTGAAAAAGTTGATTATTTGAAAGTTAGGATAAGGGTACTTTTAATTTTTACTTTCTGATTATCAATTTTTAACTTAAAAAAAGCTCCACAAAACAGGACCATATATGTATATATGTATATATACACAAAGTAATAAAGTTATCGTTTCGGAAGTGGGTTGGCTTTTTGGCTATTTTAGCCTGGGCTATTTTAGCCTGGTTTGGGAAGGGCTTTTTGGCTTTTTTGACTTTTTTTGTGAGAGAGGATTGTAATGATTATGGGTTGGATTTGATGTTTTGTTTTTTGTGGCTAAAATAGCCTATTTTGTTTTTTGTGGCTATTTTAGCCCCAAACCAAATTCCCAAACAATGGTAAAATAACATTTAACAGAGAGAAATAGAGAGGAGATCAAGGATGAGAAGGGTAATGGCAAATAATAAATTAACTGTTAGGGAGATAAAAAAAAAAAAAAAGAAGAAGAAAAAAGAAGGGTAAATAATAAATAATAGTATAAATACATTATATATTAAATAATATAAATATAATTTTTTATTTAAATATTTTTATTTAAATAATATAAATAATATTAAAAAAATTATCGAGCGGAATCGAGCCGGGCTCGAGTTTCATTACTATTAACGAGCTGAGCCGAACTAAGCTCGAGTCCAGTTCCTTATCAAGTCAAGCTTGAACTCAATAAATGAGCTCGATAAGTAAACGAGCAGACCTTAAATTCAGTAAAATTTAACTCGGTTCGATTCGTTTGTAACCTTAAACACAGCACCCCTACGGTAGAGCAAGCACCCCTCCTCCATTTCCCAAATGCAGGCCTGGCTCAAGAGGGAAGGCAATGAAGCACCTGCTTTAGGCCCCTGGTTTAATAAAGGCCTCATTTTGAACTAAGGTGTCATATAGACAATTAAAAAAACAAAAACAAAAAAGAACAAGGCTTCAGTAGCTTTTTTCAAACTATAATAAAGAAGTCACATTGGCTTACAAAAGAAAGGAAAAAGGCTCCGTATAGCCGATAAAAAATAAGAATAATGCTTGGGACCCCCTTTTGGGGTCACCCCTCACCCCCTTTGCCACGTGGTGGGTGGTGATTGGAGGAGTAAGAAAAAAAAGAAAAATAAAAAGAAAATGTGACCAATGAGAGAGAGAGGGGGTCAAAGGGGGTGGGGGGAAAAGGGGGGATGAATCATTGTTGAAAAAATAAAAGTCAAAAAAGAGATTATATATTATCGGAAGATATTTATTATTATATTTTTATTTTTTTATGTGTATTCAAATAACAAATGTTATGTGTATATGTAAAATTTATTATATTTAAAAAATTATGACAAAAAAATATACACATAACAAATGTTATGTGTATATGTAAAATTTATTATATTTAAAAAATTATGACAAAAAAATATACACATGACATTGTTTGTTTTTTTATTATGAACCCAACATATACACGTGTTTGTTATATGGTATTGAAATTCATCTAATGACAAATATATTTTTTCTTGTGTTCAAATAAATTCTGGATCATCAGTGTTTGTTTGAAACTCTACATTCAAAAATTATGATTTACTATTACAATATGCTCTCGACTAAGCATATTAAATAATAATAATAATAATAATAATAATAATAATAATAATAATAAAAACTTTGAACTTTTGCTTTAGGCCTCACATGTGTTGAGTGGGCCCTGCCCAAATGCATATGTATCATTGAGTGCATCAACAATATCCTTGTCTTTTATATCATTGAATGCATCAACATTCACCACAACAAAAGGCCTAACCAAGGAGAGAAGAGATCATGGATTCAAAACAGAGCAAAATGAATGTCCTAATGCTACCATGGTTAGCCCAAGGTCACATCACTCCCTTCCTAGAGCTTGCCAAGAAACTCACACACAAAAACTTCCACATATATTTCTGTTCTACACCAATCAATCTCAAATCCATCAAGAAAAGAATCACAGACAAGTACTCTCTCTCCATTGAACTTGTAGAAATCCACCTTCCCACCTTGCCAGAGCTTCCTCCTCACCACCACACACCAATCGCCTCCCACTCCACCTCAATTCCACCCTCCAAGAAGCTTTTGAAATGGCAAGCCCAAACTTCTCCAACATCCTCAAAACGCTAAGCCCAGACCTTGTTATTCATGACTTCAAGCCGTCATCGGCACAATCCATTGCCTCGTCCTATAATATTCCTGCAGTTCAGCTCATGACTTCCGGAGCTGCGGTGGTTAGTTTTGGCAGTCATATGTTTAATCACCCCAAAGTTGAATTCCCATTTCCGGCAATTCATCTTCACGAATTCCAGGAAAAGCTGTTTCGCCAGATGGTCGTGGATGTTGCAAGAACAGCCAAAGAAAAACAATCCACCCCTGTGAACAATGATCAACCACCTTGCAACATCACGTTGTTCAACACTTTTAGAGAGCTTGAAGGAAAATACATGGATCACTTGTCAGTTACAGGTGATAAAAGGGTTGTCCCTGTTGGTCCACTTGTTCAAGGCATTGTTGATGATGAAAAGGAGCACTCTGAGATCACACAATGGCTTGAGAACAAGGGTGAGTACTCCACTTTGTTTGTTTCATTTGGGAGTGAGTATTTTATGTCCAAGGAAGAGATTGAAGAGATAGCTCATGGGTTAGAGTTTAGCAAGGTCAATTTCATATGGGTTGCTAGGTTTCCTGAGGGAGAGAAAGTTGAGGTTGAAGCAGTGCTGCCAAAGGGGTTTATTGACAGGGTAGGGGATAGAGGATTGATGGTGGAGGGTTGGGCTCCACAGGCAAGAATTCTAGCCCATTCAAGCACCGGTGGCTTTGTGAGTCACTGTGGGTGGAATTCAATATTGGAAAGCCTAAAGTTTGGGGTACCAATTGTAGCCATGCCCATGCATTTGGAGCAGCCATTCAATGCTAAACTGGTGGAGGAGGTTGGTGTCGCTGTGGAGGTCAACAGAGACGTCAATGGAAGACTCAACAAAGAAGAGATAGCACAAGCAATAAGGAAGGTTGTGGTGGAGAAAAGTGGAGAGGACATAAGGATGAAAGCAAGAAATTTTGTGGAGAAGATAAGAAGGGAAGGAGATGAAGAGATGGACGAGGCAGTAGAAGTGCTGATGCAGCTTTGTAAGGATTCGAAATTGCTCAAAAATTAGTATTGCGACTTTATTGAAATATTTAGGTGGTTATAAGAGCTATTGTTTTGTTGTGATTTGTTCTTTCTGTAATAAATCTTATTGTCTTATGTAATATATGAGCAAAGATTTTCAATCTCCAAATATTCCTGTCCTTCTGTTCCAAATTACTCATAATCATTGGATTATATGAGAATCTTAAGATTTGATAATCTCAAGACATATCCAATGGTTGTGAGTGATTTGAGATAGGGGGACAAGAATATTTAGGGACAGGAGATCTTTAGGCGTAATATATATACAAGCTAATCCTTGATTTGGTTGTATACGAGTTAATGATGTTTGTTATTGTGGGACTTGGTATTGGGTTTGGCTGCTCTTTTTCTTAGTCACATTAATATCTTATTTTATGAGTAAGCATATTATTGGTGTAATAAGTTCTACAATCATGTTTACCTCTAATGCAGTATTGATATATAAGGTGATATATTAAATGTGATATAAAATGGGCTATGATGGTGGTGTTTGCGGAGGTGGGATGGCTAAGGATAGTGCTCAGTTAATGGCGGTGGCATCACAAGTAATGGTTGAGGTGAGTGTGAAGTTAGGATTAAAAATGTGTGAAGGTGTAAACAAAAGGGATCATGTTAATATGTGTTTTTAAAACACAGGTTAAGAGGCTTAAAAATTTGTACATTATTTAGTTTTTCCATCTACATTGAAGGTTAAAATTAATAATTTTAAGTAAGTTGTCAATTTTGAAGTATACATGTTAATAAAATTAACAAAAATTTAGACGGAATAACCAAATTAAAATTAGTCTAAAAATATAGGAATTGAATTATTAAAATTAAAATTATAGAAATTAAAGTAAAATTTGAGTCAAACTACATAAAGGTGAAAAGTGTAATTAACCCAAAAATTAGAGAAGAACAACGAAGGCCATCGAAATCGAAGACAATTGCTCTCATATTTGAGATTGAATGACTGTTTCAGTACACTCAATAATGCTCTATTTCCCTCGATTGGGGACATTGAGAAACATTACGAGATATTTTTGATCCCCTCTTTGTTGGTTTTTGTACAAATATTGTGTTTGATTGCTCTTGTATGATTGCTTTGGATTTTATTTTCTTAGAATCTTTAACTTCTCTTTGTGCCTGCTAGGTGTTTGAGCAAATGCCGCAAACAGACATTGTTAATTGTCACAAACTAAAATTAATTACTGGGTTAATTGTCAAAGTGCAAACTTCTTTGAAGATGTAGAAAAGTTCATTTGTTTTATAATTAAAAAAAAAAAACTAAAAAAAACTAAAAATAAACAAAAATAATTTTTGAAAACCAAAGAAAATAAAAATCCTTTATTTATTTTATTAGGTCTTCTTGAAGCGATCTTGAATAAACAACTCTTACCCAACAACTTTGGCGAAGTGTCTGATATATATTTGTCTGATAATAACATGGGGCCTGTATTGGAATTGCTGCTCTATTTTTGTCCCCTTTAATTCTCATTTTTCGTAATAAATAAATAAATAAATAAAATAATTCTGTTTTCATATAATGATGTAACTAAACACAGTAGGGTTGTTATATTCTTTTTGAAAAATGATTCATTTCTCTAATTTTGTCTCCTCACTTTCACCCCTATTGATGTGAAATTAGGGGTTAAAGATGAAAGAGAGAGGAGTGTAGAATCATTTCACATAGATCTTAGTCACGTCATTAGCAGGGAAATTAAGGGCCTGGATTAGGGGATGTAGCATCTCTAATTTTTTTTAGGTGTAATTTCCAACTAGTTTCATTAGGTAGATTTAAATACCATTAAGTCCTATTGACTTTTTGAATGCACCAATAAGTCTTATAATATTTATACCTATCAAGTTCTTTCATATTCTCTTCTCTTTTGTCTCTTTATCTCTGTCTCGGTCTCTATCTCCATAATTTTTCTAAAAGCTTCACACCATCATTGTCTACCGCCGTTGTCTCAGTCCACTCACCATCACCGCTGTCGTCTACCTACCACCACTACTACCATCGTCATTATTTGAATGCCACCATCGTTCACCATCTGTTTGCCACCATCGTTACTGATCTACACTCTGTCATTGCCGATCTACACAACTACCATATCACCACCGCTTTCTTGTTTCATGTTCAAATTTAATTTTCAGGGATAAATTTTATCAGTCTATCTTGTTCTTTGTGTATATAGAAGAGGATGGTGGATTTCTTATAAGTGAGTGAGTGAATATGAGTAAGGATGACAGTTATTAATGAATAAATTTACAGTAATAAATTTATTAGTTAGAATTTATAAGTAAATAAGTCCAGTTAATAGAACCGGTTTGTAAATGCCTCATTTTTTTTATTTATAATTATTAATAGGGTAAATTACAAATATATTCTATGAGATTTGTTTAAAATGCATATTGCTCCCTATGGTTCTGGAAATTACATCATGCCCTTCAAGTTTTTAATCGCATAACCAATGACTCATTTTTTAATAAGTTATTTAGTCAATTAACCGTTTTTAATGATGTGAGAAATATATTTCAATTAACAATTTAAGTAATTTTATTATTGTATAAGAGAGTAATTAAAAATTTTATTTTTTTATATTAATTTTTTAAAATAATTTTTTTTGACAATGAAATATTTATAATTTTTAAGACTATATGAAACAATTAGTATTTTAAATAAATTTTAAGAAATGTAATAGTATTTTACTCTTATTATTAAAACAGCATATTAATGAATGAGAAACGACAGCAAACGAATGTGGAGTATTTAATGTAAGTAAACCTTGGGCTCGTACGCAAGCACCTGATTGAGATAAAATTTAAGAGTCATATAATTAATTTTTATTATTCATTAATTAATATTTCATTAAGATATTTTACATTTTTTCTGTTACTATTAATAATGGAAGTAAACCATGGGGTTCTTCAAGATGAATTATTGTGTTTGGTAACGTTTACGTTTTCAGTTTATATTTACAAAAATTTTATAAACTGGTTTTTGTTTATTTTTAGAAAAACATAAACTACAAACGCGTTTGGTAATTGACAAAATGTTTAAAAATATAAAAAAGAGTGAGAAATGGCAAGTGGTGGCAAGTGGCGGTGGTGGAAAGTGGTAATGACGGGTGGTGGGTAGTTGGTGGTGGTTGGGTGGGTGGTGGTGGTGGATGGGTGGGTGACGGTGGCAGATGGTAGCGAGTGGGTGGTGGTGTTTGTGGGTGACGGCAGGGTGCAAGTGGTGGCGGATGGCTGGTGGTAGTGGGCCTGGGTGGGTGGGTGGGTGACGGTGGTGGGGTGGTCAGCGGAGTGGGTGGTTGTGGCGGGTGGTGGTGGTGGTCGAACAGAGATAGGGTGGCGGATGGTGGTGGGTGTGATGTGGCTGGGTCTTGGTAGGTGAGCGGTGGCCGAGTGATGGGTGGTAGCAGTGGGTGTGTTGGTGGTGGTGTGGCAGGCGGGTGGTGTGGCATGGTGGTTGGTAGGGTGGGCGAGTGGTGGTGGTGGTAGGTGGTGGGTAGGCCATGGGTGCCGGATGAACTGGCGGGGTGGTAGGTGGTAGCGAGTGGGTGGGTGGCAGGTGGATTGGCGGGTGGGCGTGACTAGGGTGGGCTGGTGAGTGTGGCGCAAAGTTAGGTGGCCGGGTGGTGGTGGCGGGCGGTGGATGGAGTGGCGGGGTGGGTGGTAGCGGGTGATATGGTGGTGGTAGGTGGTAGGTGGTGGTGGCGGAAGACGGTGGGTAGAAATAGTATGGCGGGTGGTGGCTAGTCGTTGATGGGTTTTAAAAAAAAAACTCAAAACTTAAAATAGAAACACATTTTTTGTGTTTTCATTTTTTGGCCAAATTTATAAACTGAGACCACTGATTTATAAATCAAAAACTTTACCAAACAAATTTTTATTTGAATTTTTAAAATTTTTGTAAATATAAATAGAAAACAGAAAACGTAAGTGTTACCAAACTGTATATAATCTGTTTTTTTTTTTTTTTTAAAGATTTGTTATATGATCTAAGCATTTTACATTGTGCTACTTCAGATGTTGAGAGCAACCTGGAGGGCTTCTGTGCTTTGTTGTGAAAATGAGATTTAGCGGTTTTTAAGCTTTGTTCTGTGACCATTAATGCTTAATGGTGGGATCCGTTTAAGGGTTGAAATCTTTATAATTTTTATAATTTATTTTACATTTGAATAAATTAAATTAATCTCAATTTACTTTTCAAACGAGACCAATCAGTGTGTTTGGTTTGAATTTTTTGGATTAAATTTTTTAAAAATTGACATTTTTGGTTTTCGTATTTTTTTATTTTTAGTAAATATTTTTTAAATTTTATACATTTTTTTTGTTTTTTTAGATGCACCTTACTTAGATGTATCCAAAAAGTAAAAAAAAATTGTGAAAAAATATTTTTAAAAATTAATAAATACATAAAAATATAAAAAATGTATTGAATTCTTATATTTTTTTTATATTTTTGGTATTTAGTGAATTTTTAAAAGATTTTTTTTATAATTTTTTTACTTTTTAGGTATATTTATGTTAGGTGTGTCTAAAAAGTAAAAAAAATTGTTAAAATATTAAAAAAATTCAGTAAAAATAAAAAAATACGAAAAAATAAGAAAGTAAAATTTTTTAAAAAATGAAAACAAGCAAGGTGAATAGTGTTGGACGGTGGAGCGGGATGAGGAAGACCAAAACAAATCCAAAAAATAAATAAATAAATGATTTTTATTTCAAGTGGTGGGCCCTATTGTTGGACTTACGTGCGGTTCCACCTAATACGGGATCAGCTTGCGTTGCGAGTGTTTAAGTGTGAGGTTGAAGCATTTTTCTTTAGGTGATTTATAGAGAAGAAAAAAAAAAAAAATCCTAAACATATTATTTTATATTTTTTTGAGTGATGTGTTTATGCGGTAAATATTAAATAGATGTAAGGTAGAATCTAAATATAAATAAATTTAAGACATAAATTAATATTTCGTGTAAAATTTTTAAATTTATAATATAACTGATAACAAAATTATAATGCTCTTGCAATACAACAGGGCCTTACATTTCTATCCCCAGAGTTCATAATTATTATTAGTACAATACTATAATTCCAGAAATAAAAATCTAAAAAATATCTAGATTTACTGTTTATATGGACCCACAAGAATGACTTTAAATTAGGGGTGAGCATGGTCCGGATTGGACCTGATTGGAGTAAAATCAGGACCAATCCGTTATCTACGGTTCTTGAAAAATTAGAACCAATCCAATCCGTTTAAATCATGGAACCAATCCGAACCAATCCATTTAAATACGGATTGGATCGATTTAGGACCACAGATTCACATAATTAAATAACAAATATATATATATATATATAACACTTTAATTTCATAAAAATATAAACATAGCGCTATATCAGTTCCATAATAGCAACATGTTTTTCTATAATAGTGACATACTGTTCTTGAATTTAAACAGCCATAAGAAAATACAAACAAAAGTAATAAAATAAGATATTATACGGTTTTAAGTTTGAGTTTAGATTTTATATAGAATAAGAGAAGATACTATGGGGGAGGATGTATAATAAAAATATAGACTTTTTGTATACGGTCCGGATCGATTCCAATCTGGAACCGTGGGGTTCAATCCGAAACCAATCCGTGGACTACGGATTTTTAATTCTTCAATCTGGAACCGAACCGCGGATTCAAAAAACCAATCCAAACCTATCGGATTGGACTGGAGTGGATCGGATTACGGATTTCACGGATTCCTTACTCAGCCCTACTTTAAATGCGAATCATGAATATGATAGTCTCATTTATTTATTGGAAAATGAGCGGGAGCTCTAATTAGAGCTACCATTAATGATATGATAGTGGGTCTTACCCACTGTCACAGTATGTGTTTTTTTTTTTTTTTTTTTTTTTCATCTCGTTAGTGGTGAGTTTAGAGCCACCGAATTAATGATCTCTAGCATGGTTGTTATTTATTTTTTGATTTTATAATTTACTTTTTGAGCCAGACTTTTCGACTATATTATGAGCCTCATGTTTGGTCCATATCTTCCAATATCAACAGTGTTATCGAAATGTGTATATATAATATTCATATTTTTAGACATAAATTCATTCAAGTGATGTAATAAGAGAATTGCACCTTATATCATTGAATATCAACAGTGCTATGCACCTTATTAAATGTGTACATATAATACTAGCTTATTATCCGTGCTATGCACGGAATAATTATACATATGAATAAAGCTTTGGACCCCCAGTGGGGGTACTGGGGTCACCTCCCATTGGTCCAAAAAAAAAAACAGTTTTTTTTTTTTTTTTTTTTTTGAATTTTTTTTATGCTTGTTCTTAATGCATTAAAGTGTTATTATGAGGGAAAATAATCATATGTGTTGGGACTTTTCAAAGAATTCATATGTATTGGATTTCAAAGAATTTTTTTTATACTTGTTCTTAATGCATTAAAGTGTTATTATGAGGGTAAGACTTAGAAGTTGGGAGAAGTTAATAAATGTTGAGATTTTTTTTTTTAAATCAAAAAATTAGAAAATTAGGATTAGGAGATTGGAGCTCCCACAGGCCTTGGGGTTAAAAACCCCCTTTTGCTTAATATATAGTATAGATAGATAGATAGATAGATCTTTTTCTTTTCATTTTTATTTTTGTGTGGTTTATATTCGGGTATTTTTTTTTTTCAATTTATTTAAGATGGAGTTGTGGGTATTTTTTTAAAAAAATTTAATTTATCTGTGATTTCCATTTGTTTTTAATTATTATTATTTAAGTAAGTTATGATGTGAGTTAGATATGTGATAAACATGTAAGTTTTATTGATTTAAAGTTTATTTAGATAAACTTTAAAGATTTTTTTTTTAGTTTTTTAGTTTTTTTGGTTATGTTATAATATAATATATAAAATATAGGTAGATATCTACAACTTTAATAGAAAATATTATCTGATTTTTTGGGGAAGAGAAAATGAATGCAAATTTTAATATTTTTTTTTGAAAATTTGTGAGAGAGATTAGGAGGGAGAGATTATGAAATATTTTTGTTATTAAATAAATAAATTAGTCAATAGTTTTTTTTAATCTATTTTGTAAATTAAAAATCAATAATTTTGGAAAATTGATTAATTTGTCCTATTAAGTGATTTAAAATTTTGATAGATATACATAAAAAAAATACATAATTATATTATTAAATCATAATTCAAATTTAGATGTTATATCTTTTTGAGATCTATAGCTAAATTCTTATCTTTTTATTTTTTATTTTTGTGTGTAACCATAGTATATAGAGAAATTGAAAAGGGTGTTGCAATAATTATGAGAGAAGTCAAAAGGGATTGTGGGTTGGGAGAAGTCAATAAATGCTGAGGTTGGGTTGGAAGAAGGCCTATGCAAGGTAAGAGGAGCCAGCCTGCTTATAAGGTGGGAAAGTAGTCCCTCACAGACCGATGTAGGATTCCCCGTACGTTAGCCCCCAGCCGCGCTGGCTCCGGCACCGGCGCAATACCTCCAGATGCCAAATGGAGTTCCCACAGACGGCGCCAAATGAAGCAACTACTTCCCGTGCCTTGCACATATTGTCCGCTTTGGCGAAACCCGCCTCACGGTTTTGTTCCTCCCCCACTGGGGGGAAAGGCCTATGCAAGGTAAGAGGAGCCAGCCTGCGTATAAGGTGGGAAAGTAGTCCCTCACAGACTGATGTGGGATTCCCCGCACATTAGCCCCCAGCCGCGCTGGCTCCGGCACCGGCGCAATACCTCCAGATGCCGAAGGGAGTTCCCACAGACGGCGCCAAATGAAGCAACTACTCCCCGTGCCTTGCACATATTGTCCGCTTTGGCGAAACCCGCCTCACGGTTTTGTTTCTCCCCCACTGGGGGAAAAGGCCTATGCAAGGTAAGAGGAGCCAGCCTGCTTATAAGGTGGGAAAATAGTCCCTCACAGACCAATGTGGGATTCCTCGCACATTAGCCCCAGCCGCGCTGGCTTCGACATCGGCGCAATACCTCTAGATGCCGAAGGGAGCTCCCACAGATGGCGCCAAATGAAGCAACTACTCCCCGTGCCTTGCACATATTGTCCGCTTTGGCGAAACCCGCCTCACGGTTTTGTTCCTCCCTTACTGGGGGGAAAAGGCCTATGCAAGGTAAGAGGAGCTAGCCTGCTTATAAGGTGGGAAAGTAGTCCCTCACAGACCGATGTGGGATTCCCCGCACATCTATATATGTGAATTGTGATTTTTAAATGTTTTCTTTTTTATTTTATTTTTTAATTTTTTTTCTCTTTTTTATATTATATTAAAGTTTAATATTTTGATAATAATCATATGTGTTGGACTTTTCAAGAATTTTTTTATATATTTATTTTTAATGCATTAAAGTGTTATTATGAGGAATAATAATTATATGTGTTTGGACTTTTCAAGGAATTCATATGTGTTGGATTTCAATTTTTTTTTTTATACTTGTTTTTAATGCATTAAAGTGTTATTATGAGGGTAGGACTTGGAAGTTGGGAGAAGTTAACAAATGCTAAGATTTTTTTTTTTTAAATCAAAAAATCAAAAAATTTAGATTGGGAGATTGGAACTCCCACAATGCTTGGGGTTAAATTTAGCGACCCTCACCTTAGTCTTGTCATACTTGCATACATCCATACATGATCTTGTCTTGTTATGTTGTTTTGCAAGTCTTGCCTTGCCTTGTTTTGTTTAAGTATTGCTTGCATGATTTTGTTTCTAGCTTGGTGTGTGGCCGAGGTCATCTTGAGCTTAGTTCGCCCTTGAACCTTCGTACTTAGAGCTGTTTTGGGACCTTGGTCGACCCCCATCTTCACCTCGGGCATGTTGCCGAGATGTTTTGCACTTAGTGATCCTTGTTCTTGGGCAGATATGGCCTAGACCGAGATGTGGCACACCCCGGCCAAGGTGTGGCACAGCTTAGTCAAGTGTCGTCCTCCCTAGCTGATGTCTTTGTTATCCTGTTGCCGAAGCTTTGACTTTAGTCGATGTTATTACTTGCCGATGTGTCTTGCCCTAGCTTGCTGCATACGCTTTGTCATAGACTTGTCTTATCAATCAATCACCTTTTGAGTTGAACCAACCCGGTAGCGCCACGTGTCCGAGCTGATTGTTAAGACAGCCGGTAGACCTAGAAACAAATCATTTTGTCTCAAATCTTTGTCTTTAGAGAGAGAAGCTCTAGAGAAAGGAGAAGAAGTTCTTGAGTGAGAGTAGATCTTCCAAGCTTGATCTTCGAGGTTTGAACCGTTAGATTTGAGTTTTGAGGTTAGAATCTTGATCTACTTTGGTTGTTGTTATTGATCATCTAGCTGCATTGCATGATCGGATTTGTTTTGCATGTCATGCATCGATTTGAAGTTGGTTTTGGAAGAGAAAAACAGTATTCATGTGTTCTTGAAGAAAAGTCTCGTTTTGATTCGAAAGTTTGGAACAAGAACCATGTTTTTGTATTCGTTCTTGCATGACCTTCTTGTATGGGTACCCAGGTCCATGTTTTGAACTCATGGCATGAAATCTCAGATTTTTGTAACAAATTATGATCTTGCATTAATCTTTCCTCATGATCATGTTCATCATGTTCTTCATGTTCTTTAAAGGGAAACCCAGGTTTTCCCGACTTTGCTTTTGAATGAGGCCATCGGGACCACACCTCGGCAAGGAGGTGTAGGACCTCGGCAAAGACCTGGTTGGTACCCAGTGTGTTTTCATGAGACGGGAGCAGTGCTTAAACTCCCAGCATGTTTTGCTTGTCTTTGACTTGGATCTGGTGAGAATGCCGGGATCATTTGCATGCACATAAAGCTTGTTTTGAGAATGTGATTACCATGTGATTGTAGGTCTTTGATCTTTACTTTGAGCCTACACCCGAGGAAAACTATGTGAGTGGTATTTCTAATAAAGCTATGTTATACTGTTTTGATGAATCTTGCTTTGCTTTGTTTTGACGAAAGTATTTGTTAAGCATGAATGAATAGCTCTGTTTTGATGTATCAAGTATAAGCCTTGTTTTGATGTCATTCTTGAAAGGTCCCTCGTGCTGGAGGACTCTAAAATTTCACAGCACTAAGTATAAAAGGATACGGTCCTTACTTGGAAAGACTATTGTGTTAAGGCGGGCTACGGGCCTAAGTAGCATAAGTTCCATCATGTTAAAGCGGGCTACGGGCCTAAGTAACACAAGACCATCGTGTTAAAAGGAGCTACGGGCTTAAGTAACACAAGTCCCTTGTGCTGGAGGACTATAATCTTTCGCAGTACCTTTGACTAATCGATTACGGATCGTGCAGTCCTTATTTTGCCACTGACGGTTTATCGCGTGGGCTTGTTTGTTCGGAAAGCTTGATTTGTGTTTTGCCGATGTCAGTAAGCATCCCTTGAGATTTGTAAGACTTTGATAGATGAATACGGTTCATCCCTCGTTTTGATAAAGTTTTGATGTGCTTTGCTCTGAAAGGATCTCGGCTAATATTCGTATGGTTTTGACATGTTTTGTTTTGAAAGACTTCGGCTATATTCATGTAAAACCTTTATTACTAGTACCATTCACTGAGTATTCAAGCTCACTCTCTATATATATATGTAGGTGACGAGCAGGACGTCAGCGACGCCTAGAATGTGTTTTTTTGAAAGCTTGTTCTAGATCCATGTTTAGGTCGGCTTTGTTTTGTATTCACGTCGGTGATGTCATTTATCTTTATGTCGGCGAATCTTGAAAATCATGCTTCTTGGCTTGTATTCACTGCATTTTGTATATGTCGGCTCGAGAAACCTTTTGATCAAGATGTAATACGTATTTTACCTTGTTGTATTCAAGTTGTAAAGTTATTTAAAGATGTATGCCATTTCATTAGACTCATGCACTGCTCTTATGGACCACTTGTATTTTGATTTATTGCTTCCGCATTTGTGAGCCCCCTATATCCATACTCTGATTGTGTTAAGCTTTTGAAAGTTGGCCTTCGGTAATTACGGATTACTGGCCATCACGGCACCAAACTACTAGGGGCGGTTTGGGGTCGTGACATTAAAAACCCCTTTTTACTTAATATATAGTATAGATATAGATAGATAGATATATTTTTTTATTTTTTTTTTATTTTTGTGTGGTTTCTATTCGAATATTTTTTTTCAATTTATTTAAGATGGAGTTGTGGGTATCTTTTTTTTTTTAAATTTAATTTATCAGTGGTTTCCATTTGTTTTTAATTATTATTATTTAGGTAAATTATGATGTGAGTTAGATATGTGATAGATATGTGAGTTTTATTTATTTAAAGTTTATTTAGATAAACTTTAAAGATTTTTTTTTTAGTTTTTTAGTTTTTTTTTTGTTATGTTATAATATAATATATAAAATATAGGTAGATATCTACAACTTTAATAAAAAATATTATCTAATTTTTTGGGGAAGAGAAAAGGAATGCAGGTTTTAATATTTTTTTTTGAAAATTTGTGAGAGAGATTAGGAGGGAGAGATTATGAAATATTTTTGTTATTAAATAAATAATTCAGTCAATAGTTTTTTTAATCTATTTTGTAAATTAAAAATCAATAATTTTGAAAAATTGATTAATTTGTCCCATTAAGTGATTTAAAATTTTTATAGATATACATAATAAAAAATACATAATTATATTATTAAATCCTAATTCAAATTTAGATGTTATATCTTTTTGAGATCTATAGCTAAATTCTTATCTTTTTATTTTTATTTTTGTGTGTAACAATAGTGTATGGGAGAAATTGAAAAGGGTGTTGCAATAATTATGAGAGAAGTCAAAAGGGATTGTGGGTTGGGAGAAGTCAATAAATGCTGAGGTTTTTTTTTTTAAAATAAAAAATGTAGAAAATTAGGATTAGGAGATTGGAGCTTCCACAAGCCTTGGGGTTAAAAACCCCCTTTTGCTTAATATAGTATAGATTCATATTTTTAGACATAAATTCATTCAAGAGATGTGATAAGAGAATTGCACCTTATATCATTGAATGAGTAATAGATAAGAGGTTTTTTTTTGGTTAGCCTTAAACATTTTCCATATGTCATTGAGTGCACCACCATTCTTGTTTTGATCACCCATCACCAAAACAAAAGCCTCACCAAAGAGAGAGAGAGAGAGAGAGAGGGAATCATGGATTCGAAACAGAGCAAGATGAATGTCCTAATTCGACCATGGTTGGCCCACGATCATATCTCTCCTTTCTTAGAGCTTACCAAGAAACTTTCTGAGAGAAACTCTCACAGATATTTCTGTTCAACACCAATCAATCTCAAATCCATCAAGAAAAGAATTACAGATAAGTACTCTCTCTCCATTGAACTAGTAAAAATCCACCTTCCATCCTTGCCTGAGCTTGCTCCTCACTACCACACAACCAATGGCCTCCCAATCCATCTCAATTCCACCCTCCAAGAAGCCTTTGAAATGGCAAGCCCAAACTTCACCAACATCCTCAAAGCGCTAAGCCCAGACCTTGTTATTCATGACTTCAAGCCAGCATTGGCACAACCCATTGCCTTCTCATATAATATTCCTGCAGTTCATCTCATGACTTCCGGAGCTATGCCGGTTTGTTTTAGCCGTCATATATTTCATCCCGAAGTTGAATTCCCATTTCCGACAATTCAACTTCATGAATTCCACGAAAAGCTGTTTCACCAAATGATGGAGACTGCTGCAAAAACATCCAAAGAAAAACAAGTCATCCCTGTAAATAATGATCAACCACCTTGCAACTTCATGTTGTTCAATACTTTTAGAGAGCTTGAAGGAAAATACATCGATTACCTGTCGGCTATAGGTGAGAAAAGGGCTGTCCCAGTTGGTCCACTTGTTCAGGGCATTGTTGATGATCAAAACGACAACTCTGAGATCATACAATGGCTTGACAACAATGGTGAGTACTCCACTGTGTTTGTTTCCTTTGGGAGCGAGTATTTTATGTCCAAGGAAGAGATTGAAGAGATAGCTCATGGGTTAGAGCTTAGCAATGTTAATTTCATATGGGTTGTTAGGTTTCCTATGGGAGAGAAAATTGAGGTTGAAGAAGCACTGCCTAAAGGGTTTATTGACAGGGTAGGAGAGAGAGGATTGGTTGTGGAGGGTTAGGCTCCACAGGCAAGAATTCTAGCCCATTCAAGCTCCGGTGGTTTGTAAAAATTATTGGGTGCAGATAGGGTACCACATGGCATGTCACATGGTGCCTTCAACCAATCACAAACACTATGGCCTCCCATGTTGTCTCCTCATCACCCAACACATAAATGTAGTCTCCACTCACTCAACCAATGAGAGAAGATAAAGGTACCACATGACATCTACCCTATCTACACTAAAAAATTTCTTGGTGGTTTGGTTAGTCACTGTGAATGGAATTCAATATTGGAAAGCGTAAAGTTTAGGGTTCCAATTGTAGCCATGCCCATGCATTTGGAGCATCCATTCAATGCTAAATTGGTGGAGGAGGTTGATGTCACTGTGGAGGTCAACAGAGACATCAATGGAAGACTCAACAAAGAAGAGATAGCACAAGCAATAAGGAAGGTTGTGGTGGAGAAAAGTGGAGAAGACGTAAGTGTGTGAGTGATTTTTTGACCACACTGCCAACTCAGTAATCAGTTGGAGAGAACTGACAGAATAGATGACACCTGGCTAACTTGCAACAAAAAGAGAAGATTCCAGCAGTGGTTCATCCACCCGGGGACAGTCCGACGATCAAGTCAGTATATCTCTCAAGGATAATCAATAATGCTAAATTCACTGTTCTGAGTATCAATTGCATACCTTAGACCCATCGGGGGTGCCTCTCTTTTATAGTTACCTCAATCCTAGTCCCCATAGAAGCCTAGCTTCAATGGACTTCTGCTCAGTGCTTACCCTAGACTCTCTGATAGATAAAGATAAACTCCCTAAGAGTGTTATCCTTATCCATGCTAAAGTCCTTCATCATTCTAGGACTCCTTGTGCTTTATCCGCTTATCTCGGATTCCGATATCTTCAGAGATAACCTCGGCCTAACCGAGATCACCTCGGCGTCATAACCTGGACACGTGGCACCTCGGCTGACACGTCGGCGTCACCTTGGCCACGTATTGGGACTCAGAAAATATATCCCCACAACTACCCCCTAGGTTCTATTACCCATTCTGAGGTGATGGAACCTATATCGCTACTTCCTACCAGTATGTCGGCTTAAAGTGTCTTAACCGAGGTCATCATTCAGGCCGACATGTCTTTTAAAGAACAAGAATTCCATTGAACTCCTTCATGCGTATGAGCTGTCATGCATCACAATTCAACCATTTCAGCCACGTGTCCTTCTCTTACTATATCGTATTCAAGACGTGTTTACAAGTCGTCTTGCACCTACATGCGCCGTCTGACAAATCCGTTTTTCTAGGCTCATTAATTCTGTTTTGCCGCCATTTCAACTTTTAACAAAACTTTTTCCCCCTTTCCTTATTTTTTCACTTTTCTCCATCGTCTCTGAAGCTTTCTCTCTCTAGCTTTTTCTTCCAAACCCTCCATTGTTCAAGCTTCTAAAGCTCTGCAACTCGTTCTGTCCATCTCCTCCGACGAGGTTCTTGCTAATCCTTTCTGCAGCTGCCGTTCATCAGACTTCGGCAAACTCAACACCGGTTTCCTTTCTTCGGTGAGTTTACAGTTTCTCCTATTTTCAGTTTTTGTTGTGCTCCAAGAAATTTTGTTTCATCATTAGTCGCCATTGCTCTTTTACTCAAATATTTGATTCATGAATCATGCATCTGAGTGTATTTATTTCACGATTTTGCTCTTTGCCCATGTCTTGATTACTCGCACTGCTCACAACTTTTCTGCACTTTTGCCATTGTTATTGACCTTATACCCTTCATACTTTCAATGTTCATGAAAGTCCATCTTTGTTCTTGATTCTGAAACGCATTCTTGCTTTTTTGTTTTCCAGATTCGTGCCTTCAATCTTCATTTCCATAGATCTAGGTTTGGGATTTGTTTGTAGAACCCATGATTTTTTAGGAAAAGCTGAAACTATTTTCACAAATTCTTACCCAGCTATAGCGATCCCGGTTGTCCCTTTACTGTTCTATTGTATCCCGGACTCGGTTCCGTGAAGTTGGTAGTTGTATCTGTCTTGTTGTCGTCCTTTAATTCCACTTGATTGAGTTTTAGGATGTTTTGGGCAGGATTGTTACAGGTTGGTTAGGCCTTGGTTTCAATTCCTTGTTGCCCAGTTTTTAGGCGGTCCGCTCGAGCGGGTCTTCTTGCGCTCGAGCGGGGATTGCACACCCCCAGTATTTCGTGTCTCTACAAAACTTCTGCAGGTGTGATTTTTATGCTCGAGCGGGTTTCTTTACGCTCGAGCGGGTACTCTAGCGCTCGAGCGGGTACTCTAGCGCTCGAGTGGGTAGTACTTTTGGGTGTAAGTTCTGGGAGGGGGAGATCTACGCTCGAGCGGACTGGTTTTCGCGCTCAAGCGGATGTGCTTTATTCTTGTGTCTTAGAGCTCGAGCGGGCCTTCTTGCGCTCGAGCGTGTCCAGATTTTTATTCTTGACGCTCGAGCGTTGTGTTCTCCGCTCGAGCGGGAATGTCGTATATCAGTTGGCAGCTGGACATTGTAAAATCACTCTTTGCATTCTATCTCTCTTTCTTACTTTTCCAAAAGCCATTTGAGAGCTCCTCTCTCTAAAATCATAACTTCTCTCTAAGTGTTGATCTAGCTAGGGTGCTTTCCTCACTTTTGGTCTTCACAAGAGTTGGGTTGATCGTCGAGGGCTATCTATTGATCCGAAAATATTGAGTTTTGGAGCACGTCAAGTTTTCTCACCTTCTTTCCTTGAGCTCCGAATTTGAGGTAGGGATTCCTACTCACTCTTATGGTCTTTGACATAGATTTTTGGTTGTTTTGATAAAGTGTTGTAGTTGGGTAATTTTGGGACTTAGGGTTTCAAAATGTGTTAAAGAGAGTTTTGTGATTTTGAGCTCACAATATGTATTTTGGGTTTCAAAATAATGATGTTGTTGTTGGTTGTTGATATATAGGCCATTGGTTTAATATTGGGAAATGGGGTAGAAAACCCTAATTGGTTGTATAAATTAATTTGTATGATTAATTTGAGAAAATGATGGTTATATGGAATTGAGATGGGAATAATGAAATTGACTCATTATGTTGTGAAATGATGAAGTTGGATTTATAAATCGCTCACTTTTGGAAACATTGATATTTTATCTGTTGGAGCTTTTATTATCTGTTTAGAAATAATTGCTTGGGCTACTGGTGGAGGGTAGTTTTGATTGTTGTAGACAATGCATGATGATTAGGCAAACTAAAACTAATCAATTGGATATGTCAGTACTATTGAATATAGCGATTGGAATAATACATTAACGTTATGTATTGATTGATTGTGTATATGACCTATGTGTATATACATTGTGTGTGTGGGAGGAGATAGGGGATGTACTCCACGGTTTAGGGGAAGATAGGGGATGGACTCTAAACCGGATGTTGTTGGGAGGAGATATGGGATGGACTCCACTGATACAGCTCATATGCTTGTTAGACTAATGTGTTGATATAGCTCATATGCTTATCTTTGGAAGTGTTGATACAACTCATATGCTTGTCATTGGAAGTGTTGATATAGCTAATATGCATATCTGTTGAAATGTGGATATAGCTTGTATGCTTATCTGTTGAGATGTTGATACAACTAGTATGTTTATCTATTGTAAAAAAAATAGGAAATGTTTAATATGAGTCACTGTCTCATATAAGTGGTTGGCCAGGTTCTGAGCCGTGACGTAGATTGTGAAATTGATAAGAAATGAAAATTGAAATGAAACATGAACATAGTGGTTATGAAATGGAAATGGGTTATGAATTGGTTTATGAGAATTGAACATTTATCAATTGCTAATGTCGTAGTCATTGCTCATACTGCGTTTAGCATATCTCTACTGGGCGTTGGCTCACCCTTTATGGGGCATTATTTTCAGGTACAGATAGTATGCCACCTCCAAGGACATAGCTTGGATAATGATGAGAGTTGAAGACCCTTTTTGTTTATTTTGATGTATTACATGTAAATTCAAGCCAAGGGCTTAATATGTATTGAGTTAGCACTCTTCCTTTTTGTAACCAAGTGTTAACTTGGAAATCTGTAAGCCCATAGGGCATTTGCTTTTGTTTTTAACATGTAATACTTTTGTAAGGAACTACTCTGATGAATAGAAGAATGTTTATCTTTTATACCGATGCATGTTTATGTTGATGGGCTTTAATGTTATGATTTTGAGGGCATTACAACTTGGTATCAGAGCGTACCGGGTTCGAATACTTTGGGTACGTGGGAAGTGATTAGGATCACAATGGGTTTGTCTCGCTTGATAGAGACTTAGATGTAGTGTCATATGCTATGTGCTTAATTGATAACATGCTTATGTGACTATGTGGGTATGGGATTTAGTTTCTAGGATGTTGATTGGATCCTTGGGTATTTGGGAGTCTTGTTGGAAATGCACTTGATCAATGCTGTTTCTAATCGGAACTCTAGTAACGCCTCGGGACTATCATTATCCGGAAATGAAATTCGTAAGTGCTTATGTGTTTATGTGCTTACGTGGAGTGAATTACAGTTGTCCATGCATTAAGACGCGAGTGTTATAGCTTCGGCATATTTGTGAATGTGCTAATAGTCTTGGTTACCTTTATTAGGATGTCAGGACGAGGGCGTGGTAGGCGTGGCAGGCGTGGTAGGCAGGAGATGCCTTTACCGGATGACGTTCCGGCACTGTAGGAGGGAGTTGGTCAGGCCAACGTGGCCGAGCCAGCGAGTCAGCAGGCTATGGGCACCTTGGCCCAAGAGATAGCAGGAGCTTTGGGTATTCTCAGAGCTGAGAATCAGGTTGTTGAGGCAGGGCCTTCTTTCTTGAAGAGGGAATTCTTCCGGTCTAACCCGGACGAGTTTGTTGGGGATCCGAAAGAGTCACTTAAGGCTGACGAGTGGTTGGAACAAATGGAGAAGATGTTCGAGATGCTGGGCATCGAGGACGGAACCTTAAAGGTGACCTTGGCATCCTTCCAACTGAAGGGAGATGCGGGTCAATGGTGGAAGTACGAGAAGGGCAGTGTTGGTGGTGCTTGGGGGGCTTTTGTGATTGCTTTCCAGGAGAAGTTCTTATCTTCGGCTGCCAGGGAGAAGCTGAGGGAATAGTTTTGCCAGCTTAAATAGCAGGACTTGTTAGTGGCCGAGTTAGGCTACTTTTACTAGTCTGTCCAGGTTTGCACCTGAACTGGTGGCGTCCGAGGAACGCCGTTGCTTTGAGTTTGAGCGAAAGTTGAGGCGCGGACTCAAGCTGAGGGTTGGAGGGTCGTTTATTCAAGAGTATAGATGTTTGGTAGATGCTGCTGCTCATATAGAGATTATGATGCATGAGGAAGACGAGGGGCAGAGAGGCTCCAAGAGGAGCCAAGATGGTCAGGGTGACGGCAGGAGACAGAGGGGTTCTAACCCTCAACAGTCTCAGGGTGGTTTGGCTAGATCGACCTTTCCAGTGCCGAGTGCGGGCTCTGGGAGAGGTAGTCAGGGAGGTTTGACTTGTTAAAGATGAAGACTTTGCAGTTAAAGATGAAGACTTTGGAGGATCAGGCCGAGGCTGCCATCAAAGCTCAAAACGACGCCGAAGAAAAGGCGGACTCTGTTGAGGCCATCAAGAAGGTGCTTGAGGCCGAAAAGAAGCATGCCGAGGAGAAAACGGCCCAGGCCCAAAAAGAATTGCAAGACGCTCTGGCCACAAAAGAGGCCGAAGTCAAGGCAGCCGATGAGAAGGGCTACAACGAAAGGGTGGCCGATGTCACGGCAGACTATGAAAAGCAAGTGAAGCAGGCATGCAACAAGGGTTTCACCCTTGGTTGGACGTCTCTTCTAAAAAAGCTTAATGTCCCCGAGGACTCGCCCTTTAGAAAATGCCGACGCCATTCCTCTTCCATTCCCTCCTACTCTAACTCAATCCGATGACGACTTTGAATCTGAGGAGGAGGTTTTGGTGAGGAAGTCAAAAGACGCTGCTGGGGCCAAGTCCCCTTCTCTGAATGAGCAAGTCCTGGACTTGACTCAAGATGAGGAGGTTGAGGAGGTTCCCAAGATGCTACAGCTGAGAAGGCATCAGCCGACGTGACCCTTGTCGACAAGAGCCTTGACGAAACCCTTCAAGAAATTGACGCTGAGCTTGCGGTTGAGAAGGCCGCCGAGATGTCTTCTCAACAGTCCTCCGTGGTCCAAACCCAACCTGCTAATGATGCTAAAGAATATTAATTTTGATGTCTTTTTCTTTTGTCTTTTGTACTTTTGCTTTTATTCTTTCTGGAACAACTATAAGCTTTTGGCCGACGTGCCTTTTTTGAATATTAATACAACTTTCCTTCTCCGAATGCTTGTATCTTTGTCTTCTCTTTACTGCTTTTGGATGATTATACTTAGAATATTTTGCATATCTCTAATATGTACTTCAATCTTTGTGCAACCTTCTCGGGGTGACACACCTTTGTTTATACAAACTGATGATTTACCTCGGCGAGTACCCAAGTACTTTTCTTAGCATAACCTTGGTTTCAGCTTGTAAATTTTTCATAAAATTTCAACAAGTGTTTAACCTTAGTCTAACTTCAACTTGTAAACTTTTCTCAAGTTTCAACAAGTGTTAAACATCATCTCGGTTTAACTTCAACTTGTAAACTTTTCTCAAATTTCAACAAGTGTGAAACATCATTTCGGTTTAACTTCAGCTTGTAAACTTTTCTCAAGTTTCAACAAGTGTTAAATATCATTTCGGTTTAACTTCAAATTGTAAACTTTTCACAAGTTTCAACAAGTGTTAAACATAATCTCGGTTTAACTTCAACTTGTAAACTTTTCACAAGTTTCAACAAGTGTTAAAACCATTTTTCTTCTCTCTGCCTCCTAATGTAAACCTAAGTTCCACTTGGGTTCTCATTATGCATATATTTTTGAAACATCGGCAAGTATTTTATCAGTCCTAAATATAGAAAAATTCTGCTAAAATTTTATTCATTACGTCGGCAAAAAACAAGGAAAATCTAGTGATAGAAAAACTTCAGATTACAAGTATTCTAGGGTCTTGGCAACTCTTTGCCCTCATTATCTTCAAGCCAATATGCCCCATTGCCCAATACCGAAGTGATTCTGTAAGGTCTTTCCCAGTTTGGGCCAAGCTTGCCCTCCCTGGGATCCTTCTTGTTGCCGACGACTTTTCTCAAGACTAGGTCGCCGACTTGGAACTCCCTTGGGTTAACTTTTTTATTGTAAGCCCTGGCAAGCTGCTGTTAGTATGCTGCTAACTGAATTGCAGCCCTTTCTCTTCTTTCTTCTAATAGATCCAGATCTCGGGCTAAGAGTACATCATTAGTCCCATTCTCTACTCCCTGGGTTCTGATCCATGGGATGCCGACCTCTAGTGGAATGACAGCTTCTGTGCCATAAGCCATGGCAAAGAGGGATTCCCCTGTTGATCTCCTCGGCGTAGTCCGATATGCCCATAGTACACTTGGCAGTTCATCCACCCATTTTCCTTTCACTGCTTGCAGCCTCTTCTTTATTCCATCCAGGATAACTTTGTTGGATGCTTCTGCTTGTCCATTGCTTTGAGGAAAGCTTGGGGTTGAAAAATAATTCTTGTTCTTGAATTTTGCACAGAAACTTTTGATTAGCTTGCTGTCAAATTGTGTTTCATTGTCGGCAACTATTGCTCTCAGAATCCCAAATCTGGTGATGATATTCCTCCATAAGAAGTTCTTCGCATCCACATCTCGGATCTTGGCTAGGGGCTCAGCTTCTATCTATTTGGTGAAGTAATCTGTTGCTACCAGCAAGTACTTCCTTTGTCCAATTGCTTGGGGGCAGTTACCCAACGAGATCCATGCCCCATTGGGCAAACGGCCAAGGACTGGATACTGGGTTTAGGTCTGCTACTGGTTGGTGTATCAGTGGTGCAAACCTTTGGCATTTTTCACACTTCTTGACATAGGCCTCTGCATCTTTCTGCATGTAGGGCCACCAATACCCTTGGGTAATGGCCCTATGGACTAGTGATCTGCCCCCGGTGTGGCTTCCACAGATTCCTTCATGCATTTCATATAAAAAATCTTCACCTTGTGACAGGTGTACACACCTTAAAAGGGGTTCAGTGAAAGATTTTCTGTAGAGATGTCCTTTTACTGTCAGACTGAATCTTGCTGACTTCAACCTAATCTTGTGTGCCTCCTTGTGGTCATCTGGCAGCTTTCCTTCTTTCAAGAATACAACAATTGCATCCATCCAGCTTGGTCCCATGTCAACACACATTGTTTCATGCTCTGTGGTCAGTGGTTCGATGCTTGGGCCCGACAAGTAGTCAGCCATTATTGTCGTCGCTTTTTCAGGTTGTACTGTGCTAGCTAGGTTGGCCAATGCATCGGCATGACTGTTATCATCTCGGCTAACCTGAAGTAATCGACAGTTCTGAAATGAGGCTGCCAATCTGATAACCTCCTTTGCATAGGCCGACATCCTTTCATCTCGGGCTATAAACTCGCCTGTTGTCTGATTAACTATAAGTTGTGAGTCACAAAAGACTATTACCTCATTCGCTTGTACTGTTGCTGCTAGCTTCAGTCCTGCAATGAGTGCTTCATATTCTGTTTCATTGTTTGAGGCCTTGAACCCCAAACGAATTGACTGTTCTAGTATCTGCCCATCTGGAGATACCAGTACTACTCCTGGCCCCGCTCCCTGTCGGTTGGAACTCCCATCAACAAACAGTCGAAAGGAGTCGTCGATGTAAATGCTGCAGGGTCTGAGTTTTTTCTCTTTGTTTTGTTCTTTCACCTTTGACTGGGCTCCTCCTTGCTTATTTGGACATCGTTCACCTTGGCTCAACGGAGCCCGATGTTCGATGGATTCTGGCGTGAACTCCGCCACGAAGTCGGCCAAAACTTGGCCTTTGATTGTTGTTCTGGGTCTGTACTCTAGGTCGTACTGGCCCAAGGCGACTGCTCATCTAGCTATTCTTCCTGTCAGGTCTCCTTGTTGCAGTAAGGACTTCAAGGGGTGTTCAGTTAGCACCACAATTTTATGGGCCTGGAAGTAATGGTTCAGCTTCTTTGAAGCCAATACTAAAGCTAGTGCCAATTTCTCTAAGGGTAGATACCTTGTTTCTGCATCGGCCAGGGTATTACTTACATAGTAAACAGCCATTTGCTCCCCTTTTTCTTCTCGGATTACTACTGCGCTTACTGTGTGTTTTGAAACTGCTAAGTATAGGAATAGCTCCTCCCTAAGTTCTAGATTTGAAAGAACTGGAGCTGTGGTCAAATATTTCTTCAGGTCGGCCAAAGCGGCATCGCACTCCTCGGTCCATAGGAAGTCTGTGGCTTTCTTCACTAAGTTGAAGAAAGGTTTGCACTTATCTGAGCTTCTGCTGATGAACCTATTCAGGGCTGCGGCCCTTCTAGTCAATATTTGTACCTGTTTTGCCGACGTCGGGCTCTTCAATTCCAGGATGGCCTTAATCTGATCTGGGCTGGCCTCAATGCCCCTTCTAGTCACCAGGTATCCCAAAAACTTACCAGATCCCACTCCAAATGCACACTTTGCTGCATTGAGCCGGAGCCGATATGTTTTAAGGATGTCAAAGACTGCTTTTAGGTCGGCCAGATGACCTTCAGGTTCCTTGATCTTCACGACCATGTCATCAATGTAAACTTCCACCATTCCGCCAATCAGGTGTTTGAACATCTTGGTTACCAATCTTTGGTAAGTTGCTCCTGCGTTTTTCAATCCGAAAGGCATCACTCTGTAGCAGTACAGCCCTTTGAGAGTGATAAACGCAGTCTTCTCTTCATTTGGAGGGTACATGGCTATCTGATGGTACCCCCTATATGCATCCAAGAAGCTCATCCTTCTATGCCCCGAAGTGGCGTTTATCAACTGGTCAATCTTGGGCAGAGGTAAACTATCTTTGGGACAGGCTCTGTTCAGGCTGGTAAAGTCTACGCCGACCTTCCATTTACCATTCTTTTTCTTCACTACTACTGTGTTTGATAGCCATGTCGGGTAATTTACCTCTCGAATGGCCCTGGCCTCGAGAAGTCTGTTTACTTCCTCCTCCACTACTTCGACGTATATCAACGTCGGTCTTCTTGCTAACAGGTTTGGCCGACCTCTCAACGTTCAGCTTATGGCAAGTGACCTCAGGGTCAATGCTAGGCATTTTGTAGGGTGTCCACGCGAACACCTCAATATTTGCTCTAAAAAAAGCTTCCAACTCTTTTTTCTCTTCTTCGGCTAAGCCCGAGCCGAGAAGAAAGAAGCGTTCTTCATCCCCCTCCTGGACGGGGATTTTCTTTAGTGCCTCTTCACTTTTTTCGGCTGGCTCCTTGCCGACATCCTCTAGGACCTCCACGTCCTCGTCTTCGATTTCTACCTTTTCTGGTTCTCGAATACTGCAGGTGGATTTCATTGCTGCCATGGAACAATTCTTTGCCTGCAGCTGATCTCTTCTGACCTCCTCAATCCCATGCTCTGTTGGGAACCGCAATAGTTGATGCAATATTGAGGGAACAGCCCCCATTGCATGCAACCATGGCCTTCCCAAAATGATGCTGTAAGGGGAGGGTGTGTCGATTACGGTGAACTCTGTTGTTGTCTTCCTGGTGCCTGCCTGCACCTCCAAACTGGTTATTCCCAATGGCTATGTCGGCGTTCCATTGAACCCGACCATTGGGCTATTGGATTGCTCCATATCATCTGGGTGAAAGCCGAACTCCTGGTAACATCGGACGTACATGATGTCACAAGAACTGCCTTGATCAATCAGGATGCGCTTTACTTGGCATTCCCCAACCTAGAGGGATACTACCAAGGCATTATTATACGGATGCTGCACCATCTCAAAGTCGGTTTCAGAAAAGGACACTACTGGTCCTTGGCACTCCTCTGCCCGATGTCTCTTCTCCCTGACTTGGTAGACATGCTGCAAGTGCTTCACCTTCTGGGTCTCCCCCCTAATTTCATTCTCGTTAACCTTCGAGTGAATTACATTAATTACCCGAGGTCCTCCTGCTTGAGGTTGCTGTGCTGGGGGAGGCAGAGCTGCTAGTGCCTGAGGCAGTCTTGCCTATTTTTCCCTTGTTCTGGCCTCATCGACAAGGTCTCTCAGATGGCCTTGCCTCACCAGGTCTTCCAAGTGTGTTTTCAGGGCTCTGCAGCCCTGAGTCATATGCCCGTTTTCATTGTGGTAGGCACAATGCCTGCTAAGGTTTCTTCCCATGAATTCTCCTGGTGCCTCTGCTGGTGTTCTGAAATAGGGTTGATTCCGAATTTGATCCAAGACTTTGTGAATTGGGATTCGGAACACAGTTGTCACTGCCTGTGTAGCTCTCAGTTCTGGTTCTTGCTTGCTTGATCCATTGTTACCTCGGCCTCGCTTCGGCGAGCCGTTTCTTTTTTGTGGTAGGCACAATGCCTGCCAAGGTTTCTTCCCATGAATTCTTCTAGTGCCTTTGCTGGTGTTCTGAAATAGGGTTGATTCCGAATTTGATCCAAGACTTTGTGAATTGGGATTCGGAACACAGTTGTCACTGCCTGTGTAGCTCTCAGTTCTGGTTCTTGCTTGCTTGATCCATTGTTACCTCGGCCTCGCTTCGGCGAGCCGTTTCTTTTCTCTTGCTTTGTCTCCTTAGTCCCCGATGTATCTTCCTCGGCTCTGGCATATTTCTCGATTTTCACCATGAGCTCTTCCATACTTTTTGGCAATGTCTTTGCCAAAAATTTTCGTAGTGGACAGTCGTCTTTTAGGCTGTTCTTGAAAGATACGATCGCCACCTCTTGATTACATTCTGGTATTCGGTTGAACAGCTCATAGTACCTTTTTGCATAGGCCCTAAGGTCTTCATCCTTACTGATCTTCAGAGCCATCAATGCATCCACCCTTAATGGGTGCAGCTTGTTTGTCACGAACCTGGCCATAAACATCTCGGCCAGGCCTTCCCAGGTCTTCACACTTCCCTTTGGTAGTTTATGAAACCAATGTGATGCAATCTCCCCAAAAGATGAGGGGAACACTTTGCAGAGCAACGGCTCGTTCCCACTATACAACGGCATTGAGTTCAAGTATAATCCAACGTGGAAGTTGGGATCTGATTTACTATTGTATATTTGGAACCTCGGCATACTGAATCTCTTCGGCGCCTCAAATTTGTCTAACTCCACTGAGAATGGTGTTCTCGGTTTATCAGGGGAAGTTACCTCGACATCGGCATTCTGCTGCTTCCTCTTGAGGTAATCTCTCAAGTCTTCTTTGCTCCGCCCAGGAGCTTGGCTATCTCCTGATTTCAGTCTTTTCGGCATACTACTCTCAGCTTCATGGTGGGTCCTTTTCGATCTTTTTCCGTGAGTTGTGTCGAAGCAGAGTGCCTACCCCTGAACATGTCAATTTTCTTTGGGGTCTACCTCCTTGGCGCGATGCGTCCTCCGTGACTCTTCTCTCCTCGTCCGACCTCCCTTGAAGGCCGGTGAGAGTATTTTTCGCTCCTGGTGTGCTGGGGGATTTCTAGGATTGGTTTCTGCCCTCCCTTCTGTGTATTGGCCGCTGGAATCGGCGTGCCCTGCAGCGGAAACGGTGGCTGCATGACATTGTTTTGCATCATAAAATTGACGACCGATTACAGGTCTTCCAATTTGTTCGCCATCTCTTTTACTTCTTCGTCCCTTCGAAGGCATCTATTCTTCTACACTTGGAGGTCGTCCTCGTTATAATACCTGCTTTGTTCTAGTTTCTTTGGTACGCCGCCATCCTAGCCAACGTCTTTCTTGTTGTGATTCTGGTTCTAAGTCTCCTCGTTGCAACCGTCTTCCTCCACGTTTAGGTCAACGCGTTTTTTGTTCCCAGCAGGGGTTTCGTCCCCAACCTTATCTTTCTGTCCATCACTGGCCATCTACTCTCCTTTCTTTCCCACAGATGGCACCAAATTATGTGAGTGATTTTCTAACCACACTGCCAACTCAGTAATCAGCTGGAGAGAACTGGCAGAATAGATGGCACCTGGCTAACCTGCAACAGAAAGAGAAGATTCCGGCGGTGGTTCGTCCACCCGGGGTATAGCGATCCCGGGTTTACCCTTGTTGTACAGTGATCCGGACATGTGTTCGTGGATGATAGTAGTTGATTATTACCTGGTGTACATCATTTCTTACTTTGTGTTTGGGTTATAGGATGTGTTGGGCAGGTTTGTTACTGGTTGGTTGAGTTTAGAAACCAAAACTAGTTGTCCAGATTTTGACCTGTCCGCTCGAGCGGGGGTTTTGGCGCTCAAGCGGGAATTTCATCCATCTAGTATTTCTTGTGCAGTGTTGGACGCTCGAGCGTGGGATTGGCCGCTCGAGCGGGATTGTGTGAGTGCCACTCGAGCGGGGAGTTGGACGCTCGAGCGGGAGACCTGTCTGCAAAAGTGCTGGGAGTGTGCATCCGGAGCTCGAGCGGGGGATTGGCCGCTCGAGCGGGAGTCTGTGAGTGCCGCTCGAGTGGGGAGTTTGATGCTCGAGCGGGGCGACTCTTATTTAAAAGTGAAATTCGACTTTTGTATCACTTTTTCAAGATCTTTTCTCTCTCTTACTTTTCCAAAAAGCCATTTTCAGAGCTTCTCACTCTAAAACCGGCCCTTCTCTCTTAGATTTGATCTAGTAGGAGTTGTTTGCTCACTTTTGATCTTTACGAAAGTTGTGTTGATCGTCGAGGGCTACATTTTAATCTGAAAATTTCAGAATTTGAAGCATTTTGGTTTTGGTCTTCATCTCCATTGGAGCTCAAACTTTGAGGTAGGGATATCCTACTCCTCTTTATGAGCTTTGCCTTTAAATTTTAGTATTTTGAGATGTTGGGGTTGGTTTGGTAATTTTGTGAAAGTTTGGGGCTTTTGCGTAAATTTACGAAAGTTGGGGTTTTAACTATATAAAGCCTAGATGCATGTTTGGTATGGAAAAAGTGAAATTAATGTTAAAACATTAATGAAAATGGAACCTAAGGGTTGTAATGTAAATTATGGAAGATGCCCTAATTACATTGGTTAATTAATTGGTATAATTAATTATGAGAAATGAGGAATTGATTAGGAAAGATATGGGGTTAAAGGGTGTTGTTGGATCATGTATCACTCACCTAGTTGAAATGTTGATTATATATCCATTGTTGTATTTATTTTCTGTATAGAAATAACTGCTTGGGCTATCGGTGGAAAATAGTCTTGATTGTTGTAGATAATGCATGATGATTAGGCAAACTGGAACTAATCACTGGAATGTGTCATTGAGTATGACGTTTGAAAGAATACATTAAATTTATGTATTGTGTGATGATGTGTATAATTGTTGTTTATATGCATTGTGTTGTGTTGGAGGAGATAGGGGATGTACTCCACGGTTTAGGGGAAGATAGGGGATGAACCTCTAAACCGGATGTTGTTGGGAGGAGATAGGGGATGGACTCCGTAGATAGAGCTCATATGCTTATCTAGTAATGTGTTGACAGAGCTCATATGCTTGTCACTGGAAGTGTGATAGTGCTCATATGCATATCTGTGGAAGTGATGATATAGCTTGTATGCTTATCTGTTAGTATGTGATATAGCTAGTACGCTTATCTATTATGAAATGGGGAAGTGCTTGATATGAGTTATTGTCTCATATAAGTGGTTTGGCCAGGTTTTGAGCCATGATTATAAATTGAAAATTGAATAGAATTGGAAAATGGATTGTAATATGGACTTGTATGTCATGAAACCGTAAAGTGTGATAAGAGGGAATATCAGTGTTGGCCATCTATCAACTGCTAATCTTTTAGTCATTGTTCATATTTGGTTTAGTATGTTTCTACTGGGCTGTGGCTCACCCTATATGGGAATATCATATTCAGGTACAGGTAGCATGCCACCTCCGAGGACATAGCTTGGGAGGCTAGAGGCGGACACACTTTTGTTGTCATATTTCTTTTGATGTATTACATGTATATCCAAGCCAAGGGCTTAATTTGTAAATGAGTTAGTACTCTTTTGTTGTAGCCAAGTGTTAACTTGGAAAGCTGTAAGCCTTTAGGGCATTTTGCTTTTGTCGTTAACATGTAATACTTTTTGTAATGAAACTCTGATGAATAGAAGAATGTGGAACTTTTATATATCAATGCATGTCTATGTTGATGGGTTAATGTTATTATTTTGAGGGCGTTACACGGGGGCACTCCGACGATCAAGTCAGTATATCTCTCAAGGATAATTAATAATGCTAAATTCATTGTTCTGAGTATCAATTGCGTACCTTAGACCCATTGTGGGTGCTTCTCTTTTATAGTTACCTCAATCCTAGTCCCCATAGAAGCCTAGCTTCAATGGACTTCTGCTCAGTGTTTATCCTGAACTCTCCAATAGATAAAGATAAACTCCCTAAGAGTGTTATCCTTATCCATGCTAAAGTCCTTCCTCATTCTAGGAATCCTTGTGCCTTATCCGCTTATCTCGGATTCTGATATCTTCGGAGATAACCTCGGCCTAACCGAGATCACCTCGGCGTCATAACCTGGACACGTGGCACCTCGGCTGACACGTCGGCGTCACCTTGGCCACGTGTTGGGACTCAGAAAATATATCCCCATAGTAAGGATTAAAGCAAGAAATTTTGGTGAGAAAACCAGGATGAAAGGAGATGAAGAGATAGACGAGGCGGTAAAAGTGTTGCTGCAGCTTTGTAAGGATTGGAAGTTGCTCAAAAATTAATGGTGCAAATTTATTGATATATTTTATTGGTTAGAAGATTTGTTTTTTCCTTTATTCTTATTGTCGTATGTGTGAAAAATTGATCCTTAAGTAGGTTGTACATGAGTTAAAGAATAATCGTTTTGTGATAAAATTATATGAATTTGTGTTAGGGTGTTGTAAGACCCAATAAATACTCTTACATAGATTGTAGAGATCTAACGAAGAGATGAGTTTTGTCTCGTAAATCTGTAAACATAAGCATGGTCGGCGTCACCCAATCGGGGTTACTGGTCCGGAGACATTCCGATGATAAAGTTAGCAACTTCAATCAAATAGGGAAGATGATGAACGGAAGAGAGTAAGAGTACTGTGTGGTATAGAGATATGAGGCATACCTTTATTCCATGGGATGCCCTCCTTTTATAGATAGAGGTGTGATATTTACTTGATGGGTTCCTTTGTTTGGGTTGGGTCCATTGTTTAGCTCCGATTTTGATGCGGTCTGTGGTTTTGAACTTGTCTCAATGAGTAGGGTAGGGTCAAAACTTGATTTTGACAGCTTCGAAAATGTGGTCCATTTCGCAACTATCGGCGGACTTTGGTTAAATTTTGGTTCTTCAAGTTTTTGAGCTTGGACTCCTCTAGTCGGCACAAACCTTTTGGTTGGCCAAGTAATGCCTATTGTATTGCCGAAAAATGGTTCAAATGAAGAAGAATGTAGACCCAATTTTAGAGAGAGAAAATGGTATGTAAACGCAATTAGCAACGTTTAAATGGCCGAAATACTTGGTTGGCAAGTCGGCAATGTAAGATACTTGCAACTGGTGTGGCCGACATGATTAGAACTTGGTTCTCGGCATTGTAGGTGACTTGATTATACGTCCGATGGAGTTGTAACGGAATGACCAAATTACAGTTTAAAGATGAAAGAGAGAGGAGTGTAGAATCGTTTCACATAGATCTTAGCCACGTCATTAGGAGTAAAATTAAGGGCCTTGATTAGGGGATGTAACATCTCTCATTTTTTTTATGAGTAATTTCTAACTAGTTTCATTAGGTGCACTTAAATACCATTAAGTCCTATTGACTTTTAAATGCACCAATAAGTCCTATAATATTGATACCTATCAAGTTCTTTCATATTCTCTTCTTTTTTGTCTCTTTATCGTTGTCTCTGTCTCTATTTCCATAATTTTTCTAAAAGCTTTACACTATCGTTGTTTACCGTTGCCGTTGCCATCCACTTGCCATCACCACTGCTGTCTACCACCACCATCATTATTCGAATGACGCCATCGTTCACCATCTATTTGCCACCATTGTCACTGATCTACACTTTCTTGTTGCCAATCTACACAACTACCATATCACCACCGCTTTCTTGTTTCATATTCAAATTTAATTTTTAGTGATAAATTTATCAATCTATTTTGTTCTTTGTGCATGTAAAAGAGGATGGTGGATTTCTTATAAGTGAGTGAGTGAATATGGGTAATGAAGGCAGATATTAATGAATAAATTTATCAGTTAGAATTTGTAGGTAAACGAATCTAGTTAATAGAACCAGTTTGTAAGTGTCCCCTTTTTTAATAATTATTAATAGGGTAAATTACAAATATATCCTATGAGATTTGGTTAAAATACAAATTGCTCCCTATGATTCTAGAAATTACATCCTGCCCTTCAAGTTTTTAATCGCATAACCAATGACTCATTTTTTAATAAGTTATTCGGTCAATTAACAGTTTTGAATAGTATTAGAAATATATTTCAATTAATAATTTAAGTAATTTTATTATCGTAGAGGAGAGTAGTAAAAAATTTTATTTTTTATATTAATTCTGTTAAATAATTTTTTTTTTGACAATGAAATATTTATAATTTTTAAGACTAAATGAAATAATCCATATTTTAAATAAATTTTAAAAAATGTAATTGTATTTTCAACAATGGAAATGTCTTGTAACTCAAATTTTGTGGCTCAAAAGTGGCTCAAATGGCCAAAACGACGTCGTTTTGACCATTTGAATGTTGTTCTGTACTCAAAACGACGTCGTTTTGGCTATTTGAGCCACTTTTGAGCCACAAAATTTGAGCTACGTAGCATTGTCGTTTCAACAATGCTAGAGGGCCACAATTTTTGTGGCTACAATGGCTCAAAACTGCCAAAACGACGTCGTTCACCCAAAACGACGTCGTTTTGACAATTTTGAGCCATTGTAACCACAAAAATTGTGGCCCTAAAATATTTTCCTTATATTTTACTCTTATTATTACAACAGCATATTAATGAATGAGAAACAACAACAAACAAATGTGGAGTATTTAATGTAAGTAAACCTTGGGGCTCGGAACTGGTGTCACTACTGTGCCTTTACTGTTATGTTTTAATTTGAGGTACATCATGGGTTTATTTTTATGGTATAAACCGTTCATATTGTAAGATTTGTTGAGTACTTCATGCCTACTAAAAATTATATTAATCGGATATCAATAATTATATGATCGATAACAAAAAAAATAAACAATAAGTTTTTCTTTTGAGATTTAACATAAAAAATATGCAATTCGATGATATAGTTATTGATATCCGATTAATATGATTTTTGGTATGCATGAAGTAATCAACAAACCTTACAAAATGAACGGTTCAGATCATAAAAATAAGTCCATAATGTACCTTAAATTGAGGCACAACAATCACTATTGTGCCTTTAACAAAGCAGTGACCCCATTTCCTTGGGATTCATATGCAAGCACCTGATTGAGATGAAATTTTAAGAGTCATATATTTTATTTTTATTATTCATTAATTAATATTTCATTAAGATATTTTACATTTTTTTTTTACTATTAATAATGGAGGTAAACCATGGGGCTCTTCAAGATGAATTATTATATAATCTTTTTATTTTTTATTTTTTATTTATAGATTTGTTATATAATCTAAGCATTTTACATTGTGCCACTTCAGATGTTGAGAGCAACCTGGAGGGCTTCTGTGCTTTGTTGTGAAAATAAGATTTAGGGGTTTTTAAGCTTTGTTGTGTAACCATTAATGGTTAATGATGGGATCCGGCTAAGGGTTTAAATCTTTATATTTTTTAGTGTTAATTACACTAATAGTCCCTATAGTTTGGGACTTGTGTCACTTTGATTCCTGACTTTTCAATTATAACACATTTGACCCTGAATTTTGAATTTTATTCAAAATAAGGACAATTAAAAATATTATTAGATTTTTCAAGGGTAAAATCATCAATTTGATAAAATATAAACTAATTTGACAAAAATAAATATCAAAAAAATATTTTTAATTTTTTAAAAATTATTTTTATCCACCAATGATAAAATTATGTAAAATTAATAAAAATTACATGATTAATTTTTTAAAATTAATTTTACATGATTATCATCCAAACACATAATAGAAATTAATTTGGTAAAAAAAATAAATAATGTCTAAAAGTAGGGGTGAGCAGCGGATATATCGATCCGTCAAAACCGACCGAACCGAATCGATCCGCCGCATTTTGGACAGATGCGTGATGACGAGCGGACGGTTGCGGATTGATTTTCTCCAATCCGCCAATTTGGCGGACGGATGGCGGATTTGAGATTTTTTGGCCGCAACCGAACCGCCAAACCGCCAAATCGCGAGCACCTGTAGTAATTTATAAGACTTTGTATTTTCAATTTGTTTAAATATTATGTTTGTGTTTTCAATTGAAAAAGAGTTTAAATATTCTGTTGAAAAAAAGTTTTCAACTTGAATATATTTTTGAATTGAAAAAAATAAACATATTATTCATCTATATTTTTTAGTTTTTAAAATAAGGCATACAGTGATTGTAATACTTTTTTAAGTCATTGACTGTAATACTTTTTTTTTTTCTTTTTTTTTTAAGGAAGTGCACAAGTTGAATTATGTTGAAAATTTATAAAATTTTAAACCGCCAAACCGATTCGCATCCATCCGCCAAACCGCCAATCCGCTCAATCCACATCCGCCGGATTGGCGGACGGATGCGGATTGATTTTTTTCAATCCGCCAATCTGGCGGACGGATAGCGGATTGGAGGTTTTGTGGCCGCAACCGACCCGCACCCACCCCTATCTAAAAGATTTATCAATTTTACATAATTTTATTTTTAGTATGTAGAAATAATTTTTAAAAATTCAAAAATATTTGTTTGACATTTATTTTTGTCAAATTAGTTTATATTTTATCAAATTAATAATTTTACCCTTGAAAAATTTAATTATATATTCAATTGTCTTTATTTGGAACAAAATTCAAAATTTAAGGTCAAATGTGTCACAATTAAAAAGTTAGGGACCAAAGTGATATAAGCCCCAAATTATAGAGACTATTTATGTAATTTGTCATATTTTTTAATTTATTTTATTTTTTAATAAATTAAAGTAATCTCAATTTACTTTTCAAACTTTGACGGTGACGAGGGATATTGATTTTTTTTTTTCTTCTAGTGGTGGGCCTAGTGTTGGACTTACGTGCAGTTATACGGGGTCAGTTTGCGAGTGTTTTAGGGTGGGACCGAAGCATTTTTCTTTTAAGTGATTTATAAAATGATTTTTTTATTGATAAATTTCATTTAAAAGGGTTTTAACTTAAGAAATTTATGGATAATTTTTTTTATTTATTTAGTCTCATATATTTATATTTTTATTTCGTAAAGTCGTTTTCTTGATTTACATTATTTTCTTAGACTCTTGTACCCTTGTATTTAATATTGATATTTAATGTTGGGAAAGAGAGAGAAGGAAAGGGACTAAGGCATAGTAAATTTTATACACAAATTAAATAATATTGATATTATTATTTTATATTATAATATAATGTGAATATATTTTTAATTGACAACACATTAAAAACAATGTGAATATTCTCTCTCATCTGATGTGAACGTTTACAACAACTTTCTAAAAAATTCTCTCTCATCTAATATAGTGATGTGAACGTTCATAACATGTGAATCTTCTTATTTTTAATTGATTACATATTAAAAGAACGTTCATTATATTTTTAATCGACAACACATTCGTAATTACAATATGTAGTGATATAAATATTCATAACATGTGAACATTCTCTCTCATTTAAAATAGTGATGTGAATGCTTACATTCGTATGTTTTAGTATGAATATTCACATCATGCCATTAACAATACAATGACAAAAATTCATTTTAAATTAATGTGACAACACAATGATAAAAATTCATTTCAAATTAAGATGAATATAATGATAGTCAACATCTTGATGTATGGAAACTACTAAAACATAATGACAATCAACATTAAATATCAACATTAATAAGGGGTAGGAGAGATTGAAGATATTTTGGTCTTCTTAACTCAAATAGAACATAATAGAATAATTAAAAACAATATAGGTTGGATGAAATAAAAGTCTTTAAAAGAGGATTTATCAAAAAAGCTCCTTCATAGAAAGAAAAAAAAAAAAAAATTTGTCCTAAACATATTATTTTATATTTTTTTGAGTGATGTGTTTATGCCGTAACGTAGAATCTAAATATAAATAAATTTAAGTCATAAATTAATATTTGAAAAAATTATTCATAAATCCTATTTAGAGAAAAGTTATTTCATTTAGTCTTAGAAGTTTTCTTTTAAACTAATTAGTCTTTTTTATTTTGGTTATGTTGTATTTTTTTTGATTTGGGAGTTTGAAAGTTTACTTGTTTGTCTTTATGTGTTATTTTGTTTGATTTTTTTTTTAATGTTGGGTGAGCGTGGGTAAAGTAGGTTTTTACATTTCTATTTTTTTTTTGTGGGGATTTAGTGGAGTGATTGTAGGTGGATGATGTTACCCTGCTTGTGGTGTTATTGGTGTGATATTCGTTCCTTTTTGTGGTGTTCATTCCTATTATAACATTGACATTAATTAACATCCAAACGTAATATTAATGTAACACATAAAAAAAATTCCTTACTGTATTTTTTCCAAACGTTACACTTCAATATAACACTCAAAATTTTTTTTAGTGTAACACTCTAAAGTAACACATAAAAAAATTTGTTATTTGTAACATTCTAATGTAACACACAAAAAAAACTCCTTAATATATTTTTTCCAAATGTAATACTCTAATATAACATACAAAAAAAACTCCTTAATGTAATACTCTAATGTAACACACACAAAAAATCCTTTGTGTAATACTCTAATCTAACATACAAAAAAAACTTTTTGATGTACTTTTTTCAAATGTAACACTTTAATATAATATTCTAAAAAAAATTTCTTAGTGTAACACTTTAATGTAACACACAAAAAAACTCTTTTGTGTACATATTCCAAACATAATGCTCCAATGTAACCAAAAAAAAAAAAAAAAATTCTTAATGTACTTTTCCTGAACGTAACACTCTAATATGACACAAAAAAAAAAAAAAAATATGAAATCCTTCAAACCATTCCAAAAGGAGTACAAATATTCATTAGTAATTAGTTTTGAAGAAATGTATAATTTCAAACTGTGAGTGTTACGTTTGAAAAAAGTATACTAAGGAGTTTGTTTAGTATTTTTGTGTGTTGCATTAGAGTATGTTACATTGGAGTGTTACGTTTGAAATTATACTGATTGAAGTGTTACGTACACTAAAGAATTGTTTTTTACGTTGAAGCGTTATATTTGGAAAAAGTACACCAAAGAATTTTTTTGAGTGTTACGTTATTACGTTTGAGAAAAGTACACCAGTAAGTTTTTTAGTGTGTTATATTGAAGTGTTACGTTATTGGAGTGTTATATTAGAGTTTAAGTTTTTGTTCGTAACGTGTGATTCATTCTAGAATGAGAAAAAATTCAAAACTTCTATAGTGTAAAATTGCCAAAATATGTAATTTTACATTTTGAGAAAATCACTTTTTTCTTTAAAAAATTAAACCCATATAAGTAAAAAAACTATTTTTTTATGTAATTTCTACCTTAATGGGACCTTTGGATTTATAAGAAAAAAGTGAAGACTAAACCGTTCACAAAATCACATTTTGAGATTCATTGATATTTTACCCTTAATATTTCGTGTGAAAAATTTAAATTTATAATATAATTGATAACAAAATTAAAAAATATTATGAACACTAAATAAGCTATCAATTTTTTTTTATCAAAACTCTCGTATAAGTGTGGTATCTACAAATTCGTATGTATGTCAATCCCACATTCATATAAAAAGTTTAATAAAATATTTAATATATTGTTTAGAATCCCTAATACTACTCAACAAAATTATAATGCTCTTGCAATATAACGGCGCCTTGCCTTTCTATCCCTAGCGTTCATAATTATTAGGAAAATGTTTAAGGGTCATAATTTTTGTGGTTATAATGATTCAAAATTATTAAAATGATGTCGTTTTGACATGTTTTGCACCCAATACGATATTATTTTGACAATTTTGAGCCATTGTGACCATAAAAATTATGACCCTCTAGCATTGTTGTAATTATTATTAAGAAAATACTATAATTACAGAAATAAAAATCTAAAAAATATCTAGAATTACTGTGGATATGGACCCACAAGAATGCCTTCAAATGCAAATCATGAATATGATATGGTTTGCTTTTTGACTTTCGACTGCAGACTTTTTGACTATATTATGGGCTTCATGTTTCATCCATATCTTCCGGTATCAACTTTGTGTTATCTAAATGTGTATATATATATATATATATAAAATGAGTAATGCTAGATATTAATATTTTTAGACACAAACTCATCTATAATAATGTGATAAGAGAATTATATTTTACTGTGGGGATGTATTTTTTGAATACTAACACATGACAAGGTGACGCCGACGTGTCAGTCGAGGTGCCATGTGTCCTGGTCATGACGCCGAAATGATCTCGACGAGGCCAAGGTTATCTCCGAAGATATCGGAACTCGAGATAAACGGATAAGGGACAAGAAGTCCTAGAATGAAGAGGAGACTTAGTCAAGATGAGGATAAATCTTTTAGAGAGTTTATTTTTATCTCTTGAGGAGTCCAAAGTAAGTACTGAGTTGGAGTCCATAGAAGTCAGGCTTCTAGTGGGACTAGGATTAAGGTAACTATAAAAGAGAGGTACCCCCGTGGGTCTAAGGTACACAATTTTATGCTTTGAGTAGTGAGTTTAGCACTTGATTATCCTTGAGAGATATACTGATTTAATCGTCGAAGTGCCCCTGGGTGGAAGAGCCACAGCCGGAGCCTTTTCTTTCTGTTACAGGTTAACTGGAGCCATCTATTCTGCCGGTGCTCTCTAGTTGATTACTAAACGGGCAGTGTGGTCAGAAAATCACTCACATAATTTGGCGCCGTCTGTGGGAACTTAGAAGAATAGATGGCCAGTAACGGACATAATGAAAATATTGGGGGTGACACTCCTGCTGGGAGTGGCAAACCAATTGACCTTAACGTTGAAGGAGACAACCACAATGCAGAAACTCATGACCAGGGCCATGGAGAGAAAGACGTCGGCCAGGAGGGCAACACTTCGAAGAGGACAGACCAAAGCAAGTACTTTAACGAAGATAACCTTCAGGTATGGAGATAGGAATGGCAACGGGCCGGGCCGGGGCCGGGGCCGGGCATCGCACTCCCCGTCCCCGATCCCCGAAGGTGAAAAAATCTCCGTCCCCTCCCCCGATCCCTGGCGGGGAACCCATCACTCCCCTCACCCCCGCCCCCGCCCCCGCCCCCTAACGGGGATCGGGTTTCCCCGACCCCGAAATATCCCCGACCATTTTTTTTTTGGGTTCAACACACAATACAAAAACAACAATTTAATCTGTTTTGCAACAATATTCATCAACAGTTTAATCGGTTTTCAACAACAATCATCATCAACAACTCAAAAAAAAAAAATCAAAAATTGAAGAGGAGAACGCAGATCTGAAATTGCAGAGTAGAAGGCTGAAAACAGATCTGCAAAAAAAAAAATAATAATAAAACAAAATCACTTCATCATTCCATAAACTCAGATATGTAAATTTAGAGGGGAAAAAGAAAAAGAAAAAAAAAGGGGTTGAAACAGATATATATATATATACATATATATACACTCAGATTGAAATCCCTAGATCGATTAGTTTAACGCGAGAAAGAGAGAGAGATAACAATGAAATCCCTAGATCGAAATCCCTAGATCGATTAGCGGCAGTGAGGGAGGATCGACGGTGAGAGATGAGCGGCGGTGAGGGAGGATCAACAGTGGTGAGGGATGAGCAGTGGCCGTCGTTGTGTGAGAGTGAGAGTGAGAGTGAGGGACGAGCAGTGGCCGTCGTTGTGCGAGAGAGAGAGAGAGAGAGAGAGAGAGAGAGAGAGAGCAGCGTTGTGTTGTGTGAGAGTGAGAGAGAGGGAGCAGTGTATATCAACCAAACCCTACACACACACACACTCACACACACATATATATATATATCTACACAAATGTAGAGAGACAGAGATTTCTTCCTTGGTATTACGATGGCCATATGTGAGGGAGCAGCAGCCGACGACCGTGTGTATGTGAGCGATGGTCGTGTGTGTGAGGCTAGCGGTGAAGAAGCAACAGCGATGGCAGTGTGTGAGCAGAGCAGAGAGAGAGAGGTGATGTGTTTGTGTGTGTGAGTGAACCAAACCCTAAAATGAGTCAACAAAATAGACTCACATATATATATAGACAGGGGGTATAATGGTAATTTTAATTCGGGGAAACGGGCAGGGGTCGGGGCTGAGAAATGTATCATCGTCCCCGACCCGAAAATCATTGGAGATTTATTTTTGAATACCATCCCCGGCCCGTCGGGGGTATTTTTCAGGGAAAAACTGCTCTAATCGGGGTCGGGGGGTCCGGTCCCCGTCGGGCCGGGTTCAAATTGCCATCCCTATGTACCTCCCAAGCTCGCCAGTAGCCTCTAATCGAGTCTCCACACAAACGGGAGGTAGAGCTCATATATCTGTATAGGGTGGTGAGGCCGGCTTTTCCTCAGTCGTAGAAACGAACCCGAGGAAGGGTCACCAAAGCACTCAGCAAATACAGGCCAACGGTGTTCCACCTGTTCGAAAACAAGGTGGTACCAAAGACAAACATCAGGAAGCCCCTAGCGTACTACTCAGTTTCCTCTATCGTCTCGAGCTCAGTCCCTTAGACCGCATGTTATTAAATTACTTCATATGCCATGTTAGTAACCGAGCCTATTAATTGCATTCTTTGCATGTGTTGCATTAGACATCTTGTATAGTTAGGAATCATACATATTTTTTTAACTCATATCTTCTTAGCTTGGAGTACTAGGTGAGTTTTTAGTGCTTTAGCATACTTGCATGAATGTGAGTGTTGCCATAACTAGCATGCTTACCATGAGACTAAATGCTTATTTGATAAAATGCTTGAATGCCTGTGGATGAAGGCTTGTTGTTTGAATTGGAACAATTCAATAAATGTGTGTTTTAAGCCCACTTTGTTGAGTGGCAAATCAATTTTAAGCCCACTTTGTTGAATGGCAAATCTGTTTTAAGCCCACTTGAGGTGACAAATTCAAACCAAAAGGTACTACGAGGTGTTCAATCGAATACCCGAATGCAACCAAGAGGTGGCAGTCGTGTCTTTCAAGAACGGCCTGAAAGATGACTGTCCACTACGGAAGTCTTTGGCAAAGACATTGCCAAAAAACATATAAGAACTCATGGCGAGAATTGAGAAGTATGCTAGAGCCGAAGAGGATGCATCGGGAAACAAAGAAACAAAGCAGGAGAAAGGGAACGGCTCGCCGAAGCGAAGCCGAGGCAACAATGGACCAACCAAACAAGAAACGGAATTGAGAGCTAAACAGGCAGTAACGACTATATTCCGAGTCCTGATCCACAAAGTCTTGGATCAAATACGAAACCAACCCTATTTTAGAGGACCAACAAGAACACCAAGGGAATTTATGGGAAGAAACATCGGTAGGCGTTGTGCTTACCACAATGAAGAAGGGCACCCAACTCAGGGTTGCAGAGCCCTAAAAGCACACTTAGAAGATTTGGTAAGGCAAGGACATCTGAGGGACCTTGTTGATGAAGCCAAGACTAGAGAAGAACAGGCAAGATTGCCTCAAGCACTAGCAGCTTCGCCTCCCCCAGCTCAGCAACCACAGTTAGGAGGACCACAGGTGGTCAATGTAATTCACTCAAAGGTGAACGAAAACGACATGCGAGGGGAGACTCAGAGGGTAAAACACCTACAGCACATAAACCAGGTCGGACACAAAAGACCACGGCTTGAAGAATACCAGGGACCAACGATAGATTTCACTGAAGCCGACCTATAGATGGTCCAACATCTACATAATGATGCCTTGGTAGTATCCTTCCAGGTTGGGGAGTGCCAAGTAAAACGCATCCTGATTGATCAAGGCAGCTCTTGTGACATCATGTATGTTAGATGTTACAAGGAGCTGGGCCTTTATCCTGATGACTTGGAGCAATCCAATAACCCGATGGTCGGCTTTAATAAAACACCGACGTGGCCACTAGGTGCAACAAGCTTGGAAGTACAAGCTGGCACTAAAAAGATCAAGACAGAATTCATGGTGATTGACACGCCCTCGCCATACAACATCATCTTAAGAAGGCCATGGTTGCATGCAATGGGGGCAGTTCCCTCGACATTGCATCAATTCTGCGGTTCCTAATAGAGCATGGGATTGAAGAAGTCAGAGGAGATCAACTACAGGCAAAGAGTTGCTCCATAGCAGCAATGAAATCCACTTGCAACATTCGAGAGCCAGAAAAGACAGAAATTGAAGATGAGGACGTGGAAGTCCTAGAAGACATCGGCAAAGAACCAGCCGAGAAGAGCGAAGAGGCGCTAAAGAAAATCCTCGTCCAGGATGGGGATGAAGAACGCTTCTTTCTTCTCGGCTCGGACTTAGCCGAAGAAGAGAAAAAAGAAGTCAGAGGAGATCAACTACAGGTAAAGAGTTGCTCCATAGCAGCAATGAAATCCACTTGCAACATTCGAGAGCCAGAAAAGACAGAAATTGAAGATGAGGTCGTGGAAGTCCTAGAAGACATCGGCAAAGAACCAGCCGAGAAGAGCGAAGAGGCGCTAAAGAAAATCCTCGTCCAGGATGGGGATGAAGAACGCTTCTTTCTTCTCGGCTCGGACTTAGCCGAAGAAGAGAAAAAAGAGTTGGAGACTTTTTTAAGAGCCAACATTGAGGTGTTCGCCAGGACACCTTATGAAATGCCTGGCATCGACCCCGAGGTCACTTGCCACAGACTGAATGTTGACAGGTCGACAAAACCTGTGATTCAACGAGCCAGAAGACCGACGTTGATGCACGTCGAAGCAGTAGAAGAAGAAGTGGACAGACTTCTGGAGGCCAGGGCCATCCGAGAAGTTCATTACCCGACATGGCTGTCCAACACAGTAGTGGTAAAGAAGAAGAACGGCAAATGGAGGGTCTGCGTAGATTTTACAAGCCTGAACAAAGCTTGTCCCAAGGATAACTTTCCTCTACCTAAGATTGACCAGTTGGTAGACGCCACATCTGGACATGGAAGGATGAGCTTCCTGGACGCTTACAGAGGATACCACCAGATAGCCATGTACCCTTCAGACGAGGAGAAGACAGCGTTTATCACCCCGAAAGGGCTGTATTGTTACAAGGTAATGCCTTTTGGGTTGAAAAACGCAGGAGCAACTTACCAAAGCTTGGTAACCAAGATGTTCAAAAACCTGATTGGCAAAACAGTAGAAGTCTACATCGATGGCATGGTCGTGAAGACCAAGGAACCTAAGGGTCATCTTGCCAACCTAAAAGAGGTTTTTGATATACTCAAAACATACCGGCTCCGACTCAACGCATCGAAGTGTGCATTTGGGGTTGGATCAGGTAAGTTTCTGGGGTACCTAGTAACAAGAAAGGGCATTGAGGCCAGCCCAGATCAAATCAAGGCCATCCTCGAGTTGAAGAGTCCGACATCGGCAAAACAGGTGCAGATGCTAACTGGAAGGGCCACAACCTTAAACAGGTTCATCAGCAGAAGCTCAGACAAATGTAAACTCTTCTTCAACCTGGTGAAGAAGGCCACGTACTTCCTATGGACTGAGGAATGTGAGGCCGCTTTGGCTGACCTAAAAAGGTATCTGACCACGGTTCCAGTCCTCTCAACACTTGAACCTGGAGAAGAACCGTTTTTGTATTTGGCAGTTTCAGAACACGCAGTCAGTGCAGTGCTAATCCGAAAGGAAAAAGGAGAGCAAAAGGCTGTTTATTATGTAAGCAAAACCTTAGCCGATGCAGAAACAAGGTACTTACCACTAGAAAAATTAATGCTGGCTTTAATAATGGCTTCAAAGAAGCTGAACCATTACTTTCAAGCACACAAGATTATAGTGCTAACAGAGCACCTGCTGAAGTCTTTGTTACAACAAGGAGACTTAACTGGAAGAATAGCAAGATGGGCAGTGGCCTTGGGCTAGTATGACCTGGAGTTCAGACCGAGAACAGCAATTAAGGGCCAAGTTTTGGTCGACTTTGTGACGAAATTCATGCCAGAATGCATCGAACATCGGGCTTCGTTGAGCCAAGATGAACGATGTCCAAACAAACAAGGAGAAGCCCAGCCAAAGGCAAAAGAACAAGGAAAGAAAAAACTCAGACCCTACAGCATTAACATCGGTGACTCCTTTCGCCTTTTTGTCGATGGGAGCTCAAACCGGTAAAGAGCGGGGCAGGAGTAGTGTTGATATCCCCCGATGGGGAGATATTGGAACAATCTATTCGATTAGGGTTCAAGGCCTCAAACAATGAGGCAAAATACGAAGCATTGATTGCAGAACTAAAGCTGGCAGTGGCAGCAGAAGCAGATGAGGTAATAATTTTTTGTGATTCTCAATTTATAGTAAATCAAATAATAGGAGAGTTTGCAACCCGAGATGAGAGGATGTCGGCATACGCAAAGGAAGTCATCAGGCTAGCAGCCTTGTTTCGCAACTGCCGACTTCTTCAAGTTAGCCGAGATGATAACAACCACGCCGACGCGTTGGCCAACTTGGCAAGCTCAATGCAAACTGGAAAAACAAGAACAATAATGATTGACTATCTGTCAAACCCAAGCATAGAACAGCCGATCACAGAGCAAGAAGCAATAGTGTGGACTTGGGACCAAGCTGGATGGATGCAATTGTTGTATTCCTGAAAGAGGAAAAGCTGCCAGAAGACCATAAGGAGGCACACAAAGTCAGATCAAGAAGCAATAGTGTGGACTTGGGACCAAGCTGGATGGATGCAATTGTTGTATTCTTGAAAGAGGAAAAGCTGCCAGAAGACCATAAGGAGGTACACAAAGTCAGATTGAAGTCGGTAATATTCAATCTGACAGTGGACGGACATCTCTACAGAAGGTCTTTCACTGGACCCCTTTTAAGGTGCGTACACCCTTTGCAGGTTGAAGATTTTCTATACGAAATTTATGAAGGGATTTGTGAAAACCACACTGGGGGCAGATCACTAGCTCACAGGGCTATTACCCAGGGGTATTGGTGGCCCTACATGCAAAAAGATGCAGAAGCCTACGTGAAGAAGTGTGAACAATGCCAAAGGCTCGCACCTTTGATACATCAGCCAGCTGTTGACTAGAACCTTGTATCCAGTCCATAGCCATTTGCCCAATGGGGCATGGATCTTGTTGGGCAGTTACCCCAAGCAACTGGGCAAAGAAAGTACTTGCTGGTAGCAACAGATTACTTCACGAAGTGGATAGAAGCAGAACCTCTTGCCAAAATCCGAGATGTGGACGTCAAAAACTTCATATGGAGAAAGATCATCACCAGATTTGGCATTCCAAGAGCAATAGTTGCTGACAACGGAATGCAGTTTGACAGCAAACTCATCAAGAACTTCTGTGCAAAATTCAAGATAAAGAATTACTTTTCAACACCAAGTTTTTCCCAAAGCAATGGGCAAGCAGAAGCATCCAACAAAGTAATTTTGGATGGGATAAAGAAGAGGTTACAGGCGGCAAAATGAAAGTGGGTGGGCGAGTTGCCCAATGTACTCTGGGCATATCGGACTACGCCGAGAAGATCAACAGGGGAAACCCCTTTTGCCATGGCTTACGGCACAGAAGCAGTTATCCCACTGGAGATCGGCATCCCAGGGATCAGAACTCAGGGAGTAGAGAATGAGACTAATGACATACTTCTAGCCCGAGATCTAGATCTCTTACAAGAAAGAAGAGAGAAAGCTGCAATTCAGCTCGCAGTATACTAGCAGCAGCTTGCAGAGTTTACAATAAGACAGTCAATCCAAGGAATTTTCAGGTCGGCGACCTAGTCCTAAGAAAAGTTGTTGGCAACACGAAGGATGCCAGAGAAGGCAAGCTTGGACCAAACTGGGAAGGACCCTACAGAATCACTTCGGTATTGGGCAATGGAGCATACCGACTTGAAAACAATGAGGGTAAAGCATTGCCAAGACCGTGGAACACTTGTAATTTGAAATTTTTCTATCATTAGATGTCCCTTGTTATTTTTTACCGACATCAATAAAATTTTAGCAGAGTTCTCCAAAGACTTGTGAATTGATAAAAGATACATAATGATTGTTTCTGAATAATGAGAACCCAAGTGGAACTCAGGTTCACATTGGGGGCAGAGAGAAGACAGTAATGCTTAACGCTTAAACCGAGATAATCGTAATGCTTAACGCTTGTTGAAATTTGTAGCAATTTACAAGTTGAAGTTAAACTCAAGTAATGCTTAACGCTTGTTGAAATTTGTAGCAATTTACAAGTTGAAGTTAAGCCAAGATAATTGTTTATCTTCACTTGTTGAAATTTGTAGCAATTTACAAGTTGAAGTTAAGCTGAAATAATTGTTTATCTTCACTTGTTGAAATTTGTAGTAATTTACAAGTTGAAGTTAAACTCAAGTAATGCTTAAACACTTGTTGAAATTTGTAGCAATTTACAAATTGAAGTTAAGCCGAGATAATTGTTTATCTTTGCTTGTTGAAATTTATAGCAATTTACAAGTTGAAGTTAAACTCAAGTAATGCTTAAACACTTGTTGAAATTTATAGCAATTTACAAGTTGAAGTTAAGCCGAGATAATTGTTTATCTTCGCTTGTTGAAATTTGTAGTAATTTACAAGTTGAAGTTAAGCCGAGATAATTGTTTATCTTCAGTTGTTGAAATTTGTAGCAATTTACAAGCTGAAGTTAAGCCGAGATAATTGTTTATCTTCACTTGTTGAAATTTGTAGCAATTTACAAGTTGGTTAAACTGAAAAGTATTGCTTAACACTTGTTGAAATTTGTGGACAATTTACAAGTTGAAGATAAACCAGAGATGAGAAACTTGCCGAGGTAAATTATCGGGTGGCATAATCGAGGTGTGTTACCTCGAGAATATTGCACAAAGAAGAAAGAGTACATACGATATATGCAGAATATTCTAGTATGGAATCATGCAAAGATAAAGAAGAAAAGACCGGAGTACAAGCATTCAATAAAAGAGAAAAGTCGTATTAACATTCAAAGAAAAAAGGGGGGCACATCGGCCATACAAAGAACATACATTGTTCCCAAAGATAAAGAAACAAGAAAATACAAGTAAGAAGAAGACTTAGAGCTAAGGCTCATCTCCACCAGATTGTTGAATTTGAAGATCAGATACCACCTCGGCCTCCTTCTCTGCCGCTATCTCAACGTTAATTTCTTGAAGAGTTTCTTCAACAGTCTTGACCTCAGAAAGGACGTCGGTTGTCAGGAACAACTTCTTGGATAACCTCATCGCCTTCTTCATCTTCAATCAAGTCTAGGACTTGCTCATTCTGAAGAGGGGACTTGACCCCATTAGCATCTTTTGATTTTCTAATCAAAGCCTCATCCTCTTCCTCCTCGGCCTCATCCTCAGCATCAGATTCGCCGACATCTTCACTTGGAATCGGGGCTGGAGGAAATGGCAGGGGAATGGCGTCGGCCTTCCGCAATAGAGAGTCATCAGGAATATTAAGTTTTTTCAGAAGGGACATCCAACCAAGGGTGAAACCCTTGTTACATGCCTCCTTCACTTGTTTTTCATAGGCCTCAGTGACGTCGGCCATACCCTGTGAGTACGCCTTTTCGTCAGCGTCTTTGATTTCAGCTTCTTTGGTGGCCAGGGCCTCCTGAAGCTCTTTCTCAGCTTGAGCCATTTTTTCGTCGGCCTCTCTCCTTTGAGACTCAGCCACCTTTCTGATAGCCTCAGTAGCCTCAGCCTTCTCTTCGGCATTATTTTGATCTTTAATTGCAGCTTCGGCTTGATCCTCCAGCTTCTTCATTTTTGATTCAAGACCTTTATTGATCTTCTGAATAGAAGAGAACTCCTTCTTCATGTCGGCCAGATTTTGCCGATTCTCAAAAGACTGCATTGAGAAAGAATGGGCATACTGGATGGCCTGAAAGAAAATAGAGGTATTAAAGAATATTCAAAGTGTGAAATAAAGAGAAAGAAAGATTTACCAAGAAGAAAACGTTTACCTGAACAGAGTGCTGTAACATTAAAGTATAATTTTCATACTCACTGTACTTGGCGTTCCGCTCCAAGTCACCTGGGAGAAGTAGAGCGGTACTGAGTGCAACGCCGACATTGATATCGTTGGCACTGTCACTTGCCATTATAGGCTTATCCTCTAGGGTGATCTCGGGGGCCCAGGGGACAGCTGGTTTCTTTGACCCCGAAGTCGTTGCAGATGACCTCGGCCTTTTTGACTTGGAGGATTCGGAAGGAAGTACTTCGGCAGACCTCTTCGAAGGGACAGAGGCAGTTTTCTGAGTTGGAGCCAGTTGTGGGGCTGGCAAAGTGTCCTTAGTCTCAACCTGAGTTACTTTCGCCGGTGCAGACTGACGTCTACCGATGTCCTAGACACACTTGTACCTGATTTACCAAATTTCTCAAGTATCTTCTCAACATAAAGAGACTGAGAAAGTACAATTCCGCCAGATGTTCTGGTAATCTTAATTCCCAAAATAACATCTGCAATGCACATGTCCTTCATGTCAAACTTAGAGTTTAACAACTTCTTGGTAGTTTTGATCATTTCATCATTACTACCTATAATGAGCATATCATCAACATATAGACATAAAATGACATAACCTCTATCAGTGTCTTTGACATAAACACACTTGTCACATTCGTTGATTCTAAACCCATTTGACAACATTACGTTGTCAAACTTCTCATGCCATTGTTTAGGCGCTTGCTTCAAACCATACAATGATTTGACAAGTTTACAGACTTTCTCGCTTTGCCCTGGAGCTGAAAACCGTATAGGTTGCTCCATATAGATTTCTTCATTAAAATTCCCATTTAAGAAAGCTGTCTTTACATCCATCTGGTGTATCTCCAGATTACGCAAAGCTGTTAACGCAATCACCATGCGAATGGATGTTATCCTAGTTACAGGTGAATATGTATCAAAGTAATCGAGGCCTTCTCTCTTCTTGTATCCTTTGATAACTAGCCTAGCTTTATATTTATCAATTGACCCATTAGCTTTCTAAAGATCCATTTACTCCCCAAGGCCTTACTGCCTAGGGTTAGATCAACCAACTCCCAAGTATGGTTCTGTAAGATGGAGTCAATTTCATTTTTAATAGCTTCTTTCCATAAGGGACTTTCTGGTGAAGTCGCCGCTTCATGGAAAGTTCGCGGTTCTCCCTCTAACATATAAGTCAAGAAGTCGGGGCCAAAAGACTTTGCAGTCCTTGCCTTTTTGGCTCATCTATCTCCTCAACTTGATTGTCTAAGTGATCATCTATTTGATCAGCTATGTGATCATTGTCACTTTCAACCTCTTTCATGGAACTCGGAATACATTTTCAAAGAAAGATGCATTTCTTGATTCCATGATAGTATTCTTGTGTATATCTGGAATAGCAGACTGAACCATAAGTAATCGATATGCACTGCTATATTGTGCATAACCGTTGAATACAAAGTCAACGGATTTTAGGCTTATCCTAACCCTCTTGGGTTTAGGTATTCCCGCCTTTTGCATGACACCCCCACATTTGTAAAATTTATACAAAGGCTTTTGGCCTTTTCTGAAAATTCATACAAGGTCTTTAAAGAATTCCTTGTGTCATAATGATTATGAAACTCTCAAAATCATATCACAATAAATACATTCCCAGAATGTCATCAACCGAATTAGGCACCCAAATATATTTGGTCCAATCTATCACTCTGAAGCCAATAGTCTTCCTATTAGGAAACACAAATCCAATGTTCAATAGTCTACTATTTGGAACTTCATAACATGACCAGTAGTTTTATCACTAGGAATCACTAATTTCTCAGCATGTGGTCAGTAGATTTTCTACTACTAGGAATCACAATGTCTTAACCTGTGATTAGTAGTCACTTTACTACTAGGAATCACAATGTCCTGACATAGGACCAATAGACTCTTTCATTACTAGGAATCATCATGTCTTGACATATGACCAGTAGCCTCTCCACTACTAGGAACCATGATGTCTTGACATGTGATCAGTAATCTGTTCACTACTAGGAATCACAATCTCATAACTGTGTAGCCAGTGGTCTAACACCTCCTAGGAGCCACCAGTTTTCTATCTCTGTGATCAGTGATCTTGTACTCACTAGGAGCCACCAATTTAAGAATATATTTGGAATTTAAAAATTCAAAAAATATTCACCCACTATAACAGGTTGTCTTATCTATGCTTTCAAGCAAAATCACATAGCAATCATAAATGCTATAAATAACACAAGGATACCATACAATTGCCTCTGATCAAATCAGAGAAATTTTTCATGCAATCTTATGATTTCCTTTAACCATACTTGATCTCTCAAGATCTTCCTTTAAGAATCTCGTGAGGCAAAGGTTGTCAGGTGGAACAACATTTTTGTTTGTCATATTTTGAAGCCATTTCTGAAACATCACAACAGAATTTCACTTCTGTGATTCCAGAAATTAAACTTAACTCTTAGAAAATCCCTCACATGGAAATTTAATTCAAAACTAGTCTCCCCATTTAACCTAGAATCAAACATGGTCAGGAATGTTCCTAGGAAGACTGGAGGGGTCACATCGGTCCCACTTAAAACCTAGTTAACCTTTTGACAAAACTTTCAAGAGCATGTTGACTCCTAGTCCATGGGAAACAAATTTAAAAACTAAGTTTTCGAGGGGATAAACCAGGTTATAGGTTATAACAAACCAATATCCAAGCAAATAAAATTTGCTACCAGAATTACACCACTCATGACAGTTAACCGGTACTCCCGGAACTGAGCTCATGATTTCTGAATAAAAATCAGAGATATTTTAGCTAATGCTAAAATTTGATTTCTTTTCTCAAAACCAAAACACTTTGGACATAATCAGATTATAACCAAAGACTTTCTCCAAACACGGTTTTCCAACACATTGGGAATAAAATGATTAAACCCAAAGATTTCCTCAAACCCCAAAGGTTTGAAACCAAATCCGTCTTAGTTGTCATTTCTGAACAAATAAGAACTTTTCTTTAGCCAAGGCTAAAGACTTTGGTTTCTATTACAGAAAACCAAACCAAATTTCAAACTTACAAGCAATTTAAAAATTGCTATCCCCAAATACATGCATATAAAATGCTTCTAATAATACAAGCAAATAAAACTTGTTGCTTCAAATTGGTAAACAAACCAACTAAATCTCTGAAGCCCTCTTGGCTGTTGCTCTCTAGCAAGCTCAAACCTTAAGACACTTTAGCTTACGCCCTCTGGCAAACTCTAGCCCTCCGTCTAATGTATTCTTTGCAAACTTCAAATGTTTTCATGCTCTCTAGTAGAAAATGAAGCCCTCTTGCTAAAATGAAGCCTACTGGCTTTCCTCAACTCATGCCCGCTGGCAAAAAATTTCTTCATATATAAAGGAAAAATAAACCAATCCAATTGAGGATTATAAGTAGTCCATACAATTCCTTTCTACGCTTAGGTATGCCTACAAAGAAAGTTAATAGCAAACGACAACATAATATAAAGCAGCTAATATAAAGCAATTGTACATACAATCAAATATTATTTAACCTTCTAGCAAATCATAGAATAACAAAATAACTAAGGAATTAAGATACTATACAAGTTACAAAACCTTATAACTTCTACATTAAATTAAAAATTAATTGTCATAAATTATATAAGAATTTAATTCACAATAACCATGTAAATAAATATAGGCAAGTTACACAAATTTTGTAACTCCAAAGAACTACATTTAATTCAAACTTTAATTCATCCAATTAAATCACGCACTATTCATGGAAATAAAACCACACATTACAAATCTTAAAATTCATGCAAATCATGGTAGGGGAATGATGAACCATATGGATAAAATAAGATCATACTAATATAATTAAGTGTGCAAATTATGATAGAGCATTCTAATTAAACTAAGCAATTAGAGAATAACATTGCATAGTTTACAATCATTGAAATATTGAGCAATTCTGCAACAGTTCCTAGTAACATTATACAAAGCTAACCTAATTGTCTATATAAATCTATTCGATCAATTTCATAAAAAATACATAAATAAATATGTTTTAAGCTTGTTGTTCAATTGTGAAATTAATTAAATCGATTTATGAAGAAATCAAAATTATATATCAAGAACATATGCTGATAATTACACAAAAATTTCAACAGAAATACACAAAACAATAAAAGGGTAAAAAGACGAAACTAAAGCCTGCACGGAAACAGTTTCCTTAAAACAGATTTAGCCACTAGTGCTTGAGGAATCTCGGCGTCTGTCTCCCAGGATACGACGGTCAAAACCAACTACGGCAGAAGCACTTTCTGTCTAGCTTAGCGAACAAGAACAGTGGGAGCACTCTCTCAATGTAGGAACTTTCTGGCAAACTGACTAAAAAATGGAAGAAACTGTCGGAAATGGTAGAAAAAATCTAGGTAAAATCAGAATTTTTTCTCAAGTTTGGTCTATTTTTTAGGTGGGCCCCGAGCGTCGATTTACTCGAGTCAAAGTGGTAACGCGTTCTATGCTGCATTGTGATTCACGTGGTATATTTGGTTGCTCAAAACCATTACCGAGTGAATGGGAAATTGAAGCCAAAGAGTGCTCTATGGAAATGGAGTTTTGGTGAAAATTCCTTAAGGTTGTAAATTGGCTTGTCCCACATTGATTTGGTGGGAAGTTTTGAAAGGGTTTATAAGGCTTGGGTTAGATACTTGGGGTGTGCCCCAAGGGGTACCCAAGTGTTTTAGAGGGAGAGGTTATGGACAAAATGGGCTAGACCCATTGGACCCAAAAATCACCACATGCGCGCGCGCGCCGCCGCCGCAGTCCGTCCGGTCGGTCGGGCGCGGGTGCGTGGTGTGTGGTTGGGCTTGTTCGGCCCAATCTTAATCTTTTTGGGTCAAAAACATTTGAATTTAATTTTATTTTTTATTAAAATAAAATTCAGAATTCAAATTAAACTGGTTTGGATTTACTGTTCATCCCGTTTTCAAACAGAATTTAACTGGTTTCCGGTCGGTCGGGCCGGGTGCGTGGTGTGTGGTTGGGTTGGGCTTGTTCGGCCCAATCTTAATCTTTTTGGGTCAAAAACATTTGAATTTAATTTTATTTTTTATTAAAATAAAATTCAGAATTCAAATTAAACTGGTTTGGATTTACTGTTCATCCCGTTTTCAAACAGAATTTAACTGGTTTGGATTTATTGTTTATCCAAACAGAGCCCTTCCCGTTTTTATCTGTTTGAATTATTAACCCAACAGATTCAAAATCTGTTTAAATTCGAAACTGACAGGTTTCATACCTGTTCAATTCAAAACCAAGAGCCACCTTTACATCTATAAATATACTAGCCTCTCATTTGGATTTAACTCGAATTTTCGTACTCTATCCTCTGTTTTAAATCTCTGCATTTTGCTGCATTTTATTTCTGAAAGAAAGAGTGCAAACACTTTGTGAGTTCGACGAACGATTAAATTGTAGTGCTGCTTTTATTCGTTGATAAGATCATTTTAGCCTGGGAGATAGATGTCCAAATTCTGAAAGCACCGTGGAGAGGACGAATCTGTCTTAAGGACACAGTGTTAAACACTGGACTTGATCAGAAAAAATATTCAAATAAATTAACCAAGTAAGTTGTTTAATTTTATTCTGTTTTTATTTGTTTATTTAATCAGATTTTATTTTTGTTT
>NW_021026548.1:1451741-1487159 GCF_004153795.1 Camellia sinensis | reverse complement strand
CGTTTGAATTTAATTTTATTTTTTATTAAAATAAAATCCAGAATTCAAATTAAATTAGTTTGGATTTTTTGTTCATCCAAACAGGGCCCTTCCCGTTTTACTATCTGTTTGAATTGGTTCAAATCTGTTTGAATTCAAAACCCAACAGGTATGATACCTGTTCAATTCAAAACAATGAGTCACCTTCACATCTATAAATAGGACCACCCTCATTTGGATTTTGTAACTCTAATTTTCGTTCTTCATAATTCTGCAAACTTCCTCTTCATTTTGCTGCATTATTTTCTTGTCAGAGAGAGTATAAACACTTAGTGTGTTCGTTAGGCAAACAATTTGTAGTGCTGCTATTGTTTGTAGTAGATCATTTTATCCTGGGAGATAGACGTCCAAATTCTGAAAGCACCGTGGAGAGGACGAATCTGTCTTAAGGACACAGTGTCAAACACTGGACTTGATCAGAAAATAATTCGAACAAATTAAATCAAGTAAGTTATTTAATTTATTTTCAGTGTTGTTTTTATTTATTAAAATCAGATTTAAATTTTGTTTTTGTAACAAAATAAAATCTGTTTTTATTTATTTATTTTTATTTCGAGTTTGATTTTTGTAATCAAACATATTCTCTCATTTTCTTTATTTCTTTATATTCTTGTTATTATTTTATACACAACAGAATTTAACTTAATTAAATACAGTGAAAATTGCCCGACAGAGAGCACGTTGTCACCGGGATAGTGCTTTGAAGTTGTCTCAACTAGACCAGACTAATCCCTTGCTGCAGTGCGTAACAAACGTTCAACCGAGCAAAGACCAAGACTCTGCCCAAGACTAGCTCGGCTGGCTACCAGGCCATACATTTTCTCAAAAATAACATTGACCATTCCTATGATTGATTATCAATCTTGTAGGGCAAATGGTATATGATTGGTTTCTCAATCTTTGACATGAGGCGTTCAGTTTCTTAATTATCTTTCAACCCAAAATTAAAAATTAAAGCATCAATGCAATTGAAAATTTATATTAAAACAAACGTTATTTCAATATTTCGATTTTTTAGGAATAACCCCAACAAAAAAGAATTATGATTTTTTAATTTGTTTTTATTTTTTAGTTTGTATATTAATCTTGTTCTAACATGAGGGCCGGCCCAACTTGCAATGAGACTTATGGCGAAATCTCACTTAGAGACTTTTGTTTTTTTAATATTTTAGTAATAATTTAAATAACATTTATTAATTTTTTATATTGTGAATTTTTTATGTAAGAACTTCTTTTCTTCTTCAATTATTGTAATTAAAATTTTAAGAGTTTATTTACATGCTTTAATATTGGGGAGTGCACCTTTAGATAATGACTTTTATTTATTTATTTTTGGGCCTTTGAATATGAAGGTTCAAGGCCGAAAACTACCTATCCTGATGCAAGATATTTTCGACTTATACTCTTTCGTTAAGTCTGCATATTGTTGCATTTCCGTTGTCATCAAATTCCATTCATGTGGGGGATTGTTGGAAATGGTAGAAAAATTCTGGGTAAAACCAGAATTTTTTCTCAAGTTTGGTCTATTTTTTAGGTGGGCCCCGAGTGTCGTTTTACTCGGGTCAAAGTGGTAACGCGTTCTATGTCGCGTTGTGATTCACGTGGTATATTTGGTTGCTCAAAACCATTACCGAGTGAATGGGAAATTGAAGCCAAAGTGTGCTCCATGGAAATGGAGTTTTGGTGGAAATTCCTTAAGGTTGTAAATTGGCTTGTCCCCCATTGATTTGGTGGGAAGTTTTGAAAGGGTTTATAAGGCTTAGGGTGAGATACTTGGGGTGTGCCCCAAGGGGTACCCAAGTGTTTTAGAGGGAGAGGTTATGGACAAAATGGGCTAGACCCATTGGACCCAAAAATCACCACACGCGCGCCGCCGTCCGTCCGATCGGTCAGTAGGGCGGGCTGGGCTGGGCCTGGGCTTGGGCGCGAGTGCGTGGTGTGTGGTTGGGTTGGGTTTGTTTGGCCAAATCTTAATCTTTTTGGGTCAAAAACATTTGAATTTAATTTTATTTTTTATTAAACTAAAATCGAGAATTCAAATTAAACTGGTTTGGATTTACTGTTCATCCAAACAGGGCCCTTCCCATTTTCAAACAGAATTAAACTGGTTTGGATTTATTATTCATCCAAACAGAGCCCTTCTCGTTTTTATCTGTTTGAATTATTAACCCAACAGATTCAAAATCTGTTTAAATTCGAAACTAATAGGTTTCATACCTGTTCAATTCAAAACCAAGAGCCACCTTTACATCTATAAATAGACTAGCCTCCTATTTGGATTTAACTCGAATTTTCGTACTCCATCCTCTGTTTTAAATCTCTGCATTTTGTTGCATTTTATTTCTGAAAGAAAGAGTGTAAACACTTTGTGTGTTCGACAAACGATTAAATTGTAGTGCTGCTTTTATTCGTTGATAAGATTATTTTATCCTGAGAGATAGACGTCCAAATTTTGAAAGCACCGTGGAGAGGACGAATCTGTTTTAAGGACACAGTGTTAAACGCTGGACTTGATCAGAAAAGTTATTCAAATAAATTAACCAAGTAAGTTGTTTAATTTTATTCTGTTTTTATTTAATCAAATTTTAATTTTGTTTTTGTAACAAAATAAAATCTGTGGTTTTATTTATTTATTTATTATTTCGAGTTTGATTTTTGTAATCAAACAAATTCTCTCATTTTCTTTATTTCTTTATATTTTGGTTGTTGTTTAGTACACAACAGAATTTAACTTAATTAAATACAGTGAAGATTGTCCAACATAAACAATTTCTGTATTTGAGACTTGACAGGAGGGTCTCAATTTATACATGTATAGGGGAGAGAGGAAGAGCCTCCAGCCTTTATAGCTGGTCACTATTGCACCATTAACTTCTGCAATAAAGGCAGGAGTTACAAACCCCATTAATGCAGGAGTTACAAACCTCATTAATGCTCTATTAAACTCTGCAATAAAGGCAGAAGTTACAAACCTCATTAATACTCTATTAAACTCTGCAATAAAGACAGAAGTTACGAACCCCATTAACTCTTTCATAAAACCAACTTCATGGGGCAATTTCTCATTCAAATCTCAATGGTTTTGGCCATACTATTTGTAGTGTAAAGATCTCATTGCAAAGTATCTACACCCACTTGGACCCAACACAATAGATGATTAGGACCCACTTTAATATTTAATTAAAGTCACCAAAAAATCCTTTTGTCCAACAATAATTTCATTAAAAAAATCCTGAATTTTTCGGGTAATCTTATAATTTAACAGATTTGTAGAAAAATTATAATGTCCTTGCATCATCACAGGGCCTTCTCTTTCTCGATCCCTAGAGTTTATAATTTATTATAGGCGTCATGTTTGATCTGTATCTTCCTGCATCAACATCGTGTTATATAAATGCCTATACATCATTGAGTACATCATTGAGTGCGTCAACATTCTTGTCTTATATATCATTGAGTGCATCAATATTCTTGTCTTGATCTCCCACCACCAAAACAAAAGGCGTCACTAGTGAGACACAGATCATGGATTCAAAACAGAGCAAAATGAACATTCTAATGCTACCATTTTTGGCCCATGGTCACATCACTCCCTTCCTAGAACTTGCCAAGAAACTCTCACGCAAAAACTTTCACATATATTTCTGTTCTACACCAATCAATCTCAAATCCATCAAAAAGAGGATCACTGAGATGTACTCTCTCTCCATTGAACTTGTAGAAATCCACCTTCCATCCTTGCCTGAGCTTCCTCCTCACTACCACACCACCAATGGCCTCCCATTCCATCTCAATTCCACCCTCCAAAAAGCCTTTGAAATGGCCAGCCCAAACTTCTCCAACATCCTCAAAACACTAAGCCCAGACCTTGTTATTTATGACTTCCTCCCATCATGGGCACAACCCATTGCCTCGACCTATAATATTTCGGCAGTTCAGCTCATGACTTCCGGAGCTATGATTGTTTCTTTTTGCCATCATATGATTAAGCACCCTGGTGTTGAATTCCCATTTCCAGCAATTCAGCTTCAAGAATTCCATGATAAGCGGTTTCGCCGTACGATCGAGAAATTTTCAAAAGCATCCAAAGAAAAGCAAGTCACCGCTGTAAATAATGATCAACCACCACCTTGCAACTTTGAGTTGTTCAACACTTTTAGAGAGCTTGAAGGAAAATACATCGATTACCAGTCGGTTATAGGTGAAAAAAGGGTTGTCCCCGTTGGTCCACTTGTTCAAGGCGTTGTCGATGATGAAAATGAGCACTCTGAGATCATACAATGGCTTGACAACAAGGGTGAGTCCTCCACTGTTTTTGTTTCCTTTGGTAGCGAGTATTTCATGTCCAAGGAAGAGATTGAGGAGATAGCTCATGGTCTAGAGCTTAGCAACGTTAATTTCATATGGGTTGTCAGGTTTCCTATGGGAGAGAAAGTTGAGGTTGAAGAAACACTGCCAAAGGGGTTTATTGACAGAGTAGGAGAGAGAGGATTGGTTGTGGAGGGTTGGGCTCCACAGGCAAGAATTCTAGCCCATTCAAGCACTGGTGGCTTTGTGAGTCACTGTGGATGGAATTCAACATTGGAAAGCCTATTTTATGGGGTTCCAATTGTAGCCATACCCATGAATTTGGAGCAGCCATTGAATGCTAAACTGGTGGAAGAGTTTGGTGTGGCTGTTGAGGTCAACAGAGACATCAATGGAAGACTCAACAGAGAAGAGATAGCACAGGTAATAAGGAAGGTTGTGGTGGAGAAAAGCGGAGAGGACATAAGGATTAAAGCGAAAAATTTTGGGGAGAAGACAAGAATGAAAGGAGACGAAGAGATAGACAAAGCAGTAGAAGTGTTGCTGCAGCTTTGCAAGGAAAGCAAGTTGCTTCAAAATTAGTATAGCAACTTTATTGAAATATTTGGGTGATTAGAAGATATCCTTTTGTTGTGATTTGTTTCTTGCTGTATTAATTCTTATTTTCATATGTATTCAAACTCAGCCTTGATTCGGTTGTATACGACGAGGAGTTAAAAGATCAATACAATATTGTTTTTCTTCATGCGGCTTGTATTGGAATTTGTTGCTCTTTTTTGTCCTTTTCAATTGGCTGTTTTTGCCAAATACTACTAGACACAAGTACAGTTGTTCGAGAACAAAAAGTCTATCCACCTAGACAAATTGTCTCAAATTTCACATATAATGTGGACGTTTGCTCTCCTGGTGGGGCCAGGCCATGAATGATTCTTGGCCTTGGATTTCATATTCTGGGTATTTTAATTTTTGGTATTTTTTTTCTTGATAGATAGATGAGCTGGCTTGAGAAAGTCTGGTGATGACGAAAAGTTTTCACAACTTTTTTTTTTTGAGTACTAAATTTGTGCTATAGTGACAAATTTCTTTGTTAATACTTCGTGGTCTGTGGAAGAGTTGATGGTTGCTTTTTTAACAGGAGAAATATATCTGTCAATGATGCTTTGGTTTGCCAAGGCTTGCTTTTTGTTCTTCTGTGCCCAAACTGTCCCCCATTTGTCTGAAGAAAACTGCTGTCAATTGTCTTCCATCTCTAGCTAATGTATTTAGAACAAATTATAAAATACCCTTACGATATGTTTAAAAGATGAATTATTTCTTGAATTGTTATAATTCTAGAAATTTTAAATAATTATTTTCTCAGAATTTTAAATTATTATCTTCTATGTAATAATAAAATTATTAAAATTGTTAATATAAATATATTTATGAGATTATTAAAAGTTTTAATTGACTTGACGATTTTAAATAAAATGAATTATTTATTATGCGATTAGAAATTGAAAGGGCATAATGTAATTTTTAAAACCACAATAAGCCATTGATTTTTTAAACAAATCTCAAAGAGTGTGATTGTAATTTATCCGTGTACTTATCTATTTAATATAAATAAGGGATATTTTATGATGAACGTGAGATGAAAGGAGTAATTTGCTGTTACTGATAAATATGAAATGATATCTTATAGGTCATTTGATACAAATTATGATATTTATGGTGTTAATTATCACAAATGTTGTAATTAAATATTTTTTAGTCATAATTAAAATAATAAAAAAAACATCATAACTAAGGGTCTATTTTGTAACCATTTTGAAGATTATCTAAAGATTTTTTTTTTATTATTACCAAAATTATAATCACAATAAGTTATAACTAACCTCACAACATAATCAAGTCATAATTAATAACATAATAGGTTATAACAAAAAATCACAAACAGTACAATTGGGGCATGGTACACATTCCCATTTGACCACAAATATCACACGTCCCAAAATGGGATGTGTATTATAGAATTTTTTGATATGTTATTACAGTATTAATTTGTAATATTATATATATAATTCATATTTTAAATAAATCTTATGGGTGTATTTGTAATTTGCTAAAAGATAAAAGATTTATGTTTCATAATTGACCAAGAAAATTTGCGTAATTATGAAGAAAAAAAATTCACTCAAATTAGTGCCAACAATATTGTGATATATAGGTCACCATTAATAAATTATACAAAATAAAAGGACAAAATAGGAAAAAATAAAAATAAAAAAAGCCACAAGCAGGAAAGGAGAGGCTTTAAATGGATCTTAAGAATTATCAAAGTAAAAAATATTTGTTTTTTCAAAACTAACTTTGAGTAATTATAAATATATTAAAAAATTGAAAAGATAGGGGCAATAATAAAAAAATATTTTAAAATTAAAATTTAAATTTAGAATCTCCAAAAGAGACTAATAAATTGAGACAGAGGGAGTTTATATCAAGGATTCAAGGCAATTAGAAGCAGCACAAAGACTTTGTTTACTTCTCTCAACCAATGTCATTAAGGCCAAGTTAGGTTGATGGATTTGGAAAGCAAAAAGGGAAGGTGTATGAAATTATATTTTATTTATATTTCACTTATATTTATTTTCTTTTTAAATTTCTATTCAAATTTATGAACCAAACAGTATAACAAGGTGCTGGAAATAAAAAGCCTCTTGCTAATTGTTTTATGGTCTATAAACAGAAAACGAATAAATTTATTTGCTTACTTTAGTCGACCGCATGAACATAAGGATCAAATTCAAAAAGTTAAGATTTGAATTAAAAAGAGAATGCCAACTTTTTATTTTTACTTTTTTTACTATTATTTTAAAGAGGCAACTCGGCGCTATTTGGACTCATGGGACTCATCACGGGTCTTATTTCGATGATCTAAACTGTTCATTTTGTTGAATGCTTCGTGTATTTCACTTGAAAAAAAATTAGGTCGATCCGAGTCTATTTTTTTAGTGACAAATACAATTGAATAAGTGAAGATTATTAAATAGACGTAATTTTTTGTGTATATAAAATATACAAAGTTAGTGACGTAATGAATAATTCAAATTATTGAAATATGACCTGTGTTAGGTCCTACAGGCTCAAAGAATGCCCTCCGGTCCATATTTTGTGGTCTCATTTGAAGCGTTGATGTCCTCTAATAATAATAAAAGGGATGGGCTTCCTTCCAGTATGTGATTGGATTAGAGAGTACTGTTGCACCTATGGGGGGTCCACTACGGATTCCGTTTCGATAATTTGAATCGTTTAATGTGTAGAACTCGTCGAGTATTATATTCCTGCAAAAAAATCACGTTAATCAGATATCGATAGCTATCTCATCGCGTCGGACTTTTGTCAACTATTTATTTTTTCACTTCTATTTTTTTTATTCAAAACTGATTTAATCACGTAGCTATCAATATCCGATCAACGTGATTTTTTACAAACATATATTACACGATGACTTTTACACATTGACAATTCAGATTATCGAAACGAAACCCGTGATAGACCCCCACGGGTCCAACAGTATCTCGGACTGAAAGGAAGCCAGCCCCATAAGAGCATCTCTAAGCCGCTAGGTATATAATGCTTGTTAGTCAAAATGCCTAATGTAACTCATTTTTTTTCAACTCCAATGTACTAGGCATATGATTAGGCATTTTAGCTCAACTCACATTCACTAGTTACATGTAGCTAGCCTTCAAGGCTAGGAAAAATTTATTTAATCATTAGAATCATTTCCCTCCATCTTTGTTTCTGATGTGACATTTTATAAAATTAATAGTATTTAGATGAATAGCTAAAATAAATAGTATAGTTGGCGTAGAAACACGAAATAGTTGATAGGCAAAATAAAATATATACATTATAGTAATATTTAGATAGGTAAAATGCCTATTACCGTTGGAGATGCTTTAATAAAATACATACTATGAAGCAACAAATTTGTGATGCACATAACTTCCAACACGTAATAGGCAAAATATCAATCAGGTGGAGCGCTGTCAAAGAATTAAGCAAACACAACAAGAAACTGTTAAAGAAGAGAAAAACTAGGGATCATGAAAAAACTTTCATGAAAATGATTATAAAAAATTTATGACCCTTAGATTACCTTGATTAGTGTGTGGTGCTTTATTTTAAGTGTAATCCAAAGGTCATGAATCTTTCATAATTATTTTCATGAAAGTTTTTTCATGATACCTAGCATTGCTCGTCAAAGAATTACGCAAATGCAGCCTACGAGCTGTAGCCCTTTTTTCTACAGCACATACGTTGTCAATAAACATTACATAAAATCAAAATACAGCATGTTATATAAATGCATATATACCATTGAGTGCATCAACTTCATTGTATTGATCAGCAATTCACAATAACAGAGGGAGAGAGAGAGAGAGAGAGAGAGAGAGAGAGAGAGAGAGAGAGATGATAGATACAAAACAAAGTAAAACCAATGTCCTAATGTTACCATGGTTGGCCCATGGTCATATCTCTCCCTTCCTAGAGCTAGCCAAGAAACTTTTAGAGAGAAACTTTCACATATTTCTGTGTTCAACACCAATCAATCTAAAATCCATCAAGAAAAGAATCACAGACAAGTACTCTCTCTCCATTGAACTTGTAGAAATCCACCTTCCATCGTTGCCTGAGCTCCCTCCTCATTACCACACCACCAATGGCCTCCCAATCCATCTCAATTCCACCCTCAGAACAACATTTGAGATGGCAAGCACAAGCTTCTCCACCATCCTCAACACACTAAGCCCAGATCTTGTAATTTATGACGTCGGCCCCCCATGGGCACAATCCACTGCCTTGTCGTTTAATATTCCTGCGGTCCAGCTCATGACTACCGGAGCCACGGTGGTTTCTTTTGTCCAACATATAATTAAGCACCATGGCAGTGTTGAATTCCCGTTTCCCGGCAATTAAGCTTAAGGGATTCCATGAAACACAGTTTCACCATTTTGTTGAGACTGTTGTAAAAGAATAAAATGACAAACTAGTTGCCCTTGTAAATAAGGGTCAACCACCTTGCAACTTTATGTTGTACAACACTTGTAGAGAGCTTGAAGGTAAATACATCGATTATCTACCGGTTATAGGTGAGAAGAAGGTTGTCCCTGTTGGTCCACTTGTTCAAGGCATTGTTGATGATGAAAATGAGCACTCTGAGATCATACAATGGCTTGACAACAAGGGTGAGTACTCCACTTTGTTTGTTTCTTTTGGGAGTGAGTATTTTGTGTCTAAGGAAGAGATTGAAGAGATAGCTCATGGGTTAGAGCTTAGCATGGTTAATTTCATATGGGTTGTTAGGTTTCCTAATGGAGAGAAAGTTGAGCTTGAAGAAGCACTTCCTAAGGGGTTTGTTGATAGGCTAGGAGAGAGAGGACTGGTTGTGGATGGTTGGGCTCCACAGGCAAGAATTCTAACCCATTCAAGCATTGGTGGATTTGTGAGTCACTGTGGATGGAATTCAGTATTGGAAGGCCTAAAGTTTGGGGTTCCAATTGTAGCCATACCCATGCAGTGGAGGAGGTTGGTGTGGCTGTGGAGGTCAACAGAGACATCAATGGAAGACTCAACAGAGACGAGATAGCATAGGTAATAAGGAAGGTTGTGGTGGAGAAAAGCGGAGAGGACATAAGGATTAAAGCGAAAAATTTTGGAGAGAAGATAAGAATGAAAGGAGATGAAGAGATAGACGAGGTAGTAGAAGTGTTGTTGTAGCTTTGTAAGGATGTGAAGTTGCTCAAAAATTAGTAGAGCAATTTTATTGAAATATTTAGGTGGGTTGAAAGAGCATATTTTTTTCTCGTATGGTATACAAATTGATCCTTGAAATAATTCCATGTGAAAGTTTGCCTTAGGCCAATCCACCAATAAAAACAAAATCTAGGGTGCATCCTTATTACCAATTAAACAGTAATTTTTTTTTTCCAGGGTCATCAAACATTACGTGTGATGCAGCAAGCCCATAGACCTCTTTTTTTTTTTTTTGGATGAACGATTAATACAAGAGAGTTAATATAAGAGAGATTATATATTCACAAATTATATAATCTTCAATTATGCAGGACAACATTAAATATTCAATATTTTTAGGAATTTTGGTGAAATCCCATTTTTGGGCCTTTTTATTAGGGTAAAGGATAACCCAATCAATTTTCTTTCAAAAAGCCCCTGAGTAGGAAATTCCTACCTTAATAAGGATATTTTATAATTTTCATTTTTTTTATCACAATATTGCCCTTATATATATAGGTATCATACGTTTAAAAAATTTGAAATCTGAGCTAAAATCGATGAAGAGGATCTCAAAATCTAAAGATCTCATAGCCGAACATCTCTCACTTGTTCAACAATAGACGATCTCGCAGCTGAACATCTCTCACTTGGTGGCTGATGATCAACACTCTCAATTAAACGAGAGTTTCATTGAGATTTGTGACTGTTGATCAAGTTGTAGAGGTTTTTCTTCTCAATTAGGTATGTTGATTTGTTGATTAATTTTTTTTGTTTATGGTTGTTTGTTTTTTTTTGATTTATTTTTGTTGTATTTGATCTGATTTCGTTTGACAAAATCAGAGTAAAATTTTACTCTGGTTCTATTGCTCTGTCTTTTGTTTCAGAGAATGAGAGTAAAATTTTACTCTGGTTCTATTACTCTGTTTACAATGAGAGTAAAATTTTACTCTGGTGTTAGAATGACAGTAAAATTTTGATTATTGAGAAGATAGGGGAGATATGTTCTTTTAGCTTATGCGTTTTAGTTATCAATTTTTAACTAGCAAAAAAGTTGCACCAAACAAGTTCATTGTCTGCAAAATTTTTACTTTTGTGCAGAGTAACATTTTACTTCTATATTCAAAGTAAAATTTTACTTTTAGATTAAGAGTGTAACTTTTTACTCGTTTTTCAGAGTAAAATTTTACTTTTATACAGAGTAAAATTTTACTTTTAAATTCAGGATGTAACATTTTACTCTTAGATTCAGAGCAAAATTTTACTTTTATGCATAATAAAATTTTACTTTTAGATTCCTTTTGTAACATTTTACTCTTATATCAGAGTAAAATTTTACTTTTAGATTAATGTTTCAAGTTGTGTTGGTGACACATTGTATGAGTTGTCAATCTTTGGCAAACTAAATAGTAAAAATTAACTTTAAAATATAATACAATGTTATACTAAACCACAGTAAAATTTTATAAATTCAAACTAAACACAAATTGTAGTGACAGTAAAATTTTACTTTGATAGTGATAGTAAAATTTTACTTTGATTGACAGTAAATTTTTACTGTTAATTGATTGCAGATTTGTAAAATGGTTTCACCTCTTATGTTGTTATGCAAGTATGGTGATCGTACCATTGTGTTCAAGGTTGTGTCAAATTGCACGTTGAAGGATTTAACTGATTTCTTAAGTTGTAAATTGAAGAAGTTTGACAGTAGTGGTTGCATACTGTTATCGTACTGTTTACCTAGACATTCGCAATGCGTGATTGATGATGATTCTGATTTTCAGAATATGTTGTCGCTTGTTTTTCCCTTGGTGTTGACTGGGTTGATGTGGCTATTACTGAAATGGGCATTTCAAATGAAAAACATGGAGTTAGAGAATCAGGGGACGCTATTGGATCCAACATTACTGATGATGAAATGGATTTACTCCCTATGTTTTGTCAACATGAAGAAAGGACTTTGTTGTCTTGTGGATGGGTGAATGGAATTACTCATGTAAGTCAAAGATTTATTGGAGGTGCAAAGGACTTCCAGACTACATTATGTAAATATACCATTGAGATAGGATTTGAGTTTGTGTATGTGGAGAATGAGAAGTGTCGGGTCACTGCTGTGTGTTCAATGCGGGAGTCCAAAGCTTGTTTATGGCGAGTACATGCATCTCTAGAAAGTGCTAATAATTTTTTCTACATTAGGACTCTACATGATGAGCATACTTGTGGAGCTGCAGTTCGTACTTCTAAAAACTGAAGGATGAGTTCAAATTTGGTTGCAAGTTTGATTGTTAATGAAATTCGTGGGAATCCCTAAACTCGTCCAATTGATGTTGTGCGTCAATTTACAGATCAATACGGGCTCACCATTACATACAATCACGCTTGGTTGGGAGTTGAGAAAGCTAGGACTACTACTTTTGGAGATTTCTCTATGTCTTATGATGAGATTCGATGGTATATGGATATTGTGATGAGCACAAATCCTGGTAGCTATTTGCGTTTTGACTATAACTTCCCTTATATGGATAATGCTTGTATTTATTGCCATCCTCTATTGTTTATCGATGGAACTTTTCTGAAGGGGAAATATAAGGGCACCTTGTTAATAGCTACAGCGAAGGATGGGGATCAAGGTATATATTACTATAGTTTATTCAACAGTAACAAGTTACTTATTCTCAGAGTAACATGTTACTGTTATTCAGAGTAAAAATGTAGTATATTTGTCCTTTTCGTTTAATATACTTAGTAATTGTAAAATGTTATTTTTCAGGTTTTTTCCCTCTTGCAATAGCAATTGTCGATACGGAGACTACAGACAGTTGGGAATGGTTTTTTATGCATTTGTCGAATATATTGTTGGATGAAAGACCAATTACCTTCATATCTGATCGGAACGCTGGACTTTTGGAGGCTTTACCCAAGGTTTTACCTACTGCTTACCACTATTTTTGTCTCCAACACTTGAAGGCCAATTTGAGGGATAGGTTCTCTGGTCCAAGTTTCAGTAATACTTTCAAGAGTAGAATAGTTTTTTTGTTTTCTTCATGTGCTTATGCTCCGACAGTGGGATGTTTTAATCAGTGCTTGAAAGAATTACAAGATGAGGGAAAATGGATCGTTTGTGGGTTTCTATCCAATTTGCCCTATGACAAGTGGACTAATGCATATTTTAAAGGACAACAATATGGTGAAATGCACTTGAATGTGGTAGAGTCTTTCAATTCATGGATCCGTCAAGCTCGCCATTTGCCCATTACGAATCATGGATTTGATGTCGAGAAGGAGAGAACAAGCTAAGAAATGGAATACGTTTCTTTGTCCGGAGATGGATTCAACATTAGTAAATGCTCTTAAAAGTGGAAGAACTTGGTTGGTTAGTCATTCAAGTGATCATGTTTTTGAGGTTCAATCCTGGCCATCGGTTAGCGTTGACCTCTTGAATAGAACTTGCTCGTGTTACCAATGGCAACTGAATGGATTTCTTTGTGCTCACGCGGCCACCGCTATCCAAAAGAGCAGAGGTGATTTGTATGCACATGTGGAACCATTTTATTACACTAGCAAGTTCAAAGCTTGCTATGCTAAGTCCGTTTATTCAATACCCACTGCTGAGAAACCTCTTGTAGCTATGGATGATGTTGTTGTCCTTCTTCCAATTTGTAAGAAGCCACCTGGTAGGCCAAGGAAGAATAGGATTCCATCTAAGGATGAGAAGATAAGACGAGTACAGTGTGGTAGATGTGAGAAGTACGGTCATAATATGAAGACTTGAAAGGAGACATTGCCATGAAAGACATTATTGATTTTGTAAAAGAAGTATGAAAATAATGTAGTTCTTCTGCAATAAATAGTCCATAGCAATAATAATAGTCTTTTAGACTAGATTTGTAAGGAGACATTGTAATAAAAGACATTTTTACTATGTTCTTGAATGGTTGTCTGTTCAAGTTTCTGATTTGCTTTGTGGTTGAGTTTGACATTTTAATATATATTTTTAAATGTGGTTGAATAGGTTTCATGTAAATGAACTTATAATGGAGTTTGTTCAGTATGTGTGAAGGTTTGAAATGGTTGTGCTCAGCCTGTGCTTTCAAAGTAAATTTTTTTGGTATTTTAGAGTAAACTTTACTTTATTGCAGAGTAAAATTTTACTTTTTCGAGAGTAAAACATTGCCTTCATTCACATGAAAGTAAAACTTTACTGCCTTTCAAAGTAAAAATTTACTTTCTTGTTGAATGGTTCTCTGTGGGTGTGATGAGCCTGCGGTTTCACAGTAAAATGTTACTTTATTTCAGAGTAAAATGTTACTTTTAGATTAAAATTTTATCTTATTTCAGAGTAAATTTTTTTTTTTTTATAGAGGGTAAAATTTTACTTTTATGCAGAGTTACATTTTACTTTTAGATTCAGAGTGTAACATTTTACTCTGAAAATTTTCAAAGTAAAATTTTACTTTTAGATTCAAAGTGTAACATTTTACTCTTTTTTTAGAGTAAAATTTTACTTTTATACAGAGTGAAATTTTAGTTTTACATTCAGAGTGTAACATTTTACTCTTTTTCAGAGTAAAATTTTACTTTTATACAGAGTAAAATTTTACTTTTAGATTCAGAGTAACATTTTACTCTTTTTTTCGAGTAAAATTTTACTTTTATACAGAGTAAAATTTTACTTTTAGGCAGAGTAAAATTTTACCTGCAGATTCAGAGTGTAACAATTTACTCATATTGCATATTTCAGAGTAAAGTAAAATTGTACTTTTATGCAGAGTAAAATTTTACTCTATTGTAGACAGTATGTTAGCCACTTAGAAAAACATTTCCAACTTGCACCAAAATTTACCACAATACACAAACTCCTCCTGATGATCATCATGCAATCTTTGTGCAAAAATAATCTAACAACACAACTACATATATCATCAAAGATACACAAATATAACCTATATCATTGTATTCTATCCATAACAACATTTATTCCCAGTCAAAACAATATCCTGCTATAATAATGTATTAATCACCAAACCATAGTAAAATTTACTAGAACAATAGACATAGCATGTACTATCTAATACTCTTTTAGTATTGTTTCACTTACAATTACTTTTTCACCATTCTTTCATTTACAAAATCCAAAATTACATACATCATTCACAGTAGTTCCTCAAAAAGTTGTCCATATTGTCATCCTTGATGTCTTAGCTCTAGCCCATTTTTTTTTTTTTTGACGTTGAATTCTTCCTCAACCCATGTTTTGAATAATCATTCAAAAATTGATGCACTATTGACGCTCGAAAATTGTTAATTTCATCATCTTCCGTAGAATATGCAATAGGCTCATCTCTTATGATTTAGCGCATGATATAACATACAATAATTTTGCAATCAACACTATTAAAAAAAATCAAGATCTTGTTAGATTTAGTCAAATTTGAAAACTACCAATTCAAGCATGTACTAGTAGCATGAAATACTTCCGATGTTGGAAGTTGTTGTGGACTATCTGTCACCGAAACCAAGTTTGCAAACTTTTTTCTACCTCTCTTCGTTTTGTTGGCCAACGTGTTCTCCACGTATGTGGACTATCTAACATCATTGCATAATTGTTTGGTCACGATTAAATACAAGAATAAGACACAGTAAAAGATTACTGTTAATATGATGCAAAGCACTTACAATCTTTTTTGCATCCTTAAGGTAAGGATCTTCTCTGTTGTCTCTTGGCCTTAAAGAATTGTAATGTCTCCACTCATTAAATTTAGTGTCAAATACAAGAAGTGTCCAGTGATAAGGTTTTTCTTCCTTCTTGTTCCCATTGGAATTCATGCAAAAATGAAGGTATCTGTATCAACTCAAATCTTGTCCAAGGACTTTATCAATTAAATGATTTCTCAACTCTCGATAACCCCATTTCACTAAAGACTGTATTTAATCATATAAGAGTATCATGTCTCAAGTTGTGTTGGTGACACACTATATGAGTTGTCAATCTTTGGCAAACCAAATAGTAAAAATTAACTCCAAACTACAGTACAATGTTATACTAAATCACAGTAAAATTTTATCAATTCAAACTAAATATAAATTGATGGCTTACCCAACAAAGGCTTGAGAAAAAGAATGATTTATTCTTTTCTGACTTCTTTGCTTGTTGGTCAATTTGAAGCATTTCTACAAAGCTGTCAATGACCTACAAAAACAAAAATCAATTAAATATATGTTAATAAAATGAACTATTTTTAGTTATTGAAGTGAAGTGAACACTAGTCATTGAAACTTGTATGGCCACATACATTATTTGCAGTATCACCATCTCTCACAATTGCATCCACATCATGCAATGTAACATATACTCCATTTCCTGGGCCGGACCATATGATTGTACTAGTCATAAGGTAAAAAAAAATGTTAATTAGCACATTGCAGTTTGATAACAATAAAAATCTGTTGTTTGATAAAATTAAAATGGTTTTACTCTGTGGTTTCCAAATTGTAATTCTTACTCAGTAGACACTTATCATTCTCATCAAGCTATTTGCATATTGCAGCGTTACCTAGAAAAAAAACCCTTCAAACTGGCATTGGTTGGCTTAGAGGCAAGTTAGGCAAGTTGTCAACACAAATCACTTCATTTGATATCACTTCAATTACTTGTTTTGTGGTCTTTTTTTCTTTGGCTCTCTTGGCTCACATTCAAAATCAGGCATCTCTTTTTTCTTCCTCGCCTTGATTTTGATTTTCTTGACCATGGATGTTTGCAATGGCTCTATGACTATAGGTGTTTCTTTCAATGTAGTTTGAATCCCAAAGTTTTGCGCTTGTTCTACTCCTTTAGCATGTGGCATTTCTTTAGAAGCAAAAGCTTGGGTAGCCGCATGAACTGCATTTTCTTCAATTTGTTCAACCAACTGTTTATTTTCAGATTCGAGTTCTTCAATCTCCTTTCTCAATTTCTCCATCTCTTTCTCTGTGTTGCTCATCTTTTCCATCATTTCTTTTGTTTTTGCCTCTTGATCCTCTTGTATTTTTAGCATTGTCTCCTCATTTCTTTTGTTTTTGCCTCTTGATCCTCTTGTATTTTTAGCATTGTCTCCTTTATTTTATTCAGTTCTTCAACCAATGCCATATTCTCACTTTTCAGCCTCTTGTTTTCTTTTTGAACTCGTTCTAATTTCCCAAGATCAATGAAGTCCTTCAAAGGTTGATCATCTGCTAAAGCTTCAACTATATGATCTTCATCTTCTTCAGTCTCCAAATTTTCCTCTATGTCCAATGCATCTTCTTCATCATCATTGCGAATGAGTTCCATTTCTTCTCTGGAAATGGGCTTCAGTTCAATGTGATTTACCTGCATTTGAAAAATAGAAAAAGAAAAGAAGTCAACAATGAAGCAAAATTTAACCATTAGAGTAAAATTTTACTCTGTTTTAAAGTAAAAGTTTACTCTGATTGTAAGTAAACTTTTACTCTGTTCAAGAGTAAGTAAAATTTTACGCTGACTGTAAGTAAAAGTTTACTCTGATTTAAAGTAAACTTTTACTTTGTTTAAGAGTAAGTAAAATTTTACTTTGATTGTATGTAAACTTTTACTCTGATTTAAAGTAAACTTTTACTCCGTTCAAGAGTAAGTAAAATTTTACTCTGTTTCGAAGTAAAAGTTTACTTTGATTGTAAGTAAACTTTTACTCTGTTCAAGAGTAAGTAAAATTTTACTACGTTTCAAAGTAAAAGTTTATTCTGACTGTAAGTAAACTTTTACTCTGTTCAAGAGTAAGATTTTATTATGTAAGTATAATTTTAAGCAAAGTGAACCAGTAAGGGTGAGTTTGGAAAAATGATACCTCATTGGGCTTTAGTGTTTGCAATGACCTCTTCATTAGCTTTTTCCTCAACGTTGATAAGTCCCATCGAAGGAGCCTTGGACACAAATTTTTTCCTTGAAGTTGAATGCGGGTAGTATGCTCGCATAACCAGTACTATAAAACGAAAGATCAAAATTAGTTAATTCTCTAAAGATAGATTGCGTAATATTTCAAGTAGTTCAATTTACTTACCAAAAGAAGAAGTACACATCCAGTTACATTTTTAGGACTTCCTAATGAACAATGGATTGAAGTAGTCAACGTAGATGCAACTACAGTTGACCATGCATATGAATTCATCATTTCCAAATCTTCCACAAGGGCGACAAAAGCCCATCCAACTGTTAGACCAGTTGTTGGTAATAGCAAAGTTGTCACAATAAATAAGCATATTATTCGTGCAACATCCTCAACATCAACTCTCGTTGTGCCTACCAATGCATCTCCTAATGCCTCTCGCAGACTCTTTACGGATATTCTTGACATATTACGAAACCTTCTCTGCACAAAAGGTGATTCTTGTTTCTTCCCATATGACACATCTACTTTTTTCGTTCCCGATTTTATCCCAAAAATCAAAGTAACGTCACTGTTCCATATGTCACATGTTTTCCCCCTAAGCTTGAATCCATTTGCATGAAAATCATAAGATTTGATCACATCCATGACATTAACGTCAACTTTCTTGAACTTCTTTAACACCACATCATCTTTCTTCCAAAAAGATTTAAACAACATCCCAAAAGGTGTTCCCTCAAGGGCAGTAATGTGTCTTTTAGTGAACCTTGTGTCTCGCATTAGATTTATGAATGCAACAATATTTGACCTATATTGTTTCATATAGTTTTTCCTCTCCCGTACTCCATGTACAATATTCAACTTCGAAGGTTTTGTTGTTGAAGGCATTGGATTGCTTTCTTTGCAGCCTTCATCATCATTAACATTGGATTGAACTTCTTTACTACTTTTGCTCTCTTTTTTAGGGACTTTCTTCTTTTGTATAACCGTTGGTGGAACTTCAAAATCATTATCATCATCATCACCACATTTGCTTCTTGTAATAACCATTTTATAACACTAAAAAGTTTCCCTATATCAACAGTGTAACATTTTACTTTAAACAACAAAGTGACAAAGCAAATAAACACTAAACAAAATGCACAAGCATTGTAATGAGACATTAAAGTTTTACTCTATTTGGCAATAAAACGTTACTTTTATTGAAAGTAAAATTTTACTCTGAAAAATTCATGAAGCAAGTGAATTTGAAAGCATTGATATTGCAGGACCAAAACACTACATAATTCAAAGCGTAATGAGCAAAAGCTAGAGTTCAAGTAAAATTTTACTCTGGTTGGAAGTAAAATTTTACTCTGAAAAAATTCATGAAGCAAGTGAATTTCAAAGCATTGAAATTGTAGGACCAAAACACTACAGAAATCAAAGTGTAATGAGCAAAGGCTAGAGTTAAAGTAAAATTTTACTCTGTAATAAGTAAAATTTTACTCTGGTTGGAAGCAAAATTTTACTCTGAAAAATTCATGAAGCAAGTGAATTTGAAAGCATTGAAATTGCAGGACCAAAACACTACAGAAATCAAAGCGTAATAAGCAAATGCTAGAGTTAAAGTAAAATTTTACTCTGTAATTACGAAATACCTAAATTAGTTTTCAAAATTTTTAAACCTTAACATTTTCACACGATTTAGTAATTTAAAGTATTTTAAGATAGTGATAAAAATTTTAGAACAGATGATTCTTAGTGCAACTAAAAATCCCAAATTTTACTAACCCAACGTAATCTTATACACCACTCCCAAAATGAAAACAAACCCATATAGACTTCATAATATCGAAAAACTAGCAGAAAGAGAAAAAAATCACCTGCAAAATGTGTGTTCAAGAGAGAGAGAGAGAGAGTAAAGCGTAATGCATAGTTCGATTCGAGTGCAAGCGACGAACCTGTAACGTTGCTAGGGTTTCAATCGACGAAATTGTAACGAAGTAGCAATTTTGTAAAGAAATACCATATGATTACACAATCTAAAATACCTCAATCTAAGCATTCGATAATACCTCACCAAGCGATCTTAGTGTCTCACCTTCAAAGTGATTCACCTTACACCCTATTGAGTTTGTTTTGTGTGTATTTTTCTACAGACATGGCCAATTTTTGTATTAAATACATCTGATATATATACACAACACATGAAAAAAATTTTGATGGCCAATTTTTGTATTAAATACATCTCATATATATACACAATACATGATAGAGTTTGCATATAGGCGAGATCCTTAGGGATCCCTATCTTTTAGTTATGGGGATAAAATAAAAGATGTATCTTTTATGTTAAATATGCAGGATACAACTTATCCAATTTTTCATTAATTATCTTTTAAATAGATAATATAGAACTTTTACTAATTGCAATAATGTCCATCAATACATTACAATTAAACCCCTAAAAGTAGATAATTACAAGTGAGGCCCTTTGGTACAATTAGTCACAAACTTCCTCCACCAAACTATATTCCACATGAGTTAATAGGTATGGACAAATTTATCACTATCAAAAACCCTAACTCATGTAACCGAATTCTAAATTTTTACTTTTTCTAATTGGACCCTAAAAGCATTTTTCAAAAATAGTACTTTTGTAATTATATATGTATAGAAATATTTTTATGAAAAAGTTACCGGCCGACATTCTTTTGGTCCAATGTTAATAGGAAAAATTGCTTGAATATACTTTCTCACTTTGAGAATGGTGGATTCCATGTTAAACACCTATATAAATCAATTACCACTCACATAACCCAACATGTCCGTATATAGCCTTTAGTTCGGCATCACCGATTGACAATATCAAAATTAAATGAATAGTTAATTAATTCATACAAGCCTCTCAGGTCAAAGGAAAATAAGTGTATTGTAATAGAACTACCTTTTAAACAGACAGTGATCATTCTATAGGTGTTCTCAAAACCGATCATGTTCAATGCATGTATTTATTGCATAACACCCACCTATTTGCTTAAGGTCACTACCTCAATGATGGAGTTAATCATTCTATCATATAGCAACAAAACAGGTGTAGACCATAGTAGTACGACACCCAATCAACACCTATAGCCTAGAATATTAATTAGGTCTACAAGGCACCAAAAAATCATAACTCCTAGCTTTTGGTTCATTAACCATTAGCATGTTTTTCTACAATGTTACCCAAGGGACCTTATGTTCACATCATATGTAACATTAAATATAACATTACCCATAATAATATACAAAATACAAAATAAAAATGCCAAGCAATTTTATATAATCAATTAATAAAGTTAACAAATTGGTTTTTGAGGCACAAATGCTAATATCAATACCAATAATGTGGAATTGTTTCTTCTTCCTATTGGATTGATGACTAATACCAATCTGAAGTTTTTGAATTTAAACTGTTTGTCTGGTCTAGTGAATGGCGTACTATGAAATTCCATATGCAAGCACTCACCAGAGTCCTGCTTGTGTCTGTCTCTGCCCCTCGAGTTTATAGTATTGAGTTCACGGATTGGCTCATTCGTCAACATCGTTATATAAAATTTATATAATGTTTTTGAGCTCATCAACATTGTTGTGTTGATCACCAATCACCGGAACAGAAGTTAAACCTGAAATTGAGAGATCATGGATGCAAAACAGAGAAAAATTAATGTCCTAATGCTAACATTTTTGGTCCGTGGTCACATATCTCCATTCCTAGAACTAGCCAAGAAACTTGCACACAAAAACTTCTTCATATATTTGTGTTCCACACCAATCAATCTCAAATCCATCAAGAAAAAGAATCACTGAGAAGTACTCTTTCTCTCTCTCTCTCTCTCTCTTCATCACACCAGTCAAAATCCACCTCTCATCATTGCCTGAGCTTCCTCCTCACTGCCACAACACCAATGGACTACCAACGCATCTTAATTACACCCTCAGAACAGCCTTTGATATGGCAATCCCAAGTGTGTCAAGCATCCTCAACACACTAAGCCCAGACTTGTGTATTAATCATTTCAGCCCTCATGGACACCAATGATTGCATCCTCTTATAATATTAAAGCAGCTAAGTTCTGTTGGATAGTCTTCACTGTATTCTGAATAAATTAAGTTTGTGTATTTAACAACAAACAAAAGAAATAAAGGAAAGGAGGAAGAATGTTTTATTACAAAAATCAAATTAGAAAATAAAATAAAAAAATAAAAATAGATTTTTATTTTGTTAGAAAAATAAAATCAAAATCTGATATAAATAAAAAATAAATCAGAAAATAAATTAACAACTTACTTGATTAATTTCTTGAACAAATTTTTTGATCAAGTCCAGTATTTAACACTGTGTCCTTAAGACAGATTCATCCTCTCCACAGTGTTTTCAGATTTGCGGATGTCTATCTCCTAGGATAAAATGATCAACAGCAAACAATAGCAACACTACAAATTGTTTGCACAACGAACACACTAAGTGTTTACAGTCTTTCTTACAAAAATTTTATGCAGCAAAATGCAGAGAATTATTACAGAGGAGAAGTACGAAAATTGTGAATGAATAATCAGTAGAGGGTTTGTCTATTTATAGGAGAAAATGTGGCTGTTTGGTTTGAATTAAACAGGTGCAAACCTGTTCAGTTTGAATTGAACAGATATGACACTATTTGGGTTTGAATTTGAATTGATACTGAAATTGTTCCGGTTTAAATTCAAACAGATAAAAATTGGGCAAAATTTTGGTGGAGGAAAAAACCAGACAGATTTTTTTCGGAATTAATTTGAATTCCGGACAGAAATTTTATTTTACCAAAAAATAAAATTAAATTCAAATGTTTTTGGCCCAAAAAGATAGGTATTGAGCCGGACAAGCCCAACCTAACCTCACACCACGCACCCGCACCCAAGCCCAGACCCAGCCCAGCCCGCCCAGATGGGCAGCGGTAGCATCGCGCGAACGTGTGTTTTATTTTCGGTCCAATGGGTCTAGCCTACTTTGCCCATAACCTTCCTTTCTACAAAACTTGGGTGCCCCTTGGGGCCTACCCCAAGTTCTAAACTCAAGCCTTATAAACCCACTCAAAGTATGCCCATTAAATTAATGTGGGACAAGCCTTAAACCAAACCTTTAGGAAATTTCACCAAAAACTCCATTTCCATGAAGCTCACTTTGGCTTCAATTTCCTATTCATCCGATAATGGTTTTGAGCAACCAAATATACCACGTGAATCACAACGCGGCATAGAACGCTTTACCACTTAGACCCATCAAATTTGGCGCACGGGTCCCACCTAAAAAATAGACCAAAGTTAAGGAAAAATCAGATTTTTCCAAAACTTCAAAACCATTTCTAACAAACCATCACATGAATGGAATTTGATGACAACGAAAATACAATAATATGCAGAATTTGTTGAAAGAGTAACTAACTAATGGACGCGATGCCTTGAATTGTTCAACCATTTGTGTAAGCCAAGACAATAGATTTCACACAAAATATCTTCTAACACATCATGGTTTTTACGGTTGTGTTCATTTTGGCCTTGAATTCTCCTGGTTGTTCATGAGTGCTTCTAGAGAATTTAGCCTCTTTATTCTCATAGAATCGGCCTCTGTTCGACACTCATATATGTGATTCTTATTGTGAGTATACTCGTCTTGATTTTATGCCTAAATCAAGATATAAGTAATCATTAAAAGCAAAGTTATCCTTAAACCCCTGTATACAACATATGTTGCAGATATCACTCTCACCATAGGAATGGGTAAGGATTTTTTAAATCCCTTGGTGATTTCTGGCGAGCCATACATAACTTAGTTGTCCCTTTGAACTTTGGGATCTCCAGTCATATAAGTAGGGTTACCATTATGATGACTCTTAAGTAATAGGCTTTAATACCATCTCCTTTGATGAACTATACACTTGTTCTTTTGTCAAACCTTTTGTTAACGGATCCGCATTATTCTTTTTAGATTTTATATAATCTATTGAGATTATTCCATTTGAGAGCAATTGCCTTGCGGTATTATGTCGACGACGAATATGGCATGACTTACCATTATACATATGATTCTATGCCCTATCTATTGCAGATTGACTATCACAATGAATGCAAATAGCTGGCACAGGTATAGGCTACATTGGAATGTCTTCTAAAAAGTGACGAAGCCATTTTGCTTCTTCTCCTGCTTTGTCTAAATCAATGAACTCATATTCCATTGTGGATCGTGCGATGCATGTTTGTTTCGTGGATTTCCAAGAAACAGCAGCGCCTCCCAGAGTAAAGACATATCCACTAGTGGATTTTGAATCTTTAGTATCCGATATCCAATTGGCATCACAATAACCTTCGAGTACTACTGGATATCGAGTAAAGTTCAAACCATGATCACGGGTAAATCTTAGATATCTAAGAACCCAAATGATTGCTTTCTAATGGTCTTCTCCTGGGTTACTAGTGTACCTACTCAATTTACTGACAGCATAAGCTATATCAGAACGAGTACAATTCATTAGGTACATTAGGCTTCTAATGATTCGGGAGTATTTTAACTGAGACATCACATCACCTTTATTTTTTGATAAATAAAGACTGATGTCTACAGGTGTTCTAGCTACATTCATATCATTCTTGATAAATTTACCAAGAATTTTCTCAATATAATGTGATTGAGATAATGCATATCTGTTAGATGTTTTAGTAATTTTCATTTCTAATATAACATCTGCGACCCCCATATCTTTCATATCAAATCTTCTATTCAGCATTTGCTTAGTTGATTTGATCATATTTTGACTGCTTCCAATGATAAGCATGTCATCCACATAAAGACAAACTATGACATATCCTTGGTCAGTGTTTTTAACATAGACGCACTTGTCACATTCGTTTATCTTAAACCTATTAGTAAGCATAGCATGATCAAATTTTTTCATACCATTGCTTAGGTGCTTGTTTTAATCCATAAAGAGATTTTACAAACTGACAAACTTTCTTTTCTTGTCCTGGCACTACAAACCCTTTGGGTTGCTCCATATAGATCTCTTCATTTAGATCACTGTTTAAGAAAGCTGTCTTAACATCTATTTGATGTATTTCTAAATTATACAACGCTGCTATAGCAATAAGCATGCGAATGGATGTTATTCTTGTCACAGGGGAATATGTGTCAAAATAGTCCATACCTTCATTTTGTTTGTAACCTTTTATTATAAGTCTTACTTTATATTTGTCTATTGAACCATCTAATTTTATTTTTCTCTTAAATATCCATTTATGTCCAAGAGGTTTAGAACCGGGTGGAAGATCCACCAATTCCCAAGTATGATTTTGCATAATGGATTCAATTTCATTATTAACAGCCTTTTTCCACAAAGGTGCTTCAGGACCTGTTATTGCTTTCTTAAAACTTTGAAGTTCATTTTCTAATAGGTATGTCAAAAAATCTGGATCAAAGGATTTTGATGTTCTTGCTCTCTTACTTCGTCTTGGTTTATCATCAATTAAAGCCTGTTGGTCGAGACCATTTCTAGTCTCTTGTATTTGATTGTCATTAGTCTCTTGACTTTGTGTACAATCATAAGTTCTTTTCTACGAACTTAATTCCTATCATTTCTTGTAAGGAAAAACATGTTAAAAAAAACAGCATTCCTTGACTCTATAATAGTGTTCACATTTATATCAGGTATTTCTGATTTATAAGTCAGAAACCGATATGCACTACTATTCTGAGCATAACCAATAAACACACAACCCACTATTTTTTGTCCTATCTTAGTCTTTTTCGGAACAAGAACTTCTACCTTTACCAAACACCCCCACACTTTTAAGTATTTGTAGGAAGGCGGTCGACCTTTTCACAATTCATAAGGAGTGTTGTTGGTTTTCTTGTGGGGTATTCTGTTAAGAACATAATTAGTAGATAATATTATTTCCCCTCACAAGTTCTGCGGTAAGCCCGAACTTAGTAACATGGCATTCATCATTTTTTTAAGGGTTCTATTTTTCCTTTCAGCAATTCATTTTGCTATAGAGAATAGGGTGCTAAAGTTTGGTGAATAATGCCATGTTGTGCACAAAATTCATTTAATGGTGCATTATATTCACTACCCCTATCACTTCTAACCATTTTAATGGTTTTTCCAAGTTGATTTTCAACTTCAGTTTTGTAAAGTTTAAACATTTCTAAGACTTCATCTTTACTTCTAAGTAAGTATATGTAACAATATCTTGTGTAATCATCGATAAATGTTATGAAATAATTTTTGCCTCCTCTAGTTTGAACAAATTTAAGATCACATACATCAGTATGAATTAATTCTAGAGGTTTGGTTTTTTTTTTCAATCGATTTAAATGGAGCCTTAGTTAGTTTCGCTTCTACACAAATCTCACATTTGTGATTCGGATCAATTTCAAACTTTGGTATATAATCCAAACCAATTAATCTATGCAAAGCATCAAAATTCACATGTCCTAATCTACCATGCCATAAATTCGACTCAAGAATATAAGTAAAGGAAGTGTTATTCTTATTAATAGCAAGTTTGGTACAACCGTCATTACATTCAACTTGAAGAGACCATCACTCATGTATCCCTTACCAACATACACGCCACTCTTTGATAATACAAATTTATCAAACTCAAATACAAGCCTAAAACCATTTTTACTTAACAAAGAACCAGAAACTAAATTTTTTCAGATGTCTGGTACATGCAGTACATTGTTGAAAGTAAGTTCCTTCCCTAATGTTATCTTCAAGATCATTTTTCCTTGTCTAGCCACAGTAGAAGTAGAAGAATTTCTCATGAAAAGTTGTTCACCATTTGCAGCCTCATTGTAAGTTGTGAACATCTTCTTGCCCACACATATGTGATGAGTTATCCCAGTGTCAACCCACCATTTCTTGAGATTTCCAACCAAATTAACCTTAGACACCACAACAGAGAGGTTGATGTCATTTACCCCGTCAGAGATGTAATCTAATTCTGTTACAATGGCTTGATTGGTGGTCTTCTTGCTTGTACTTCTGCGATCCTTCTTAGGGCAACGGCAATTAGAAGCTCGATGTCTGGTCTTGCCACAATTATAGCATTTACCTTTGAACTTTTTGTTGCCATTGTTTTCGCCTTGTTTAGGACCATCTCTAGTAAACTTCCTCTTTTTGTTATGTGATTTGTGTACTTGTTCAACCACATTAGCCTTGGACTCAAAGAGATTTTTACTATTCCTCTTTTCACGTTTATGTTTTAAATAATTTTTGAAATCTTTCCAAGCCGGTGGTAACTTTTCCACTAAAGCAGCGACTTAGAAAGACTCGCTAAGAGACATACCTTCAGAATGAATATCATGCAAAATTAACTGAAAATTTTGAACTTGAGAAATTACTGTTTTAGAGTCTACTATAACGAAGTCAGAAATTTACCGACAACAAATTTCTTTGTGCCGGCGTCCTTTGTCTTGTATTTTTTCTCCAAAGAATCCCACAATTCTTTTGTTGTTTTCAGAGGGCTGTAAACATTATACAACATGTTGTCAAGGCCATTGAGGATGTAGTTTCTGCACAGGAAATCAGAATGTTTCCAAGCGTTCATAGCGGCAACAACTTGTCGATCACTTTCATCCTCTCTAAGTACTGGAGCCTCTTCACGGAGAAACCGGGCCAAATTTAGAGTTGTAAGATAGAACAACATTTTCTGCTGCCATCTCTTAAACTCAATGCCATTAAATTTTTCCTATTTTTCTCCATGATTTATTGGAACTTGAACATGGTTCTGGATAGGGACCGGAGTCAGTGTAACAATTGGAATACCACTTCCAGTTGCAGTTTTAGTTACAGTAGCCATAATATCTGATTACAAAAATTAGAAAAAATCCAAAACACAAATTAATTTTCTAGTTACTAAAACCAGAAAATAAATTATAACACAAAATAATTTTACTTTTCTTGTTGCTAAAACTAGACAATAAAATACCACAATAATTTTTTGTAACTCAAATTAATATTCTGCAATTGTTAATGACACCGATATATTACTACTAGTTGTCAAAGAAAATAAATAGTATATTACTACTATTTGTATTTTCCAACCAAAATATCACTTTGTGAAAATATAGAAAATTAAATACAATGAAGACACCAAAAAATATATTGTCTTAAGATTATTGGACAATTTTCACTGTATTCCGAATAAATTAAGTTTGTGTACTTAACAACAAATAAAAGAAATAAAGGAAAGGAGGGAGAATGTTTGATTACAAAAATCAAACTAGAAAATAAAATAAATAAATATTTTTTTTTATTTTGTTACAAAAATAAAATCAAAATCTGATATAAATAAATAATAAACCAGAAAATAAATTAACAATTTACTTGATTAATTTCTTGAACAAATTTTTTGATCAAGTCCAGTGTTTAACACTGTGTCCTTAAGACAGATTTGTCCTTTCCACGGTGTTTTCAGATTTGCAGACGTCTATCTCCCAGGATAAAATGATCAATAGCAAACAATAGCAGCACTACAAATTCTTTGCACAACAAACACACTAAGTGTTTACACTCTTTTTAAATGCAGAGAATTATTGTAGAGGAGAAGTACGAAAATTGTGAATGAATAATCAGTAAAGGGTCTGTCTATTTATAGAAGAAAATGTGGTTGTTTGGTTTGAATTAAACAGGTGCAAACCTGTTCAGTTTGAATTGAATAGATATGGCACTGTTTGGGTTTGAATTTGAATAGATACTGAAAGTGTTCCGATTTAAATTCAAACAGATAAAAATCGGGAAAAATTTTGGTGGAGGAAAAAATTGGACAGATTTTTTTCGTAATTAATTTGAATTCTGGACAAAAATTTTATTTTACCAAAAAATAAAATTAAATTCAAATGTTTTTTGCCCAAAAAAATAAGTATTGGGCGGACAAACCCAACCTCACACCCGTGCCCAAGTCCAGCTAGCCCGACTGGACAGACGGCGGCTGCACGTGTGTTTTATTTTGGATCCAATGGGTCTATCCCACTTTGCCTATAACCTCCATCTCTACAAAACTTGGGTGTCCCTTAGGGCATACCCAAAGTTCCAAACTCAAGCCTTATAAACCCATTCAAAATATGCCCACCAAATCAATGTGGGACAAGCCTTAAACCAAACCTTTAGGAAATTTCACCAAAAACTCCATTTTCATGGAGCTCACTTTGGCTTCAATTTTCCATTCACCCGATAATGGTTTTGAGCAACCAAATATACCACATGAATCACAACGCGACATAGAACGCGTTACCACTTAGACCCGCCAAATTTGGCGCATGGGTCCCACCTAAAAAATAGACCAAAGTTAAAGAAAAATCAAAAATTTCCAAAACTTCAAAACCATTTCTAACAAGTTCGTGACTACTGGAGCTAGGGTGTTTTCTTTTTGTCTTTACATGATTAAGAACCTTGACCATGGTGGTGCTGAATTCCTATTTCCGAAAATTCACCTTCAGGGATTCCTTGACATCCCATATTGCCGAATGGTTAAGACTTCTGCTAATGAATACAAGTTTCCCTGTAAATGATCAACCATCTTGCAACTTTATGTTGTTCAACACTTTTAGAGAGCTTGAAGAAAAATACATCGAGTATCTGTCAGTTTTAGATGGGAGGAAGGTTGTCCCAGTTGGTCCACTTGTTCAAGAAATTGTTAATGAAAACAAGGACACAAATAATGGAGTGGCTTGATAGCAAGGATGAGTCCTCCACTGTGTTTGTTTCTTTTGGCAGCTAGTATTTTATGTCCAAGGAAGAGATTGAAGAGATAGCTCATGGTCTAGGGCTTAGCAATGTTAACTTCATATGAGTTGTTAGATTTCCTATGGGAGAGGAAGCTAAGGTTGAAGAGGCTTTGGCAATGGGATTTCTTGGCAGGGTAGGAGAGAGAGAATGGTTGTTGAGGGTTGGGCTCCACAAGGAAGAATTTTAACCTATTTAAGCACCGGTGGCTTTGTGAGTTGCTGTAGATGGAATTCTATAATGGAAAGTTTAAAGTTTGGGGTTCCAATTGTAGCCATGCCTATGCATTTGGACCAGCCAGTAAATTGTAGACTAGTGGAGGAGGTTGGTGTGTCTGTGGAGGTCAAGAGAGAGATGAATGGCAGACTCAGTAGTGAAGAGATAAGAATGAAGGAAGAGGAAGATATAGATAAGTTTGTAGAACAGTTGTTGCAACTTTGTAAGGATAGCAAGTTACTCAAAGGCAAATTTTGTTGTAGTGAGGAGGTTGGTGTGTCAGTGGAGGTCAAGGGAGAGATGAATGGCAGACTCAGTAGTGAAGAGATAAGAATGAAGGAAGAGGAAGATATAGATAAGTTTGTAGAACAGTTGTTGCAACTTTGTAAGGATAACAAGTTACTCAAAAATTGGTATAGCAAATCTATTGAAATGTTTGGGTGATTACAACATATCTTTTTTATGTTGCTATTTGTTTCTTTCTGCTGCACATAGCATCCTCCCTGTATCCCAGAGTTTAATTTGTTATAAGAGTCAAATTTTGAGTTTATTTTTAGTTAATTATTTGCTTACTAGTTCCATTATTATTGAAGTACTAGATTTGAAATCTCAATGTTAGCTATAAAACTTTAAAGCATCTTTTACCAACAGAAAAATGTTAAATATTATAAATTTACATCATGAAATTTACATCAAAAATTAAATATTTAATGTAGATTTAAAATTAATGAGATGAGTCACATCCATAATGAATATAGTTCGTATATATATATATATATACATTTGAATTTGGCCTTCTAGCACCCTGTGAATGGAGAGAGATATGATGGAGGCAATGCTTTGTCTTTTAGTGTGATGTTGGCCTAGATCAGAAAAGCTAGCAATCTGGAAGAGCTATCTGAATTTCTTTTAAAAATCTAGAAGAGTTATCTGAATTTTTATTAGAAAAGTGAAGCGCAGTCTAAATTTAATTTTTTTATGATGAAATTCACAACTTAATGAATCTCAGTTATACAATACCTTTTCTAGTCATTTTGCTGGGAAAGCTATGGAGTCCTAGCATTGTGGTTACCTTATCCATACAAAAATTAGATTTATAGTTCATATACTCAGTTTTTTTTTATTAATTGATAATAGCGTAAGTAATGATATATATAAACAGAAAATATATATAAAATGATGTGAGAAATTTGTTAATCTATCACTGGAGAGGCAACAAAAAGAAACACAAATACTTAATATCAAAATTGTCACTGATTGATGAATGATTTTTGTGTGCGTTGTTTTCTGACCACACTACCAAACAGGTACTCAGCTAGAGAACATCGGCAGAATAGATTGCGCTTGAACGACCTGTAACAGAAAGAAGAGACTCTGGCGGTGGTTCTTCCACCCGGGAGGACTCCGACGATCAAGTCAGTTATCTCACAAAGATAACAAAAGTGTCTAACTCACTATTCAGAATACAAAAAGCGTACCTTAGACCCTCGAGGGTGTCTCACTTTTATAACCAACACTGACTTGATCCCTGTAGAAGCCTAGCTTCAATGGACTTTGGCTCAATACTTATCCTGGACTCTCAAATAGATGGAGATAAACTCTCTAAGAGCTTTACCTTTATCCAGATTGAGGTCCTCTTACATTCTAGGACTCTTGTCCCTTATCCGCTCATCTCAGATTCCGGTATATCCGTAGATTACCTTGGCGTCAAGTCAAGGACACGTGGCACCCCGGTTGGCACTTTGGTGCCACATTAGCCACGTGTTGCTATCCAAAAAATATGTCCCCACAACTGCCCCTTATGTTCTATTACCTCGGCATCCTGAGGTGATGGAACCTATATCATTTGAACCCATAGCACATCGGCTAAACTTGCTCTATCATTTGTTGCCGAGGTCTTCATAAGTCGGCTCCTCATGACCAAGACTTGTAGTCTGTTTTCTCAAATGCTTTAGAACCAATAACCAAGTTTGTTCAAGTTATTTAGCCGAGATCGTCCCCCTAGCCAAGGTCTTTGCTTCATTAAATCAAGAACTCTAAGAGTTTCAACACGCATATGAGCTATCACGCACAGTATTTCAACCATTTTTTCCACGTGTCTCTTCCCCATTGAACCGTACCTGCCACGCGCCATTAAGTCGCATCGCACTTGCGTGCGCCGTCTGACAACCACGTCGTCCTAGGCACACTAATTGTGATTTGCCATTTTTTTGTGTTTTGACAAAAACACTCCCCTCTCTCTTCGCCGTTTCACTTTTGCATCTTTGTTTTCATTCAAACTCTCTCTCTCTAACGTTCATCTCCCAAATCCTCCATTTTCATTCTTGAAGCTTTCTGTAACCACTTTCATTCCCCCCTTCCGGCGAGGCTTTTGCTGCACGTCTTTGCTCACTGCCACCGTCTGACACCAGCGTACTTCACACCGGCCTCATTTTCCTCGGTAAGCCACTGTTCCTCTTATTTCAATTTTTTGTTTCGCTTCAAACTGTTATGCTTGTATACTGCCACTGCAGATCTGTTCATGCTCTTGAATGGTTCACTAGTGTGTTGAATTCCCCTATTCTTCATCTGTTTCATGATTCTGATTTTGTACATCTATTGCTTGTACACACACACACATACACATTTGTTGTCTATACACTTTGACGTTCTTGATAGCTTTGTCACTGTTCAAGAGTTTTTGTGCACATTTATATTTTATGCAATGTTCTTGAACCGCTTCCGGTTTTCTTGAGTCTGAATCATGTTCTTGTTTCTGTTTTCTTGCTGTGTTCTCCAGATTCTTGCCTTCAATCATTGTTTCTGTAGTCTTAGGTTTGGGATTTGCCTTAGAACTCCAAACTCTAGGAAAAATTGAAATAAATTCCCTTTAGATCCTCAAAACTCTTGCCCCAGCATTCGTTTTAGGTTTTGCCGAGGTCCTTTAAACCCTAGACAAAAAACACTTCCTTCTGAAATCCAACACTTCGTCCCTCTTAGCGGACATTATGGGAATGTTTAGATGGAGGGTAGACACCCCAACTAAGCTAGAATACTTTAGGCAGGAGTTTGCCATCCCTGCCAATGTTCATCTTAGGTTGGTTGGGGAGGAGGACTCCATCATGCCCAAAGACGACTCCATGCCCTTCCCAGTGGTAGCCTTCATAGAGTGTGGACTTAGGTTCCCTCTTGACACCCTTTTCCGAGAAGTCCTACACTACTACAAACTGAACCCAATGCAGCTTGCCATTAACTCCTACAGAGTTATCAATGGTATAATTGCCTTAGCCAAAAAAGAGAATGCTAGGGTTACTCTTGCCGACATCCAATACTGTTACACCATGTGCGGCTTGAAGTCAGAAAAGGGCTATATCTACTATCTTAAGCCAAGATTCACGGAATACAAACTTGTCGCCGACCTCCTAGACTCCAACAAGGATGTTGGAGATGATTACTTCATCGTCTCGGGCAACTAGGAGTTCCAACCAGACGATGACCTTCACCTCTATCCCCTAAGCCAAACAGCTTTCAGAGAGGGAGATGGTAAGAGCCAAGTGTCACATTTACATGTTTTCAAGTCTTTTTTACTTTGATATTTTTGTATGCTCTAACGTCTGTTTGTTTTATTTTGTAGTTCTTCCTCAACCACCCAAGGACTTTCGCAAATCCTTCTATCACAGTAAGGATTTCAAGAAGTTGTTGGCTTTGCCAGTTGACCAGTGGAAAGCCCCTCTGCTGCTTAACTATATCCCAACCTACAAGTCCATTTTGCCCGACATCTCGAAGAAGAGCAAGTCCTCTCCTTCTGCTACAACTCCGTCACCTCGGCCAGATCAGGGATCAATCTTTGCCCCAGTAGAACAGCCATCTACTTCAGCTCCACAACTGACTCCACCCTCTCAGCGCCAAAGCCGACGTCGAGCTCCACTTTTTGCACCAGCAGGCAAGACTCGTAGCCGAAGACGCCGAAATGCCGAGGCGTCGACTTACGATCCAGCTAACCCACCAACTGCATTTCCAACGATCCACTTAGGCACTAAAGTCACTGTAGCCGTTGTCGCCGACGAGATGGGTCGCAAAAAGGCTGTTGCTGATGACCTTCTAGCCGACATCCCTAATGTTGTCACAGTCCAATCTTTATTTTCACAGTCTCAGCCTAAACCGAAGCCAAAGAGGCTGAAGAAGGCCCAAACAAAGGCAATGGTGACTCAGATCGATTCTGAGGACACCTTGCAGATTTCAAAATTGGCCGAGGGCGAGAAGAGTTCCTCCACCGCCGAGAAGAGGCCTACTGAGGACGACCTCTCTAAATCTACCAGGTCAAAAAAGCTGAGGTCAGACTTTGCAACCACCTCGGGTTCAATTAAGGCTGATGACCCTTGGGCCCCATCAATTACAATCGAGGATAAGCCAGTTAGGACTGGTGATAGTGTTGCTGACATCAAGGTCAGTGTTGCCCTCTCAACTGTATTGCTCCTTCCAAATGACCTCAATCATATGGCCGAGGTCAGTGAATATGAAAACTTCGCTCTGATGGTGCAACATTCTGTACTGGTAAACTCCTAACACTTGGTACTCTCCATTCTCTGTTTTTATACTTAAAGAATTTACTAACTCTGTTCTTTGCATTTCTTTTAGGCGATCCAGCATGCCCACTCCTTTGCTATGCAGGCAGAGAAAATGAAGAAGGAGGTGGTCCACAAGACCAAGGAGGCTGCCAATTTGCTTAAGTCGCTGTACAAAGCCGAGGCCAAAATGAAATCCTTGATAGATCAGGCCAAAGCAGCTAAGTAAGCCCAAGATGAAGCCGAAGAAAAGGTCAGTGCTGCAGAGGCTGTTGCTGCGGTTCTCAAGGCGGAGAAAAAAAAGGCCGAAGCAAAAAATGCCGAAGCCCAGGTCGAGCTCCTAGCTGCTTTGGTCACAAAAGACGCAGAGATTAAAGCGATGGATGATAAGGACTATGCCAAGGGGGCAGTCGACGTTCTCGAAGAATACAAAAAACAAGTCAGACAGACATGCAACAAGGGTTACACCCTTGGTTGGATGGCTGCTTTGAAGGAGTTGGTTGTCCCCGAGGACTCTCCTCTCAAAGATGAAGGCCGACTTGTGCTGCCATTCCCTTCCACTTTAAGCCAATCTGAGGCTAAGGTTAGATAGAAAGAAGAAGAAGAAGAAGGAGAGGAAGTCGAAGACGAAGAGGCCGAGGTGGCAGGTGATGCCGAAGTTCCTGCGGGGGCCAAGTCCCCAACTCTGAATGAGCAAGTTCTAGACTTGACTCAGGATGAGGAGGACGAGGTTTCAAAAGGTGTCTTCCCTAATGTAGATGCGCCCGCGTGGGGCCCTCGCTACAGTTCGAACTCGATTTGTGTCACGATTCTTAATCTGAACCAAAGAGTCCAAATCCGACAAATCGTTTTGAGAAACAA